>CM059608.1:33114823-33437332 GCA_030412105.1 Cyclura pinguis
GCGAGAACAGGTGGAGCACTTGGCTCTCAGGGAGACACGACCGGAGGATGCTGAACTGGCCAGTGGTTTGCAGTCCTCAGTTGGCCAAGTTCAGCCCTAAGGACCTCCAGGGTGGTGCTGAGTAATCCAGACCCCAATCCCCACAATCCCTGGACATTGCCCAGGCTCGCTAGGACTGCTGGCGGTTGTAGTCAAACACACCTAGAGGGCGCGCCTCCTTCTGCTGGTGGGCATGGGGCAACCTAAGCAGGCTTCTCTTCTGTGGAGATGGAGTGGCAGGGCCTGGGCTGGGTCGGGGGGCTGTCCATTGTATGCCTCCCCCCCACTCCAGGCTCCCAATGACCCGAGGGAGCTGGCTTCCTCCCCACATCTCTGCTCTGGCTCTGCCACTGCAAGAGGAAGCAGATTTCGGGGCTCACTTGGTCTTCTCAGCCCCGCTTGGGCAACTGGTCTGGAAAAGCTTCTCCCTCCAAGGCGAGGGAGGAGAGGTGCCTCCCCCGCCTGCCTGGTTCTTTTTGTTTGGGGAGAAATCCAAAAAAACAAGCAGAGGGAGGGAGGGAGGGAGGGAGAGAAGGTGGCTGAAAGAAGCCTTTGGTGAGGCTGGCATAAACTGTATGTGGGGGACATGGTGGAAATAACTCATTTTGGGTAGTTAGGGAGGGTGGAAAATGCAATTTGGAAGCAAATATACATATAAATCTATCTTTGTGTAAATTAATTTCTTTTAAAAAATAGCCCTATTAAGGGTGTCAGCAGAGCTCAATAAATCTCATGAAGTTGGGAAAGCGTAACGAGCAGCAACTGTCCCTGTCTCAAGAGGGGGAAGTTTCTGATCAACAGCTATTAATTTCTTTAGCATCTCAAATTAGGCCTCCACCCCTTCCCTGCCTCTGCCACCATGAAAGAGCAGGGGCAGCAATGCAGGTTTCCCCAGGCGGGGGTGGCCTGGAAGGGCCCTTTACGAGGGAAGAGGGTGCTTTCCTGTCCCCACTGGGTGGTGTGAGTGGGAGCACCCCTCGAGACCCCAAAGGGTGTGGGGGGTGCCCCCTGTCCCTGCTCAGCTTATCCAATCCCTGTCCCTTCCCCGCTCTCCTCTTCTGGATCAGTGCCGGAAGGGCAGCCCCTTCCAGGCTCCTGGACTCAAGTGGGGCAGGCAAGGTGGTTCAAGGCAGCTCCAAAGAGGCCAGCCACCCCCAGGCGCTCCCACTTGGTGGGCCCTTCTCTGCTCACTGTCTTGAAAGACAAATGGGAACCAGTTGGTGGCTGTGGCCTCTGTGCGTCAACCTTTCCCCTCACTCTGACAGAAAAGCTAAACACGGCCCCTGTTGAGAGAAGGAAAGGGCGGGCGGGTGGGCGGTGGAAGCCTCAGGGGCGCTCCTTTTGCCCTGGCACAAGGTGATGTAGCCAAGTTGGCCAGCTCAGCCAGGAGCCTCCGTTCCTTTGTTGCCCGTGTCCCACGCCTCTCCCTTGCCCCTTTCCTTGCTCGTCCTCCTCTGTGCTTCTGCCTGGCCCCACGTGGTAGGTCTTACACCCTCTCTGGCCTCCCTCCTTCTCTCTCTCTCTCTGCTGCTCATGTGCTCCTTCACGCATGAGTGAGCAAGCCAGCAGGCTGGAAGCAGTTCCTCCTCAGCCTCCTCTGAAAGGCCCCTCCTCCCCGGCTTTCCTTGGGGAGGCCCCTGGCCTTGGGGTCCCCTTGTCCTGGACTAACCTCCCATGTGTATGTGTTCAGCAGCCATCGTGGGGGCGGGGGAAGCCAAGGCAGGAGCAGGAGGAGAGAGGCCGTGCATGAGCTTATCCTCCCATCCTTCTCCTCCCCATCGGGCAGCCATGGCCAAGCTGCAGGGTGGCCCCGCATCTTCACTGTGCCGGTTGGCACTTTGGGAAGGTGGCAGCAACTTCTCCAGCAGGAGAGAGAACATTGGGGACAGCACATGGGGACAGGGGTGACAGCCAGGGCCAGGACGGAAGGAGCCCAGGACCTGGGGTGTTTCTTTCAGATCCTGTCTGAAGAGCGGTTTTCAACACCAGTCAGCAAACAGCCAAAGACATGTTGCTCCCTGGAGCCGCTCTGGGTGCCCATTCTCTGCGAGGCAAAATCTCCCCTCCCAGGTCGAGGCTGGTCCCCTTGGGACGTGGCAGCAGAAGCACTGTGGCACCCGCAGGCACCCAGGCAGCCCCCCCCCCAATGTGTCCGATGGTGGGCACGACCAGCGAGCCATGTCCCTCTCCTCACCTGACCTGAAGCTGCACTGGCTATGACGACTCTGACAGCCCACGGGACTCCTGGGGAAATTGTCTCTGCTCAGTTTCTGCCTCTTCTGGAGCAAATCCCCTCCTGGGTAAAGCTGCGCAGCCTCCCAGGGCCCCTCCACAGAGTGCAAAGATATAGGGGGCATTAGGAGTGAGGCCCCGATACCTGGCTCTCGCTCAAATGGCAGCGTGGGCAGGCACTGCCACCTCGAGTTTCCAGCACTGCTGTTTTAGCCCAAGTGCCCAATGAATGAATGGCTCTATTAGCAAGCTGTCATTTTGTTCTCAACCCCACCCAAATTTAAATAAGGATTTAAACCAAGCTGGAATCTTGTCTTCCCTTGACAAATCTCCTGGCACTGCTTTCAGCTGATTCATAATCCAGAGAGAGAGAGGGATGCCAAGGCGGGGTGAAACCCTCCAAGAAGAGAAGCGGCCTTGATTCGAAGACCAGAAAACATCCCAGTTGGTTCAGGTTTTAAAAATCATGCTGCCACTGCTTGGTAATCTGTCCGCTGTGGGTGGTTTACAGTAGAGGGACAGAAGGAAATTTGGCAATAATTGTTTTTTGAGAGCTGACACACCTGATAAAAGGAGGAGCAGGAGGAGCAATTTAGAAGTGCCATTGCAATTTGGCAGACGGGGTTTGGCTGTGGTGTGGTGGAGGGTGATTTGGGCAAAATCTGAGAGTGGGATTCCACGTGCAGGAGGCCAATGTGAGCTCCGGGGGCTGCCCGAAAGCAAAGCAGAGGGGAACTGGGTTCTAAGGTAGGCGATTTTGAAATTTCAATAAAGCCACAAGGGCCAGCCTGGGTCAGGATATAGAGCAAGGCCAGGGTGTTGAGGTGGCCTATTTTTTAAAAAGGAAGGATTGTTCCTGCATCACTCTCCTGATTTTAAGCAACACAAGCTGAGAACTGTGTGCCGGTCCAGTGAACGAATGGTATACTCCACGCCGCCCTCCCTCCCGCCAATGGTGCAGCCGGAGCATCCCTTCTCTGCAGTTTGGGCAGAGAATGCCACCACAGGTCTGTGTCAGGAGCCCCCACAACCCCTTCTCTGTGGGCCTCTTAAGCAACGAGGGAGGTTAGCAAGTGCCTGATTTCTGACTTCGCTTCTGGCAACCGCCATGAAACCTGCTGTTTGCCCTGAAGGGCTGGCAGGGAGGATGAGAAACACGCAAAGGGTCCCTGTTGGCAACTGCGGTGCTGATGTGTCTGCTCCTCCTTTGCACATATATTCTAATATTTCCCCTCGGGGGGGCAAGGGGGGAGAAAAGTGAGGAGCATTCCAGAATGTGGCCCCTTGCAGGGTGGGAGCAGAAGCAGAGCACAAAGGGCCCCCTGCCCTCCGTTCCCTCCCCTCCATTCAAGAAACCAGCCATGCGAGCGATTCTCTCCATCACCAGGTGGGAGGCCGTGGGACCCAGAACTTGGGGGGAGGGGGCTAAATCAGGGAGCAGATTGTCAGCCATAAAGTATTTCTTAATGTGGGAGAGGCACCCGTTGCAGCCTCCCTTTGGGGCCCAGCTCTGTGTAAATGATCCACACATGCTGCGTCCCTCCCTCGCCACGGCTTTTCTCTCTGGAGGCCTCGAATTAGGACAAAAGATGGCACTGCCTATTCCTGTGAAATCCAGCGACAGTCGCAGGCTAAAGGGCTGCCTGAGAGGGGTGGAAGCACTTCGGCACCTCTCCTTCCAGCACACACACAAACACGCCCGCCCGTGGGCTCACCTGTGCCCAGTGCCCACAAGCCGCCTCCCGGTTCTGTCCCTCTTGCTGGGCACGGCAAAGCCTGGGCAGGCAAAATCCTTGCATCCCGCTCCCCGGCATGGATTTGGCTGGCAGGAGGAGGCCGAGGGCTGCTCTTCTTTCTGAGGCACATAAAGGAAAGCGTATCACACGGCAAGGCCGGCGCAAATGGATCCCGGCAACCTTCGCCACGGAGGGCAGACAAACAGACCTCCGATTCTCGCTGTTTTGTAGCTGGCAGTGTGAAGCCTCTGCCCTGTTCGGCTCTCAAAGGACGTGGGCAGAACGGTTTCTGTCCTGGTGGTGGTGGTGGAAAAGCCCCTTCCGCCAGCCCTGGAGGCATGTGCTTTTCTGGACTGTGGGCCACGAGACGATTGGCCTCAGGGAGGGTGCTGGGGCTCAATCAAAATGAGTTCCTTTAAAAACACGGGCCAGACCTTATGAGAATGCCTGAGAGCATGTGCAGAGTGCAAACCCAGCCCGACGGTGACCTCCTGCCGCACAAGCTCATTGTTTACGATCCTCCAGGATCGTCACATTTTGATTCCGCCTCCCACGTCAAAACGTCCCTGCAGCAACCTCTGGTGGTCCTGACATTTCCAACAGAGCCCCTTCCCTTGCGGCGCTAATTCTCTGCCTGCGGGGTGTTTTTTCCCCCTCTCCCTTTTCCAAATACTGAACAGGAAGGGTTTCTCTCTCACCCACCCGCCCAGGGAGGCAGCCGGTGCTCTGAGGGGGTACCGTCCGATCTTCCACTGTGGGTCTCCACCAGCCACTTTCTCCGGCCCCCGGCAGCCAGGTGTCCAGATCGGTGCCGGAGAGGGCAGAATTTGGGGAGAAGGGCAGACGGTGAAGGACGGGCTGTGTCTGGGGCCCACCGTATTTCCCCAACGGCCGTCCCTCTGACCCTGAAAGAGAGAGACGCAGCCTGAGGTTTTTCTCTGCCGCCCAGCTGTATTTTCCTATCGTCCTCTGCCACAGTTTTATAGCTGCTGCCGAAGCATAAATCGCTGTCGATCGGAAGCGCCAAAGGGGAGCCGAGGAGGCTTGGCAGCGCCGGCCTGGCCCCGTTTCTCTTGCCTGCCAGGTTCTGAGTTAATAGTCCTTCTGACCGGCCCGCGATCTGATTTACGCGCCGCCTTTGCCTCTCCTTAGGAAGAAGACGAACTGCGCCGGCCCGGCCCGCTGAGGAGTCCGGCGCCTCCGGGCAGAGGGCCCGGCCAGCCCCCGTCGTCCCGGAGAGCCCTGCAGGGGGCGCCGTCCCCTCGCCCGCGACGTGGGCGCCCGCCGGCCCTCCCGCGACCTGGGTTGTCACCGATGGGAGGAACCCCCCGCCCTTCCCCCGCCGCTGGGTCCCCCGATCGGGGCGAACGGCGATTCCTGCGGCGAAATAGAGACGGCGCCGCCCCGGGGGGGAGGGGGGGTCGCGGGGTCCCGTTTCTGGCCGAAAAGAGGAGCCGAAGGATTGTGGCGGCGGGAGGGGCCGTCCTCAGCCCCGCGCGGTCCTCTCCTGGACCGCTTCCCCTCGGAAAGGCTGGGATCCCGCCCCCACCGCGAAGGAGGGCGGTGGGCGTCTGCCAAGGGCTCCCCCGACACGGCCGTGGAGAGCAGGCGGGACTGTGGCGCTCCGCTCTGTGTCCTCAGGCGCGGCAGTTGCTGGGGCGGCCCCTCCGCAGGCAGGCAGGCAGGCAGGCAGGCAGGCGGTGGCAGAGGGGCGGGGAGGACTCCCCCTTCCCCGGGGGTTAGGGTCACTTCGGCGCCGCCGTCCCAGAGATACGGATGGGCGTGGGCGCACGAAGACACGAGTGGGGGCGAGAGGGACGCTCCTGTGCCCGGCGGTGCCTTGGGCTGCACGTCCGAGCGGCGATCCGTTGCGCGAGAGCGCCGCGTCCGGCCCCAGGGCGGCCTGGCACCGTCAAGGGCAAGCGCCGGGCAGCCTCGGAGGAGGGTCCCGGCCGGGGTTCCTTCGCGGCTCCTCTTCTGCCCTCCGGAGGCCCCGCGCTGACCTCTGGCCTCCTCGGGCGGGGGGCGTCAGCCACGGAGGCCCCCCGTCTTCCTTCGCTCTCCGGACGCGTGGAAGGATCGGTTCCGCGGAGCGTCACGGTTCTGCGGAGGGAAGAGATGTGGTCTCATCGGCGTCGCCGCGGGTCTCTTCAGAGCCAGGGAAGAGCCCGCCATCCGTCTCTCCCCCGCCCCCCACCCGCCCGGGCCGGTTCCCGTCCCCCCTCCAGTCTCCGAAGGAGCCCCTCTTGCCCGAGTCGTCTCCCTCCCAGAGCCCCCCTCTCCTTCTTCCGACCGGGGGTTGGTTGCGGGCGTCCGTCCCCAGAGGGCTGGGGGGCGAGGGGGCCCGGGAGCCTCGCCCCTCGGAGGTGGCTTCTGCCCTCTGAGACACGTGGCGTTGCCGCGGGGGGGGGTCTTTCCGGCTGCCTTTGGGGAACTTGCTTTTTGCTTTTTGGAGAGCCCTCGGTGTGAATTGGCGTCTAATTGCAAAGCTAGTATTTTTCTGGAGGGAACTTTGCCGCTTCTCCTACGGCTATGTTTAGAGCTGCCTTTTCTTGATTTTAACCTTGCCTTATTGGTTTTAGATGTTAAATTGGTTTATTATGCCTGGTTTTATTGCTTCCAGTGGTACGGAATGGGGTATATAGAATGTAAATAGATATATAAAGTAGTCTGCGCCATCTGTTTTGTCCTAAACATTTGGATGAGCATTCCTCCCCTCCGCACACATTAAGCGGGTGCTGGGCCTGTGATGCTGACCCCCTGCAGAAACCCCCAGTGCTGCTTCTGTGGGAGAGCCCCCCCTGCCCTTGGAGGCTCTGCCCCTCGCAGTTAATAAGCCCAGATGGGCGAGAGTGCCACGGAGGGCAGGTATCTGCCGCCCGGGGGCTCAGCTCTGGCTGGAGTTGAAGGGGTTATTTGGAGCGTGGTTACAAGAGCTGCAGCAGCGGTGGGGGGGGGGGTGCCGCTTAGGCCACCGCTTGGGGAGAACGAGGAGGGGGCACCTCTTCCTCCCAGGTGAGGCAGGCGGAGGGGGAGGAGACTCCTTCTGCTTCCCGTACCCCACCAGACAGGCAGGGAGGCTGCTGGCCCCCTGGGGAGGGAGACACAGGTCCTCTGAAGCAGTGTGTGTTAGGGTCACGGTTACTCCTCACTCCTTTCTTCCAGGTGGGGCCGCTCACAGCCTGCCCTCACTTCTTCTTTGCGTCTGCCTTCCTTTCCTCTGCCGGCAAACCCCTACTTGGCTTTTCCAGCTCTTGGCCGGCTGGCCCGCCTGAGGAACCGGAGGTGGGGGGAGGCGGGCCCCCCGCTGGAGCCTAAGCTGTTGTGACGGGAGTCCTCCTGGGGGTAACTGGTGCCTCTGGGGAGGGCGTGAGCCGCCACAGAGCGGTGCGGGGCCTGGAACGCTTCAGTCCCTCTGATCAGACGGCCGAGCCTCACGCCCGCCTGTCCTGCCGCCACCTTCAGGGCTGCTCCTGCCCAGCCCTGCTGGTGCCCTGCAGACCACCCCCTGGGCCCCAGCAGCCCCCTTGAGGAGAGGGGCCCCGTGGGGGCAAACCTACCGCAGTCCCTTCCCGGCGTGGCGATGCGGTGTCCCCGTTTTTCCTTCTTCGAGAGCCTCAGCCGTCTCCTCTTCTGTCAGCTCAAAGTAGGCAGGGTAATTTTGCCAGGAATTAAAGCCATTTGTCTTGGATCTGGGGCTGAATGTGGTGCGGGGGCTGAAAAATCGATACCCTGGACGTTGGTGGGTGCAGCTTTTCCGGAGCTTCATCCAGATGTCACTAACTGGACTAACTCCCAAGGGTGGCCGCGAGCCCACGGCCGAAGAGCGCGTCAGCTTTTGACGAGGGAGCCGCGGGGCCAAGGCCTGTCTGCCCCAGGAGGCGTGAGCGGCTCATTGCCCGACAGCTGGACATGGAAAGAGGGGGCTGCCCCACAAAGCCAGGGAGGGGGCTGGCCAAGTTCTTCCCAAGTGGGGGGACCGTGCTGGGATCGCTTTTATGCCTAATCAAGAGTAATGGCTTCCCCACCAAATGGATCCAAGGCCTGTGACACCTCTGGGTGGGCTTTTGGCTCCACTGGCCCAACCTCTGAGTCTCTTTTTTAAAGTCTCAGGACCGGAACACATGCCTACCCTGCAATTGTGGCTCGCCAGCATATACCAGTATCTTCCACTGATTCATTTTGATCGGTGTTTCCCACCTCCTGGTCTGCTGGTGCAGCAGGTGGCTGGCTAAGGAAGGCTCTTCCAGACTGAAAGGAAAGGCCTACCCCCATCTCTTTTGTTCTGGGCCAGCGTGGAAAAGGCAACCCCAGACCTCACTGGACTCTCCTTCTCAGCAGCTCTTCAAAGCAGGGCTGGAGAGCCCTCTTTAGGCCATGCGTCGGCTGTCTATTCCTGCATGGCAGAAGGGCGGGTGGGCCTAGGTTGCCCCAATCTCCCTCCCAGCTCTGTGATTCTCTGATTCTACGCCACTCCTCTTCCCGGCGTCCAGCATCGTGATTTTCCCTCTTGGCTTTGGGAGGAACTGTGCTGTGGAACAGCAAGTGTAACCCAGGCGCCCATGGACAAGACCCCTTCTTGTTAGAAATGCAAATCGGGGGCCCCCCCTGCCAGGCTTTTCAAGGTTGCTGTCGGGAGGAGAGAGTAGGGAGAGTGCAGGCTCTTTGTACGTTTGCCGCTCTGTTTCCCCTGGGATCTGTGGAGGGAATGTGACTTTGAGAGAGTGAAACCTACTTCTGAGAGTTCAAAGTCCTTCTCAGCTGAAATACACCTAAAGCAATCTGGGCCAGCCTCGCTGGGTGCTCGGCCCACATCTTCTCCGGCTTCTGTGTTCGTGGATGTGGCAAAATGGCTAGTCAGAGACCTAAGCACAGCAGGAGTGACAGCTGGAGTGACAGGCAGGAGTTAGCTGGAGGCCCCTGAGATCAGGGAGGGAAAGAGGCCCCGGGGCCCCGGAGCGAGGAAGGGAGGGAGGGTGGGCAACGTGTGTGTGTGTGTGGTGTGTGTGTGCGCGCCCCTCAAGGCAGATGGGCTGACGCAGGGGAAGGGTGGAGCTTTCATTCCCAATTAAATTTGGAAAGGCACCCCGAGGAGCAGCAGCGTTAAATGAAAAGGCAAGGCGAAACACGGGGAGGCAGATTCACCAGATTAGAGGCAGCCCTGCTGCTGCCGTTCTGCTTGGAGGCACAAGAGAGTGACAGGTTGCGAGAGGGAGAAATCCATTTCCCGGCCCCCCAGCTTGCTTCTCTCTGCTCTCAGAGGCCCTTTCTCCATGGATCCAATGTTTCCATCGTGTAGCCCTAATGCCATGGAGAGGCTCACTTGGGGATTACCGGCAAAGGCTGCATCAGCCTCTCAGGCAATGTGGGGGAAGCTTTTCATTTAAAAGCCTCAGGGGGAACCCTGGAAAATCCTGGTTTGTTCAGGCAGACGGGCAGGCCGCCCTCCCAGCCCAGAGGGGTCGGGGTGATGATGGGCGAGAGGATCCAGCTTGGCTGGTGGCCCCTCCCGGGCTGCTTTCTGTGCTGCGGGCAGGACCACCCTGCCAGTCCACCGAGCCTGGCCCGGGTTGCAAAGCCAACTCCCACTCTGCTGGTCCTCAGACGAAGGGGGAAGAATCAACCGAGAGTCCCACGCCCACCAACGTTTCCCTGCTGAAAAGCAAGGCACCTCTGCTTGAGCAACACTGGCCTGTGGCCAAAAGCGTGTGGCCAGGCCAAAAGTGATTAAAGAGGAAGAGTGGGCAAAACCACCCTGGAATTTATGCCCTGAGTTTAGGAAAGCCTCCTGGGCCTCCTCGGCCCCCTTCCCTCCTGCCCCTCCTGCTGAGTTAACGGGGTGGAAACTAATTTACAAGTAAGGCTGTGGTGGAAGTAAGCTGAGAATGAAGGGGAAAGCAGGATGAGAAAAGAGATACCAAGACCTTTCAAAAGCAGCCGAGAAAGTGGGACGGCCACGGAATAAACGGAGCCGTCCCTACCGAACCGGGATGGCCGGGGAGTATGGGGCACTGCCTTGAAAAGCATGTGCATCCATACCTTGGCCCCATTTGTTAGCCTTGGCATCTGGTAATTTGAGTGGCACGTTCTGGCCAGCGGTGGTGGCGGATGCTTAAGGCGTCCTGCTTAATGATGCCGCCAGCGCCCCCCGCCCCCGGTCGCATCACAAGGGCTCGTTCCTGGCTCTCAGGATTTGGCTGCCAGACCTCCGAGCCTGGCAGAGTCCTGGCCTGGCAACCCAGCTGCACACTGAGCCCAGGCAGATTTGCCGGCCCTGGTGGCGTGGGAGGAGCACCGTGGGAGGCTCAAACGGCAAGGACTTTGGGGGTCATGCTCAGCTGCGCTCTGCCATTAGCAGAAAGCCCCAATGAGGCCCGTCTCTGTTACTTGGGCAATGCCCCCCCTTCCCATCCTTTGGGTCCAGAGAGCGACACCAGGTTGCCTGCACGTGAGTCACCTCTCCTGCGAGGTTGCAGTCCCGCTTCACGTCAATCCTTTCAAAGTCCCAGAAGCAACCCGCGGGCACAGCTTGGGTATCTACAGTTATAGCCAAGAACCCTGAGCCCGCTGGGGCGGGAGAGTGGCATCGGGCAAGAACCGCCTGCGCTGTGAGGAAGGACTCATTTAGGGGAGGGGCGACACAAGCAAAGTTCTGCCGGGTGGAACCAAAGCGGCCCCTCCAGCTCAGCATTCTGTTCCCACCAGACGCTCCCAGCTGGATGCCCAGCAGGAGGCCTGGAGGGCAATGGCACTCTCCCACCCATGTTCCACGTCCTTTTGTTCAAGGTTTCTCTCACCCCACTCCCTCAGGTGGGGGGAAGGACCTTTTAGAGAAGAGCAGAGCCCCTATAAACTATAGGTACACCATTTATGTCTTTATGCAAGAGCCATTTTGGGGCTGGGCTATTTCTTTTATGATTAAAATTTAAAGCAATACAAAGTAAGACTAGTAGTGCGTATGAAGTTTTTGAAGGACAGAATATGCATGCTATTTTCATTTTCCTAACTATACGAACAAGGGAAGGAACTGGGAAGGATTTTGTTGCACCTTTAGGGCCAGCATGATCTTTTGTGATCTGCAATCTACTTCCTTAGATGCTTTGGTAGAGGACAGTTTTCAAAGTATTTGCTGGCAATGGTTTGTACATGATAATTCACAAACTGTCAGCGTCCCCGAGAACAAGGGAACAGAAGCAAAGTCGTTAGGCTTTGAATAGTTTCCCAAGACTAACCTCCACCCCCGCACTGCATCTAATTGCCCTACTTGTACAATTCTGGACACTCTTTAAAATATCCAAAAATATTTTGCACATTTCCTTAACTGATGGAGTTCTGGCAGTCTTTTGCTACCCGCCTCTTCCTAGCTTTTAAACAGAGCTTAGAAATTACGGGCCACCGAGAGACACGATGCACCTTGGACATTTCTGTTTGCAGATAAAGCTATTGCCATTTGTGCATTTGGGATTTTGTTGCATTTAGAGGCTCTCAAAAGACAGTGCTGCGCTTTGCCTCACCCTGCTGGCGGTGGCATTGGCGACAGTTCCTTGCAAGCGGATCCTCCTCAGAGTCCCGGGGTCTTTCCCAGGTCACTTGTCTGTGCTGTGACTTTTCTGCCTGGGGACTTTAAAGGCACGGCCCCCTTTGCTGTCCTCCGCAGGGTCCGCACAATGAACGCTGGAGAGGGCTCTGAACCTTTAAGGGTTGCTTAGGGGAGTAGTGGTGGCAGAGCCAGCATTGTCTGCTGGTTTGGGCACTGGACTAGGACTCTGGAGACAGGGGTCCAGCTCCCAGACCGGCCATGGAAACCCACTGGGTGATCCTGGGCAAGTCACACTGTCTCAGCCTCAGAGGGGGCAAAGGCAAACCCCCTCTGAAGAAATCTTGCCAAGAAAACCCTAGGATAAGCAGTGCAGTGCAGTGTAGCTGGACTCTGGAAACCAGCGTTCAAATCCCTGCTTGGCCATAGAACCTCCAGTGGGTGACCTTGGGCAAGTGACACTCTCTCGGCCTCAGAGGAAGGTCGTGATGGCAACCCCCCTCTGAAGAAATCTTCCCAAGAAAGCACTGTGATAGCTTTCCCTCAGGGTGGCCCTGACTTGGAAGCAAGCGAAGGCACACAACAACAACAAGGGCAGTACAGGAAGCAGCCGGGAAAAATATCAACTCACGTGAAAGGTGGTGCTGGGAGAGAGTTCTATGGAGGCCGTGAAATTGCTAAAAAGTCCAGTGAGTGGGTCCCTGTGCAAATGCAGCCTGAACTCTCCCTGGAAGCCAAGAGGACGAAACTGAGCTGTTGTACTTTGGCCGTATCGTGCGAAGACATCATATCTCACTCGGGAAGACCTAATGCTTGGAAGGGAAGAGGGAGTCCGCGTTGCTCAACTGAGGAAGGCACAATGGCCACCCTGAACTGCAAGAACCGGGCAGCGGGAGCTGTGGGAGGGCGGAACAGCCTGCTTTGGGAAGAAGAATGTCTTCCTTGGGGGTCTTTCCACAGAGGTTGGATGGTCCTTTCTTAGGAGTGCTTTCTAGTTGTGTGTTCCGGTCCTTAGACTCTCTAGTACTAAGCAGGGTTTCCTTTTATCTGCCCTGACCACCCCACCGTTCAGCTTCGGTGGGCGGCCACTGAATGGAATAACAGAAGAGGTGGGGGGCGAGGGACGATGGTGCACCCACACAACCATTCCCTCCCTTCAGACCACTGGCAGAAAGATGGGCAGTTGGGGAGAGCAGGGAGGCCGGGCGCTGCTCTTGCCAGCCTGCCTCAGGCGGCATATCAGAGCAGAGGCCCTTCTGTGGGCCCTGCCCCTCCTTCTGGATGGGTGCCCCCCAAACTCCGGGAAGGGGTGGGTGGGGGAAGTTTGTGTGTCCGAAGTGCATGCACACGCATGCCCACCCTTACATGCATTTTTCTAAGGTAGGTAGCGTTACATCCCCCCCCCCCGCCCCCAGCACAACTGCAGCTCTGCAGCAGAACTCTCTGAAACACTAGTACAATAATTCAGGCTGACGAAGGAATCTTATTGGGCTGTATTTCCAAAATATCTGTGTGTGCAAAGCTCATCTGTTTTTATGCACAGAGCGGTACTGGAAATATTGCCCAATAAGACGCTCAGCAGCCCCATGCATGATTCATGCAGGCCTTTCTCTGAAATGAGGACCATATCAAGACTGTTTAATTAATTGCCATTCCCCCTGGAACGGTCCCTCGGTGCTGTTTAGCACCAGGAGGAAGGGAGACCAGTGGGGGGTGGGGGGTGGAGGGGCCTGGCGCTGGCACCAAGCTGTTTTCACCTCCTCCTCCTCCTCCTCCAGAGGAGCCTCCTGGGACCCATCAGTCTGCTTGGAACAGCCAAAAGTGTGTGTTGGGCACATTGGAGGAAATGATTCAGACCCCAGGGGCTGCCTCTGCAGTTCTCTAGCCGAGATCCTGTACTCCTGACCTTCTTGGATGTTAAGGGAACACAAGCAGAATTTTAATACCAGCAGCTACTTAAGCAAGGAGACAGAGAGAAAACCTCTGTGCTTCTGTTGGAAGAAAGGAAGATTCTCTCCTGGCTCCTACCCACCACTTTCGTGTGTATGCATTTTAAAGCATCTCTCGGTTGTCTCAGCTGTTCTCTTTGCATTCATTTCCCTGGCTAGGCTTTTGGGACTGCAGAAGGCATAGGCATGCAGGGAGGGGGGCTTGTCCCCTCCCTTGTGTGCGTGTGTGTGTGTGTGTGCTGGGGGGGAGTTATCTCTGCCTATGGCTCAAGACAGGTGCAGCAGGTAAGGCTCTCGCTTGCTCATTCCTGCCACTCGTGTTTTTATACCCAATTCCAGCTGGTGTTGCTCAGGCTTCTAATTAAACAGAGAGAGAGAGAGAGAGAAAGAGAGCAGAAGAGCCCCCAAAGCCGAAGTCTGCCTGTGCTGTTTTCAGAGAGATTGCACTGCGAGGGCACTGCAGGGAGGATCTGGCTCTATTTTTTTAAAAAAGAAAGAAATAAAGGAGGAAAAGAGAATGATACCTTTTCTTTCTTTGGACCATGTCTTGGAATTACAAAGAATCCCACTCAAGGGTGGGAATAAAATGTTGCAGCTGGTGCTGGGAGTAGCTGGCACTGGCTGGCATCCTGCCCAGCTGCTACAGTATGGGAAGTGGCATTAATGATACCCTAACTGCTGATGGTCGTGAATGAACAAACGTGGCCATCAAAATCCACCTTTGCAGCCTAACAGCACCCCAGTCAAGGTGTTTCTGAGGTGACTGGGGTGCTTCCCCTACATTTCACATGCAGAGAAATTGTGGCTCCAGCCGAGCAAATGCTAAGCGGACCCACTCCCCTCATGGTTGCTTGGTGGTGTGTTTTTGGAGCGACTGGAACACTTTTGCCAAATTAGCAGAAGAAAGGCAGCTGCTCCCTCCGAGGGAGGGACCGAGGGGGGAGCGTAGGCCATGCTTCTCTTGCGCCCACAACTGGGTTCCTTTGGTGTCCCCCACGGGTGCGCTGGAGCTCGGAGGGCTGCCCGCCTGGGTGCGTCTCTCTGCCCGGCCTCCCTGCTGCCTGCCTGCGCTCGGAGGTCCAGGAGCAGAGGGAAAACCGAGCAGCTCCCAGCCCCTTTCTCCCATGGAGTCTGATTGCTGCTGATAAAACGTATGCAAGATTTATTTCGAAAGCCAAGGGGGAGAGGGATTGCAAAGAGCCCCTCCGCCCCCCAGCATCATTGGGAGCAGGAGCTGTCCACTCACACCCGAGCTGGAGCCATTCGCCCACGAGGCTGCAGAGAAACAGAGTGCGGAGCAGGAACGGCACGCACAGCCCCGCGTTACCGGAGGGAGGCCGGGCCCCGGCCGCCAGGGGCGTTGACGCTGCGAGTGGCAGGGCGAGGGAGGCCATCGGGGCGGAGGTGCGGCCACAGGCGCCCAGGAGTGGCGATGGGGGGGGAGAGATGTTTATCGCAGTCGCGGCGGCGGCAGGCAATGGCAGGAGCAGCCCGGAAGGGCCTCCCGCTGTGCTCGGACAGGGAAGACCTTTGCCAAAGGCAACCAACCGTGAATCGGCGGATATGGCAGGGGAACACAAACCCCCACGTCTGGGCAAGGCACAACCCAGGAGGAAGGAATGTCGCCCGGGGACCGGAGACAATTGGATGGCGGAGGGAGGGGGAGGGCAGGATCCCCCTCGCCTTCGCTCCCCCTGGGCTGCAGTGAGTTAGTTGAGGCTGGCTGGATGTTGCTCCCACAGTGAGGGGAAGGGAAGGGCTGGGGGGCCCCTCGTGTGTGGCTGAGTGTGTATGTGTTTGTGTGTGCGTGTCAACTGTTTATAAAAGGAGCCGGTACTGCCCTTTCACCCCCCTCCCTGTTCTTCTCTCTGTTTTTACTATCATGCATGCATCCAAGTAGACCTAGGCATGGATAAGGGAGGTCTCCTGTCCGCTTTGGCATCAGAAGTACGTGCTCAAGTGTGGCTCCTGCCTTGATTGCTTTGAATGGCACAGGGTGGGGTGGGAGCATGTGCCAGGCTGCCAGTCCTGCGGAGGCCAGTGCTTAGGGGTTGAGACCAGTTTCAGCACTGAGGCCTAGGGAGCCCCCCTTGCGATGGTGCAGGATGCAGACTCAGGCCGCGCTGCAAGGACAGCCTCTGGTGGAGCCATTACGCCTGATACACTGAAGCACGGACCATTGCCAAAACACCAAGCCCAGCAAATGAGGAGAACACAAGAAGGCATTTCTCCCCTTGCCATGAGGAGTGGAGAAGGGGAGGCTCAGGGCAACCCTATTTGATGTGTTCCAAAAAGCAGCACCAGAGCTGCAGCTTTCCAAGGTCCCAGGGGCAAAGGCCCGTCTTTCCACCTTCAATCAAGGTTGCCCCCTGGTTCTCTGTATGGAGTCCACAAGACAAATGGACCTCCTGCATCCTGGGAATTTCCAAAGCCCAGTTACTCTGTTCTAATCTGGGTTTTCCTGGACACACAACCTCAGAGAAACACATAAACACACAAAACCTTCAAGTCCCTTCAAGTTGCCTGTTGGCTTATAGTGAACTCATGAATTCACAGGGTTTTCTAAGGCAAGGAACCATCAGTGGTGGTTTTGCCAGTTTCTTCCTCTGAAATATATCCCACAGCACCTGGTATTCACTGGTGGCCTCTCATCCAAGGATTAACCAGAACTGACCCTGCTTAGCTCCCAAGATCATGCCCACCAACATTTCACATGAACACCCAAACACATGTGGTGAAACAACATCAGAGGGCAAGGTGGTGAAAAATGGTGAAAGTTACAAAAAAGATTTTCTGAGTCTGCAAGGAAGGGCAAGTTCCCTCCCCCCCTTGCTGATTTTTCTATTGTTAATGACTTTTGCTAATGCTCTTCAACCTCATTTTGCAGCAACTGAAACAGGCTGAGAACAAAAGGGGGGAAGCCGGAGGAGACAGTTTTAACAGCAGTGGAGAAAGGGGGATGTTCTCCCTGCCAAATTGGAGGGGACAGGGATGGCAGCAGCGATCTGGAGATGTGGGCTGGCAGCAGGGTTAGGCGTGTGCCTTTACGTCTTCCTGCCCCCCTCATCGACCACTGGCACATATTTGCATGAGAACATTTCCAGCCCGCTCTTTTCACACTTCCCAAGACGGATCCCACGGCGAGCCCCGAGCAACCATGGAGGGCCGTGCTGAGGCTGAGCCAAGGCGGCAGAGTGGCGTCACCCACAGGCACTGCCCAGGGCTCCCTCTTCGTGGTGGCTTGCCAAGAGCTGACACTGTGGCAAGGGTCCAAGCAAACTGTTGCTCGCTCTCAGGAATGTTTTTTTTTCTTCTAGTGGGGAAGCAGGAAGGCAGGGCAAGCATTCTCAGAGAATATTTTATGACATTTCAGTCACTGAGCAAAAAGCATTGCAAATCCAAATGGAAAGCTCATCCACCCCTGTGTGCAGCCAGAGCGAGCCAGCCAGCCAGCATCACACAGCCCTTTGCAAGACAGCTCTACTTTTGGAAGAGATGGTTCAATTCAAAATTGCTGCTAATAGGATGTTGTGCCACAGCAGTTGCCTCCACTTTGTAAATGAACTAAAATGTGTCAAAACTGCATCGGAAGTCAACAAGATGGCTCCGTCAACACCGCATAACTGGAACTCTTAAGCTTGGGGCTGATTTAATCAATCCTCCCCCCTCCCCCAAGACCTTTAAGGACTTCTCCCTTGGCTCTTGGGCCGGAGGTGTCTACAAGTTAGAAGGGCCAAATTGTGCACACTCCCGAAAAGTGTCCTACTAGCAACCAGGAGGACCCAGCAATGCTTGGCTCCCTTTCTCCGCTGCCCTCTCAAGCCTCCAGATCCCCATATGGATTTCTTAAGTGAATGCCAGTTACCACCAGGAAGAAGAGTGCTGCATTTTGTAGTCTGAAAAAAGTGTGACCAGAAAAGGAAACAGCAGGAGAGCACTGCCTCCCTGGCACCTCAGAGAAGATGTCTGTGGGGTCTCATCCAGGTTCTGCCCTCTGGAGCCAGGGGGACACTACTGCTTATGGAAAGTCCAATTGTGGAACATGGGCTCATGCCACCCAGCAAGGTTCCCTTGCCCTCTATCTGGAGGTTTCAAGGTCCTACTGTGCAGAAGGGAGGGCAGGGGTCCCCTTCTGCAGCAGCCTAATTGAACCTGCCTAAATCTGGACTTGGTCCAATATGCCTAAGTGAAATGTAGACCGTCCGACTGTCCTGCTTTAGAAGGGAGCGTCCCAATAAATCCTCTGTCATCCCACTTTTTCAGCTGCATTTAAAATGTCCTGGTTTCTCTCTCTCCGATTTTCCCATGTTGTCCTCAACTCACTTCAGTGGCTACCAACTAAGTTCAAAATGCAAAACTAGGGCCATCTCTGCACTCCATTGTTATAGTGCTATTATTCCACTTTCAACAACCTGTACAATCCTGGGTTTGCAGTTTAGGGAGGGGCATTTAGGATTCTCAGCCAGAGAGCTCTTTGGCCTCAGGAAACTACAAACCCCAGAATTCCCCCAAGGATACTGAAAGTGGAAAAAGAGCACTGTAGTAGTGCAGAGACAGCCTAGGAGAGAGGAAAGGAGGGAATGGAGTCCTGCCCTTCTCAGCAGGCCGAGGCAAAAAAGCAAGTTGGGGCAGCCCCTCCTGGCCTGTCTGTCCTTCCCCATCAATCATTTTTGCCATCTTGACCACAGCCTTATGTTCCATGGCCACATGTGTCCCGGTCTTCATCCGTAAAATGTTGGAGAGTAGTAAAAATAATGATATTTTCTTCCCTGTTTCCTGGGAAGCAGACAGGTGCCTTCTCCTCCCCTTCCCCTCTTCTCCTGAACCACCTGAAAAGCCAGATTCGCCACAGGGCAGACATTCATTTCGGGCGAAGTGCCGTGCGCAGCAAGTGGCGCTTGCTAGCTAGCTAGATAAGTGTGCAAACAAACCAATGACAACAGAGGCAGTCTCTAGAGCATATTGTTGCTTTTGTCAGCTGCTGCTGCTGAGCCTATGAACGAGAAACTCCAAGTCACCCTATCCTCAGCTGCCCCTCTCAGATCTTGCAGATCTTTCCTTGACTGAGTCTCTCCATCTTTCTCTTTTCCCGCTGCCTTCTGCCTCACCAAGCGTTCTTGTCCTTTCTAGAGAGTCCTCTCTTCTCACGATATGCCCAAAGACTGACAGTCTCAGCTTAGTCATCTTGGCATCTAGGGAGAGTTTTGGCTCAATTTGCTCTTTGACCCATTTGTTTTAGCAGTTCATAGAACTCTTCTCCAGCAGGTATGCTCCAGTTTTAACCTTTACCAACAGCCACAATGGATTCAACTCCTCCTGAACAGCTAATCTTGCTTTGATTCTGCTGTTGCCTTGGCCACGTGGAGAAGCCATCCCACCAGCTAGCCAGCCCCCTGGCTGATGGGCCAGCCCTCTCCCCTCCCTCCCCTCCCCTCCCGTCCTCTCCGAAAGCCCGAGGGCTGTGGTGCTCAGCAAGGGTGCTGTGGAGAAGAGCCTCGGCTGGGAGAAGAAAGAGCGGTGGCTGCCTTCCCAGATCTGTCACTTTGTTCCTTGAAAGTGGAAGGGCTGCCTGGCTGACACCTTCCAGGCTGGGCAGAACTTTGAAATCAAGCCACATTTATTATGTACAAAGAGCAAGGCTGCCATTTTCTTTCACTCTGAGAAATCAATACTTCTCTTTTCTTTTCTTCTCTTTTATGCAGCAACCTCTGCACAAGAAAAATCCATTTCTAGCAAACGCTTGGAACAGAAACCATTAATCAGTTGTTTTGCTCTAAACTCTGGGGAGGCCCAGAAGAGATCTTTAACGTCACCCGGTTAATTTTACATGGGGAGGGGAGCGCTGCTTTTGCTCCGCTGGCCTCTCATCCAAATACCTCACAGCCCCCCCGGGTCCTTAGTTCAGATATTCCATCTTCTTAGCAACCTGCGATCATCTCTTGCCAGCCTCCGTGTGCTGCCAGGCCACATACGTAAGCGTCGGGAAGAGTCAGCACTGCCACGATTGGGCCCACAGCAGCTCCGTTGGGCCAGAGCAGTGCAGAAGGAAGGAGGAATCGGGTTGGGCAGGAGGCTCAGGTGGCCACCAGCGACCCTCTCTCCTGGAAGGCCTTCGGCATAAGTCCTGTTGTCCAGGGAAGGAGCAGACAGGCAGACACACGGGGGCCATGGGGCCCCTACAACAGGAACAGGAAATGGGCAGGGAGAGCCCCCAAAATGAGGGGGTGTAGGGAGAGGGAGGGCTGCAGTGAATCCCCCCACCCATCACATGTTGTCCAGGTTGGTTCTTATTTCCTGCAAACCTTCTAGCTGCCCCAAATTGGCAAGGGTCAAAGGGCGGGAGCTGCTGGGACCCCCCTCTTTCCTGTTGGGGTGAGATTGGCGGGCTGCCCCAGTTCTCCCCACCACCACGCAGGGGGACTTGGTGGGGTGGAGGAGGGACAGAACAAGGGCGCCTCCCCGCTTGCCTTTTCACACGCCGCTGTCTGCTTTTGAAGGCTGTCTGAGGTGATGGCCATTGGCAGGGCAGTGATGTACCTGGCCATAAGGCAGGAAGGTATAATTTTGTAGTTTGATTGACACTAAAGCTGTCACTCCTGTAACCAGAGTTCTCAGAAATTCCCCCAAGGGCATCTCTCTCTCTCTCTCTCTCTCTGGCAGTTGGAAAACTTGCTATTTCCTTACCAGAGGAACTCAAGGGGGTCAAGCTTGCCTCTGCAGCAGCCCTTTGAGAACCGACGCCTCCTCCCATCCGCGGGCGCCGCTGGAGGGGCGGTGACGCCCCCCTCGCTCAAGCCCAGGGGGAGGCCGGCAGGGCGCGCCTTGAGGGCCGGGCCGGCTCTGGCACGGAGCCCCGGGGCTCGGGCGCCTGCCCCCTGGCACGGAACCCGGCGCCCCCCCCCCCTTGGGCCAGGTGGTCGGCAGATGGCCGGAGGGGCCGGGCGGAGGATCGGGCTCGGCCTCGCTCCCCCTCCGCTGCCCTGCCGCCCTGTGGCCAGCGGGCCAGCGCTCAGGCCGGGCGGGGGGGGGGGTTGGCACAGCGCCGCCCTTTCTCCCTCCCCCCTCCCCCCTCCCAGCGATGCCCGGGCCAAAGTCACCCCCCCCGCGGCCTTCTCCGCCCCCGCAGAATCCTTGACACGGAGGGATGGGGGAACCCGTCGTCTGTTTCCCCGACGGGAGCGGGAGTGGCGACGGCCGCGGGCTTAGCCAGGGGGAGGCCTCTCATTTCGGTGCCGGGGCCGAGGACTCCCAGGCTGAGCCGTTTCCCCTTCGCCGCCTCCTCACAGCTCCCCGCCGGGCGCAAACCCTAAGAAGGGCCCCTCTTTTCGCCGGCGGGCGTCCAAGAATCGGTCAGTTGCTGTGCTTCAGAGCAGCTCGCTCACATCCCCATCGGTATCTCAGAAAGGGACTTTTGCTGGCATTTTGATTACCGCATTCACAATTTGATCAATTATTCAACTAGAAATCCGTCGGTGCAAAACCTGAGAGACACCGAGAGGCCCGAGAGCCGCATCGCTCCCTTGCGCGGCGGCGGCGGCGGCGCTTCCTCAGGATGCGGCTCCGTTTCCCGGGCGCGGCGGCGACGCCTCGTTAAGCGGGGCTCCGCTCCTTGTTTGCAGCCGTCCGAGGAGGGGGTAGGCGGGGAGGGCGGCTTGGTGGAATTTGGCTCAGGTGCCCCCGCGCCCCAACTTCTGGGGGCTCCTCCGCGGCCAAGCCGCCCCCAAAGCCACAGAGTCCCAGCAGGGGAACAGCCCCCCGCCCCGCGCCCCTTCCGCCGCCGCCCAGAGGAGGCGAGGCGAGGCGAGGCGAGGCGAGGCGCCCCGTCCCGGCGGGTGGAGGGGCGCGGGCCCCCGTGTGTCCTTGGCGGCCCCGGCCCTCAGGCGGGGAGGGAGCGAGCTTGCAGGGAGCCCCAGACGAGCCAGGCCCCAAAATAAGACGGGCCGAGCCTCGGGGGCTCCGGGGTTCCTGCCAAAAGGAAGCAAGAAGCACAGCACCGGGGGTGAGGAAGGCGGCCGACCGACCGGAGTCTGACAGCCCGTCCTGACGCTGCCGCCCGCCCCGCCGGGGAGCCCGTTCCGGCCCCGTGGAGGCGCGGGCCCCGCCGGGGTCTTCTCGGTGGCCGCTCCGGGGGCCTCGTCTCGCTCGCTCCCCAGCAGCGTTCCTCTTCCTCTTGAGGAAGGTATTATGCACGCCGTTTTAATTTTCAGCCTTAGTCTCTCTCTTTAAATATTTTAATAGCTGTTGTTGTTGGGGAATTGAGAGATTTTTGGTAATGAGACTCTCAATCAGCAGAGTATCTTAGTAATTGCACAAAAACGGAAGTTGAACAGATTACCAGTCCCACTTCTATCACTCCACCCCAAACACATTTAACCTAGCTCAAAATAAACACAAAAAACAATTTGGTTAAAAATATAAAAGAATTTACTCACAAAATCTTGTGCATAGTCTACACAGGTTCAATTCTTGAAGAAGGTAGGAAGAAAATTAAGCACTCACATGCTTGCTGAAAATAATCCCTGTTAGGAGATCTCAGGGCATGCTTTCGGGACAAAAGGCGAAGACAAAAGGAAAAGAGTAAATGGCAAGAGAACCTTTTTAAGACCAAAGAATGTGTACGTGCTGGAGGAAGAGGTGTTGACCAAAACAAACAGGAAGTTTTCTCTAGGCTCTCTCTCTATGCCTACAATAAACATGCAAGCAAACTAGCCAGTTAATTAAGCATGCGAAGGTTGCCACTCCCAACACAGTTGTGTCCTTCCTTTCTCCTCTTTCATCTCCTCGTGTTTGGTGCGCGCGTCGGGAGCGGAGAGGACGTGTTTCTTAGATGCCTGACTCGTTGCGTTGGTGCTCCTGGGCTGCCTCGACCCCGGGGCCAGCGGCGATCCCTCGGCTGGTGGAAGAACCGGGGGTCTTGAGAAAGGCCCGGCCCTAGGACTGACCGCCTTGGGGTGCCACTCAGGGGTGTGTGGGGATGGATGTCGTTGTAGCAGCGGCTCTATCTGGGGCCCTTTGGGGGCCATTCAGTGGTCCCTTCCTCCCAGTCGTCAGTTCAACAGCCACACACAGATTTTTTCTCCCCTGGTGGGGGGTTCAGGGGACTTTCCCGGTCTCTGTGTAGCCTCTAAACTAGGACCTGTGCAGGGATTGTGAATATGTGGCAGCTGCAAATGTGTAACTGTGGCCCATTTGACATTTTCCAACAGGATTCTGCTCTTCCTTTATAAAAGAAGGAATGCTACGAAGGCAGGTTCCTCTGTCGTGCCCAGGCGGGCAGTCACCCACCCGCCAGTGCCAGGCCCTCTGTCTTGCTCACCTGCCACTCTGCAGTGGAGAGCCCCTCTGCCCGCCTGCCGTCCTCACTGAAGCAATTTCCTTGCTGGGCATTTCTCCCAGGAGGAATGCTCCATTTGGAACAGCCAACGTTTGGGAGGAAGAGTGAGCAAGAAGCAGGGCTCTCCCCCCGTTCTTCTGGTGGCACCATAGGCTTCCGTTGCTGCCCTTGCTGTGTTGCCCCTCTTCCTGTGGAGCTGCCCACCTAGGGGGGATGCTGAGGCCAGGCCCAGCTCAGCTTTAGAGATAGCTGTGGAGAAAGAGGCCCGAGTCCCTTGCTGGCAGCTGTGCCAAGAATGGGGAGGGGGTGATGGAAGGCCAAGCCTGGCCTGGCTCACTTTGCTCAGGAGTCGGGGAAGAAGGCTGGGTGAGGGGAAGCCTCCCCCCATGCCCCCCACTTCACCTGGATCCCCTTTCTGCAGGCACCATGGCGGAGCCCCTCCTGACATGAATGAACCTGCAGCTCCAACCAGGTGGTGATTCCACATTCCTAATCTATTCTGGAGCTTGGAAAAAAGTTACTCATGGGGGGGACTGCAAGTCCCAGAATCCCCTCTGAAGGGAGCAACTAGGTTGTCTCAGACGAAGGGACAGCTCTGCCCTGGGAATGATCTCCTCTGTCCTTCTGTCTCCATGGAGGAGCTTTTGGGGGGCCTGTTGGAGACCAAAGGCATCATCCCACCACGTGAAAAACGGCTCAGTAACACTCAGTTGCTCCTGTAATTGCTGCATATTCCAGTCCTGCCACAAACATGATTTCTGATTAGGGAAAAATTCGACGTGCAGGAAAAAAATACACCACAGAGCCATTTGTTTCCGCTGTGTGTCTTCAGCAGCGGAAAGTCTCCCTCCCTCTCTCTCTTTTTCTCTAGGAACTGGCAGCCAACAGCGTAGCCTCCAGGACTCTCCGGGGATCCTGTGCTGGAGGAAGGGGAGGTCCCCCCTCTTAAACTGGGATTTTACATTCTGAGGGACCCCCTCCACCCAAAGGCAAAGGCCACCCAGATTGTCTGCGGCTGACCTGCTTTCCTCCTCGATTTACCTCTGGCTTGTCAAGGCAGAGACCCCTTGGGAACTGCTTGCTTTCTTCCCAGCAAGGGGTGGGGGGGCTCCAGGGTCAGGAGTGAGCTTTGCAGTGGCTCCTCTGGACCCTCAGAAGGAGAACTACATGCTTTTGACTTCTTCAGCCCTGGTGAGTTGTCCTGTGAGGATAACTGGAAGGGCTGAATCCCACTTCCTGGCTCCTGTCTCTGGGCAGCCTGCAGATCTTTCTCTCCCCTCACTTCCCTTTTCTTAAAGAGCTTCATCAGGTGAAGACACGGTGGTTGTGCCCAGTTGTAGGGAGCGTCCTGTGTCTTTCAGGGCTGGGCTAAGAAGCACAACTGCTACCATCACCCCGCTGTGGACACAGGCATCTGTCTTATGGGTGGAACGGCTCCTCCGTGCTTGGACCACCAATGCTGAAGGAAAGACGTCTTGCAAATCATTTCTGGGCTTCATAGGCCTTCCCTTGACTGTCCTTGTCTGCCACCAACTGACCCACAATTGGCACCCGGTGCCCGAGAAGCAGAGCCTGGCCCAGAACAATAACCTCAAATCTGGCGGGCAGGGCAGATTCAGAGCAGAAGCCATCCCAGGCCCTGGGAGCAGGGGCAGAAGAGTCCACAGTGGTGGGCCTGGCACCCTGTGCCATGCCGGGTGGGCATCAGGGTAAGGCCCCCTCAGAACCCTCCAGCCAGGACCCAGAGCTTCTTCCCTTCGCGGCCAGTTGGCTTTACTTTTGTCTGCCGCAGAAACAAGAGGCAATGGGCACAGTCTTGCCCAGCTCCAGCCCACCCACAGCGGGTGGGGGTGGGGTGGAGAAGAAGGGCCCAACCCACTCTACCTGCCCCATTAATCCCCCCACCCCAATCCGGGACTGGCCCAGGTGCTACTGCCCTTCCCTCTCCCCTCTGCTGCAACCCACCCCCACGCCTCCCACCCAGCTCTTGTCCGCTGTTCCTCCCTCAGAAGAGCCTTGTGCTTTCTGACCCCCTTCACCCTCCCCCCCTCCTCCTCTGGGTGCAGGCATGTTTTGTAGGGGCCTTTCTTCAGCCTCTCCCCTCCCTGGCCTTGGCTGGACCAACATCCCCCTAGCAAAGAGGGACCTCCCTGGCCCCGTGGCCACCAGCCATGTGCCAGTCATTTGCCCGGTGTTTGCTGGTGGTGCTTCTGCTGCTGCCCAAGAAACAACCACTCTCCAGACCTGGGCAACGAACAGTGTCTTCGACAGGGAGAACCATTGCATTGAACCACTTCAACTTAAACAGGTATTTAAGTGTTTTATTGAATAGATATTAAATACTACTGAACAAATATTAAATAAAAGTGGCTTTGTTTGGTTCTATTTTTATCCTGCCTTTCCGTTAAAAGGAGGAAAAGAAAAGCACTCAAGGCAAGAATCATTAAAGACAAATAATACCACCATTAAAATCCTCTCAAGAGCTGAAACTCCTTTGTGGAACTGGCTGCCCTGACCTCCAGACCAGCTGGACGATGCAGTCCTCCCCACAACTGACAGTCCCCCCACCCAAGGGCTCCTCCTACTTCCAGAGCGCTAGTCTGTCTGGGGGGAACCCCAGAGGCCCTCCCCTGCCTGTCCCGCTATCTCCTCGGTGGGGAGCCTGCTCGGTTCAACCCCGTCCGCGCTGTGACGACATCTTTGACGCGATGAGCGGCCCCAGGACTGGGCCAAAGCCCTTGTGTGGCCACAGGCAGAAAATGAACCCACTGCCAGCAAAAGCTGAGGTTCTCTCATTACATGCATTTCAGTGGGGAGTTTCACTGACATCACAACAAACAGGCAACTAAACCCTTTCCCAGACGTGACAAGATGATGCCAGCAGGAGCGGCCGAGAAGCAGAGAGACCCTAAGAGGGAAACTGGCCAGCGTGAACCAGCAGACAGATGGCTGGTTCCCTGTGGAAATCACCCCGGGAAGGCAGAAGCCGCCTCTCAGCCTCCCCTGCCCCCACTGCTTCCAATAGGAGGATGAGGAAGCCACTGCTAATTAGCAGGGAGAAAGTAGGCCTTCCCTCTTAGGAAGATGAGTGGAAGGCAGCCATTTCATTCCTCTACTTCCGAGCGGAAACTGAACTGGCATCTCAGAGGGACCACACAGCTTGGGGCGATGGGAGTGGGGCTCCAAGGGTCCCTCTGTTGAGCAGGTTGTTTTCAAAGGGGACTCTTGCCCAACTGTCTTCCTGTCCGGACCAAGCACGAGTGCCGTGCTTGATCTGTCCCACTGCCCCCCAAGTGGAAGCCCAGCGCCAGGCCCATGGCAGTGACTGGGCCAGTCCCCAGGCGGAGGGCCCCCCGGCTCACTCGCCAGTCTCAGGTGGGAAGAGAGGCTGGCTGGCTTGGAAATGGATGGAGCTGCAGTGGCTTTAGGGCAAATGTGGCTCTCTCCACCCCACTCTTCTTGCCCCCAGACCCAAGGCATGGGTGGGAATGGCACTTCTCTCCATCATGCCAAGGAACAGGCATTCTGTTGCCTCTTGAGAGCTGGAGGAGGCCGAGAGGCTCCAATAGACAGCTGGCAGGAGACCCCCCTACTCTCCCAAAGTGTTGTCGAACTGAAGGCTGTGTAACAGGCAGACGGGGAGGGAGGGTCTCCTCCTCCTCCTCCTTGCTAAACTGATTTTCCAACCTTCTCCCTAATTTGAACTCCTCGAGGTGGGTATCAGACAGAATCTTCAGAGAGGCTGGCTGTTGATTGGTGGAAGAGGGGGCTCCCTTGGTCTTCCCTGCAAGGGGCCTCTTTGCCTAAGCTCCAGGAGGAGGTACTGGGAACATCCACCCCTTGGGTGGAAACGACCGACAGACCGACCGACCGACCGACCGACCGGCAAGTGATGCCGCTGTTTTTTTTGGATGCAGAGCCTGGCAGGAACTCAGGAAGGGACGAGTGTGTACAGAAACCCTGAGAGGGAGAATGAGGGAGAGGCGCATCTGGGCAAAATTCCCTCCGGAAACCCGGGACTCCCCTTCCCC
This sequence comes from Cyclura pinguis, assembly GCA_030412105.1. Taxonomy (NCBI): domain Eukaryota; kingdom Metazoa; phylum Chordata; class Lepidosauria; order Squamata; family Iguanidae; genus Cyclura; species Cyclura pinguis. The sequence goes on from CM059608.1 coordinate 33,141,682, forward strand.
ATCAGAAAGCTTTGGGGCAGTGGGGCTGCGGACCCTGCCTGTGACCCAGACTGCTCTCCTCCTGCATCTGGGTCTCCTCAGGCAGTGGTTGCGCCTCCTGCTTGCTCACCGGGTCCCTTGCCCTCCCCAGCACTGCCCTCCCTCCCTCCCTCCCTCCCTCTTGATGGGCAAGTAAAGGCAGGGGAAGAAGGAGAGTGCAGTTTCTTCTTGCTTTATTTTACAATTCCTCATGAAATATATTTACAGCACATGGATGTATTCTGATTCATTTTATTTTTTGCCTCAGTGCAGGACACAGGCATGTTGCATAAGTAGAAACCTTCAAACTTTTATGAAAATAAAAATAAGAAATAAAGCACTTAACTGAGATCCCAGCTAAGTATGTAAAAGAACGTCTGTAATGGCCCGAGTGAAAAATGTCAACAGCAAAACTGCTTCTTGGGGAGGGACCTCTGGATGGGAAACCCCCGCCCACCTTCCCTCCCATTAACCCTGTATAGTCCAGCAGCAGCATGCGCACCGCAAAAGCTCTCCTGACACTCACACACTGCCACACAGAAGGCCACGGGAGTGGGGGGGCTCTGTTCCCGTTCAGAGGAGAGAGCATCGCCCTTCCCCGGGCACCCTGAGCCGATGACCGCCTGCGCCTTTTGCCGGCATCACCATCACCATGACCATCACCACCTGCTCCTCCTCCTCCTCCGCCTGGGGGCCCTCCTTTGGCCCCCACTCACTTCACTGGAGGAGGTGGCCAAGCCCCCTCCCACAGGTAGGAGCCCCCCCCGCAGCGCCTCCACTGACCCCGAGTGGGGCGGAGGAACTCACCGGTACCTCCTGCGGCCCCCGCGCCCACGCCTGCACCAAATCTCTGCACGGGGGTGACAGAACGACCCCCTTAATACAACTGTGGTGTTACCTTGGCAGTTTGGGAAAACAACGTGTTCTCACGGCTTCAGAACTCCCTCCCTCCGTCCCTCCGCAGGGACGCTGCCTTGAGGAAGCCTCTCGAGAACCTCTTTTCAGCACTCAGCTTCACAGTGATAAATATGAGGGGCTGGGGGGAAAGGTCAGCATAAAACATTTCCATCTTTTTTTTAAAGTTTATATGCAAAAATCATTTCTTTATATCAGCAATTATAAAATTACAAACTCTTTCTTGAAGTAACTGCACCTTGTAAGTTATGGTAGAAAAACCATCGGGGGAAGTGAGAATTAAAATGGAGTTGCATAAAATGGAAACCGGCCCAGAGGCCAAAACGTCCGAGGCTGGGCTGCGCAAGAGGACGGGGAACGGGGAGGACGGGACTCACCGAAGCCCACGTGGCCAGCTAACAGAGCTGGCTAACGACACAACCCAAAAGACTAATGAGTTGCTGGGCAATCTGATGGCATAACGCGACAAAAGCAACATTTTCAAAAGATGCCATTATTAACCACTTGCCCTTGATGGCAGTTTTGGCACTTCATTGAAACGATTACTTATTTTTCAAAGACCCAACATGTAGAAAGGTCGGGTGCTCGTGGACATACCGGGCAAATAGAGTACTTTATGTTCTGGCAAACACAGAAACAGAGTTAGTTAAACATTCCCACAGAGCTGCACACACATGCATGATTCGGACGTCGGTAACACTGGGTCAAGGAACTTGGCGCTGCCGGGGTTTGTGGGTTTTTTGCATTTACTTGCGCAGAGTTTTCAGGCAGTTTCTTCAAGGGATCGCGTTTCTGATTTGAGTCTGACAAACTCTTTGGCGACATCGTCGTTGGTCCTCTGAGAGAGTATGCGCAGGATGGTGAGCCCTGTCTCGTCCACACGGACACTCCGCAGCAGCGGGTGCCAGGCGGTGCTGCTCCCTCGTTCCGCCAGGCTCCGCAGCTGGAAGACGGTCATGCCAATGACGCGGTCCTCCCGGGCAAAGCAGTAGTCCTTCACGGTCAGGTGGAGCTCGTAGGCCCCAGGCCGCTCTTCCTTGCCCAGGAGGCTGGAGACAGAGGGAGAGAGGGAGAGAGGGGCGGGGGTGAGAAAAGTGGTGGGCATTTTGTGCAGGTGCCAATGGCAGGCATGCGCGGGGGGGGATGAGCCCCAGGGCCACTCACAACTGGAAGGTTTCGTTGTACTTGGGCGACCAGGTGTTGCTCTTGGTCTTGGTGCCGTGCTTCCTCCGCTTGTCGCTGAGGCTGGGGCCCAGCAGGAAAACCTCCACAAAGGGCCGGAACATGGCGCTCGTTTGCCAGTGGAGATTGTTAATTGCTATAACTGAACACAACAACAACCAGCACAGACAGCTTTATGATGCCAAGCCTTAGACACACCTCCCCCTCACCCACGGACACACACAGCGGTCCCTCTGCCGTTCCCAGCTCTTCCAGATGGAGACCCGGCCCAGACACCAAGATGGTACTGGAAGGATGGATGGCAGTACCTGGTTTTGCGAGAGACAAGTGTGCATGTGTGTGTGTGGCAGGAGAAGGCCAGAGAAAAGCTGGGAAACAGCTGTCGCCCCTCCCATGATGGGCGGGGGGAGAAAAGACAGAAACCCTCTCGCTCCCAAACAAGGCCCCAGAGCGTCAGCCCATCTCCTGCTCATCTCTGTGGGACTGGCACAACAGAGCTGCCTTGCTTGGCTAGGAAGCAACCCAGCTCTCCTCCAGGGTTCTCCGTGCCCCCCACCCGGGAGCCGCCCCACCTGTTTTGTCCCACTGGAGGCAAACAATCCCCCTGCCTCCCCAACGTCTGACACGCTGGGGAGTTTGGTGGCCCTTGGCCCTCAGGGCTCACAACCTGGCAGGACCATCTTGCAAACCCCACGGCAAATACGGATTCCTTTGCCAGGCGGGGTCCGTGCCGCTTCGGTGGCTGGAGGGGTTGGTTTTGGGAGACGCACCTTTCACCGTCACCTTGTGCTCTCCCGTTCCCGGCTGCGTGGTGAGCTCCACCTGGAGACTGATCTCCCCCACCGTGTTCTCTGCTTCCTGACCTGCAACGACAGAGGCAGCGACTAGGGGGAGCCGTGGGGAAGGGGGCGCACTGGCATGGGGCAGCGGGTGGGATCCGAGGTGGCACGTAAGACTAGAGAGGGCCACCGCCCGGGGAGAGGGAATGCCAACTCTGGCCCAGCCAGGGGAGCTTCCACGGGCAGCTGAGCAGCTTCCATTTTCCACGGGTGGCACTGCACCAGGCATCACACAGGACACACACGCCCCTCACAGGTACCCCTGGTGGGAACGTGGGAGAGGGCTTTCTCAGTGGCTGTCCCCAGAGGTGTTACACTGGCACGCTCCCCACTCTCTTTTCATAGACAAAGAAAGGGAGGCACGTGATGAGTGGCTGTATAAAGCCCATTCTGCACAAGGTGCCAGGCACTGCTAACACCCACCCGTCCTCTCAGGTTCATTCATCACTGTCCAGACTGCAGTCTTCATGAGTGGAGATGATGGGGGGTGGGTGGGAGCAGGACGGGATGTAAGACAGAATGCAGGAAAACGCACGAAACGTTCCAGCCCAACGCCCCCTCCCCACCGCATGGCTGCAGCCTCCCCTCCCGCCCACCCCAAGCGAGGCGGAACAGCCGCGTCCGGGCTCAGCCTCACTCTCCCGTGCGCGTGTGTGTGTTGGAGGGGCTTCATTGCCAGGGTGGCGCTTCTGGGCCAAAAAGAATAAAAGAGAAAGGGGCCTCCGGGGGGCCGGGAAGGCTTTGGTGTTTCCCAGATTCACACCACCGGTTGCTTTCTGAAACCAAGTCTGTGGGGAGCTTTAATCTGTCTTCCAGAAACAGTGCGATTAAGTAAGATTGAATGCCGGAGATTTTTTCAATTATCCCCCCACATCTGTGTACAAACATGGAGCGATTGCAAAATGAAGACTTCATCCCAGCCGTGAAGAAAGTGGATTAGTGCTGCCATTGGGCAGGGCACTGCCTCCCACCTCTGGGGTGCGACAGCCCTTCCTGGCTACAAAACTCCTCCGGGCGGGCGGTGGGAATGCCTTTGCAGGGATCCAGCGGGCAGGTGGCAGGGGGTTCTTTTCACCCCTCGAAAGGGGATCCACGTGATTACAGCCTGGCAAAGGAGCGCCGGAAAGGGTGGCAGTGCAAGGAGGAGAAAACCCCCCACCGGGTCTGAAGGAGCTGAGGGTGGGCAGCATCACCTGGCTCAGAGCACAGCTGAAAAGTTCTGGCGTTCCTTTCTTTGGGTCCCCTCTTCATTCAGTTCAAACGTGGAGATAAGTGACCCAGTGAGCAGGGCAAACTTGGCACTTGCCAGCCTCCCAGCTGGCTGGGCTGTGGAGGCAAACCTTTTCTGTGCCTCTTGCCCAGGGAGCCCCTCCCTGTTGCTATTATGGGCTGTATTTCTACTCAAAAATGTCTGTGTGACAAACTAAATGGTCTGGAAGGGATCCGGTCCCCCTCCCTTGTGCGGTGCACACCCAGCCACGAGCACGCAGGGCGCCCCCTCGCCTTGCCCACCCCCACGAGGCCCACTATGCTCCTTCCCAGCATTCCCGGTCAGGGAGAGAAACTGGGCACCGCCGCTTCCCTGCCTGGCAAGAGAACACCGATGAGCAGTGACTGCTCAGGAAATGAAAAGGTTTTCTTTACGCTACATTCCAGCCAGTGGACGAAGGAACTGGAGGGGGGGTCTTTGTGGGCGTCAACTGTGGGAAAAGGGGCACTGGGGGCAGATCCTGCACCTGGACGCTCCCCACAAAAGCCTCCCTACTTCTAGTTCTCTATCTGGCAAAGTGTTCTCCTCTGGCACCTGTCTTTGCCCAACGCTGTTTTCTCCCAGTCGGAAGGAACGGGTGGGCCCAGCAGTTTGGGCTTTTCCAGGCCCCCAGTGCAGCTATTTTTTCTCTTGTCTCAGCTTCTCTCTCCTACCTGCAGGCTTCCTCTGGGGCAAAGACCCCCCTCCTGCCAGACCCTTTGCCGTGGACTTACTTTGCGCCGTCTGGGTGTCAATGAATTTCTTTATCAGGACGTCCGTTGCCTGAGTGTAGAGGTTCAGTGCGTATTTGAGCGACTGCAAGTCCGAGCTCTTTTCCAGGAAGTTCTTCTTCAGGCCACTTCCTCCTGCGTGGAAGTATTGCTGAAAGAAAAAGCCAGAAGCCGGGGAGAGTCACCTGCTGGCCAGGTGGCCACGGGGCTGCTTGGCTAGCAGAGGAAACCCCATGGCCAGGATGGGAAGCCCAGGGCAGAGCAGACTCAGTTCCTCTCGTCCCCTCTCTTCCTGTCCCCTGCTCTCCAGGCAGCAACACCCAGAGAATCTTCGTCATTCGCTGCTTCAGGGTCCTCTCATCCGAGGGGTCCGTGCTGCCCCCGCACCTCAAAGGCTGAATTCTGGAGGGTCCTTCCAACTTCCCCACCCCTCACTCCCCGAAAGGAAACGCTGGCTGCCTGCACGGTTCTGCCCAGCTTTGCTGGATGGTGGCCAGCCACGTCTGAACTGCTGAGAGGGTGATTTAATTAGCTAACAATTATTCAATAAAAATGCATAATTAGACACATCTTTCTAGATAGGAGATCAGCTCAGCAATGGAAATGTGGCCTGAGGGAACTGTGATATTCACCACCACTGATGGTTTTGAGGAAATCCCACTTCATCTGAACATGTTCACACAAGAGTGCATTTTTCTCTGATGAAAGCGCACAGGAGATGCCGCCTGCCCCCTGACCCCACACTGTGGTTTAAACAACCCCCTAAAAGTGCTGACTTGGCACAAGGGGAGATGGCAATACAAAGGCTGATGGGTTCAGGATGGTCCACTGACAAATCAGTTGTCCCAACTTCAACTCAGTCTCAGAGGGAACGGAGGCTGGGGTGTGTGTGTCACAGACCCTCTTCTCAAGCCTTGGGACAAATGTGGCAGGCCAGCTCAATGAAAGAGCCCCTTCCCACCACAAGACCCTGCGATTAATTACAGTAAAGAGGAGTGGCTTTACATAAGGTATTGGAATTAAAAGCTGCATTTTTCATAGTAAACTAGCTAAGAACAGCTCATTTTTTTTCAGTCATGGACCTCTATCGTGCTCTTTTGAAGTCAAACTCTTGGAAAGCTCAAAGAGATAACAGTGTGCGCAATACTTTCTTCCACCTCTGTAAAAACACTTTGGAGTGACCTGAAATGCATTGTTTTGCAGGAAGATTTCAGAGTGCCTCGCTCATTTACTGCCTGCAGCTAAAGTTAACATCACTGCTGGACTCCGCCCCTTCATCTATGATTTCAGCAGCTTCCCTGACACAGGAGAGATGTCAAAAGATGAATCCCTCAAACATCTGTTAAAATGTGGGCTTAGTGCACGGCCACAACACCCGTCTTCGAGAGAGGGCAGAATAAAAGTATTTTTTGCAAGTAAACTTTTCATGGGAATGGTAAGTCCCACTGGAGGTTAGAATCAACACAGGCTGTTCTTTCTCCTCTTCTAAAGGATTGAACTCTATTATCCTTCCTATGAAGTAAGTTCTTTATCCTCCCAAGGCATGTTTTATACACATAGAGCTCAGTTGACAAAGTCAGTGTGTTCCTGGGCATTACTCCTTTAAAGGAAAATTTGGCGCCAGAGGCAGAAATGAGATGGAATGAACAGGAACAGGTTCCTGCACTGCAAAAAAGATGAGCAGTTCAACCTGTTTCAGAAAACTTTGCATCCAAAAGTAACAGTGTGTTTGCGTGAAATGAAACTACCTGGTCAGGTAAGCCTTGCATTAAGTAAGGAAAAACATTTTGAATCCTTGAGAGACCACTTAAAGGCTTCTTCCAAAATACATCCAGCAATGATTTCATTTATTGTGTTACTCCCACTTATTATTTCCATTTTTATGGCCAGACTCATAGATCTATGCTTCTTTAACGTGCAAGAGAGAGCTGGCGAGGCAAGTGTACCTGCTCTCCCCTTTCCTCCCCGTTTCTCTGTTCATGCATCCCAGAGAAGGATTCTGGAGGTGGCAGTCACTGTTTACCTTCCCGGTTGCAGGCAGGCAGGCAGGCAGGCAGGCAGGCATGTGCGTGGCTACCATGGGATTGGCTAGAGAAGAATCCCATTCTTTCCTAGCTCAAGCCTTTCTTGTGCTGCTGCAACCTGACGCTCAAAGTGTGTGTTTCTCCCATCCACCGTCCTCCGAGTGCTAATCCTACTAAAAATGCATCTAGAGAGAGGAGGAGGAAGAAAGAGCGGGGCTGGGAGGACACAGAAAGTCTTTGCAACAACGACTTCCTTGGGAGAGGCTTTGCTAACTGAGGTCAGTCTCTGCTTACTGTGGGAGGGCATTGGAGCACGGCCTTCCCCGCAGTGGCACCCCACCAGTGATGCCACCCTCTGCTCACAGGACCAACTAGCTTCATTTTGGTGCCATGTTCAAACCCTTGGAGCCTAATGCTTTTTGCCAAAACCCGCACTTATGTTAAACTGTGTTGACTCTGAAACATCATTTAAAACAGTCATGTTTAAATCATTTTTACCATTTTACATTTCAGACTGTTTGAACTGGTTTTATGATAATCTTATGATATAGGTCAGAATATAAATATTTTCAGCAACTCCACAACCACCAGTGTCTTTGCTTATTTCTTTATGGCACACCAGAACAAAACAACTGCCAAAGAGGCTTCTCATGAGGGAGCATTACATATTTTCCAGTTGTTTTACACATCTGGCAAAACCTTTTTTTGGAGACTGATTTGTTTTTGAGATTGTTCCTGCTGAGGAAACAAAGTGTTGGCCTCTCTGCTCTCAGGCATGAGAGGAGGGGGAATTATGGGGTGGTTGGCTGGCTCAGTGGATTTCTTCTCAAGAAGGAGAGGACTGGCCAACGTCCCCTTTCCACCCCAGCCCCTCCCCACAACTCCAGCCTTGGATGGTCCCGTCACCCCCACCCAGGAGGGGGGCTCAGGAAGGAAAGGGAGTGCGTGGTGGGAGCTCCCCCTCACTCAGAGCTGGGCGAGATGGCCCTGGCAAGGGGGGGTCACACTGGGGCCTCAGCCTCTTTTGGACCACCCACTTCCCCAGGATTCTTCTCTCATCTTTGAGATGGATCAGTTTTGTGTGTGCGTATGTGTGTGTGTGTGTATTAAAGAACTGGTATCAGTGGACTCACTGTTTAATCTTTTTTCTGTGATGCTTTTAACAATAGAAACATTACTGTTTAATTTGTTTTGACTGATGTTGTTTGTGGCTTTGAGCACCACTTTTTTAGTGGAAAGGCACGACAGAGCTACCCAAAATGTCTCCCGTGGGCCAGAGCCAGGTGGGGCTGGCCTGCCGGCTTGCCAGTTGTGGAGCCGGTCGGGTGGCCAAAGGAGAGCATCAATATAAGAGCAGCACCAACGGGCACCACGTGAGTGCCACTGTCCCCCATCTTCCCACCCCAGCCCCACCGCTTAGTCCCCCAGAGACTGTGCACTCCGGAGCCTGCATGCCAGGTTTTGAGTTAGCAGGGCCCCTGCATAACACAGGGGCCAACGGAGCCCCGATTCTCCTCCTCACGGCCAACAGCAGAACAGACTCCCCCTTTCCACAGCGCCACCCGCCCTGCCTGGCCCCTCTTCTATAGGGATGATTCTGGGAGGCAATCTGTGGTGTTTGCAACCGCTCACTGCCACCTCCCCCCGCCACTGGGCCCAGAGGGGCTTGGTCCTGGCGGTGCAAGGAGGAGAGGAGGGGAAGGGGAGCACCCGAGCTTTGTGGCTGTCTCGTGGGGCAGTGGGCTCTCTCACGGGCCGGCGGCCAGCTCATCCACTCCTACCTTAATGGTTGCCAGAACCACATCCATGACCGCGCACTGCCTCAGCGTCAGGCTCTTGGTGTCTTCCCGGATGACGTGGTCCTGTGAGAAGGGTGGGAAGAAGAGGGGCCTCGCTCAGCCCCCTCGCCCACTGACCCCCACGACCTCCCTGGTCAGGTGGCAGGAGGGTCATCTCCTCTGCTGGGGCTCTTTGCCGCCATTTCTGCCTGGTGGGAATCAGCATGCCTTCAACCCACCCCCCAAACCGGCATAGCGTCACGTAACCCACCATTAACACACCCAGTAGACTGCCGCAAGGTGTCTGTGTGTGTCGGGGGGGTGGGGACACATTCACGCAGAGGGAGGGGGATGCATGGGTGTTCACATAGAGCCCCCACAAGCAGCGGCGGTCTACCCCTGCCGGGCTGTATGGGTGGGAGAGGATCCTGCCCCTCCCAGGGGTATCCGGCCAGCTGGCTGGCTGGTCAGCCATTGAGGGGAAGGGGACGCTGGACTCCGTGGGCTCTGGCATGGATCCTGCAGGGGGTCTCTCTCAGGAATCCTTCTCAGCCCCTCCCTCTGAGGATACAAGGTCCCACTTTTTCCACAGCAGTGCCTGTGTGTTTGCCTGTGAGGGTTGGGGTGGGGAGAACCATATCCAGACCACGAGCCCTGTGCTGGCGGGGAGGGCTCTGACGTGCTCCGGCCACGGGCTCTCCTTCTTCCACAGCACCGAAGACTCCTTACCTTCAGCTTGGAGAGCTGCCCAAAGTCTTTGGCTGCACTGAGAAGCATCGGGGGGCCCTGAGGAGACAGAGAGAGGGAAGGAAGAGAGAGGGGGAAGAGGAGGCCCTGCACAGGACACGGCCCCCGTGCTTGACCTCCATCTCTCAGGGGCCCCAACAGACACGGGGCCACAGGGCCGAAGGACAGGGGGCTGCCTGATGGCAGTCCATCCCAGAGAAGAGGCCCCCATGACCCACAGGGAGTCGGGGGCCAGGGCCAGGGGAAGCTTCCCTCAGTAGAGGAGGAGGAAGAGAGCCTGCTGGCCCAGCCCTAGAGCCCCCTCCTCTCTGCCCCCCACCCCCAGGCAGCTGGGGTAGAGGCCAGCAGGGCAAGTGTCTTGGGTTGGGATCCCAGCATTTGGATGAACGGGATGCTCTCTCTGCCATCCTGCCCTGCAGTGTCTCAAGAGATGTGGCTACAGTGTACATCTCAGCCCCCTCCTAGACCCTCCCCATCAGTCCCTCTGTGGGCAGATAGCAGGGGTGGGCTGCTCAGGGGCTCCTTGGCTCAATGAGCCCCCCACCGCCTCTGTCGCTGCCCTTCAGGGCCTCCTCACCCAGCTGTCCCTTAAGACGTGCTAATTTGTTGCTGGGAAGAGGAGCAATTAGCTGTCAGCAGACAGAAACCATCTTCCTTAATGGGGGGGAGGGGAAGGAGGGAAGAGGAAGGCTGAGCACTAAGCTTCTTTCTTCTTGCCTGGAGCTGGTAATCTCTGTGTGTGTGCCCACGCGCACGCGTGCGTGCATGTGCATTTGTGTGCATGCGTGCCCCTTCAGAGGAAAAGCTTGCTGAGGGACCCCTTGCCACTCCCTCAGCACCAACCCCACAGGGACAGGTGGGCTTCTCAGAAGCCAAGGGAAGAGGCAAAGAGGGGGAGAAAAAGGGGGCACAGAAGGCTCCCTCTCCTCCAATTTACTTCCCAGAGACAATTCTTCATTTTTTCAGTGGAAAAAGCCAGAGACTTTGGGAAATGCGGCGAAAAGCTCCAATGAAACGTTTTCTGTTTTGGAATGATCAAAATGCCTTTTCTGGGGAGATTCCCCTTGTGCAAAATGCCAGGAGTGGCACCGCGTGGAAACATGTTGTGTTAGAGAACCTTTGGAAGTCGAGGGACATGCTCCGTGGGCAAATGAAAACACTCCCAGGCGCCCCCCAGTACTGGGTGGGCATTGCTGCCATCCTCACGAGAGGAGCCGATGGGGTGGGGTTCATGGGGGGACCCTTCGCGCCTCGGGATGAAAGAGCTCGGTCTTTTCAATGCTGTGCTAAACTTCACCCCAAATATGGTGCCCACTGAGTCCTTGGGGCTGAAGAGGGCCTTGGGGTGTCCGTTGTCACTCCACTACAGAGGCACAGGCTGTGGGGAGCAGAGGCTCACGGTTTTGCTTGTATGTACTCCAGGCTTTTTTTATTTTACTTTTACAAACATGCCAAACTGTGCAGTTTTAATTGCTAGTCATGAATGCAGCATTTTATGATGCCAAAGCAGTTTCATCTGAAATAAGTTCTGCATCCATTTCAAGTTTCTCTCTCTGCAAACTTCCATTTCTCCTCCCTGAATGCTGTTTGCCCCCAGCTTCCTTCTGCACTGTCAGAGTTTCTCCATCCCAGGCCAAGGCACGTGGGAGCCTCTGCTTTCAGAGACGATCTCCACCAGGCCTTTGGGACAAACGTGTGCGTCTGCGTGCATGAGAAAGAGTGGGTACAAGAGGTGCAACAGACTAGGAGCCCCCATTCTCCTCCTGTGGAACATCCACCCGCTGGCCAGCACCAGCTGAGGGACTTGGCAGCCAGGGAGCCAAACGGTTTTGGGATTCTTCTGGCCAAGGGAAGACCCTCATGCTGCTCTTGTGCCCCTTCCCCTGCTCCCCCCACAAGGCCTTGGGGACTTACGGTTTGGTCTGTCAGGGGTGGGAGGACAATCTGTTTTTCTATGGTGTTCAGGACCAGCTTCCAGAGCTCCTTCAAGACCCGCTTCAGCACCGTCTTCTCACAGATTTTGGCCGAGGCGCTTAAGCTGCAGATAAAGGAGGCCGTCTTCAGAGCAGGCGCTGGGCTCCCTGGGTGAAAGGACGCTTATCCACAGAGAAACAACCAAACAAGGGGCGGGATGGATGGAGAATGTGGGAGAAGCCTCCAGGAAGGCAGCCACAGGCCGCTCAGAACAGCACTGCGGCCAACAGGGTGGCCGGGGAGCTGTGGGGGGGGGATGGATGGGGGAGTGCAAGTTGTCAAGTTGTGCCCCCCCCCCACCCGTCCAGGGAGCTCCAGGTCTTTCCCCCACAGCTAGGGCCGGAAGAAAGAACAGTTCAGAAGGAAAACTGTTGAGGGGACCAAGTTGCAGGAGGAGAAGGAACCTCTGCTAGTTAAAGCTTATTTTTAAAAAAGCATCTTAGGAGGCATTTAGGCAGGAATTTTCAAGTTCTATAAAAAGGAGAAAGGGTTGGAAAAGGAGGGATCTGGCAGCATCTTTAAGGTCAATGGATTTACTTCAGCACAAGCTTTTTTTTGGTGGATTTCAACCTTCACTAGTGCCTCTAAAGAAGCAGAGTGCAATCCACATAAACGCATCCGTTCCCCTTGGAGATGCTGTCGGACCCTTTCCGCTCTCACTTGTCTTCGGACACAGCCATCATCTCTTTGAAAACCCTTTCAGGTTTTTGTGCCCTATCAGTCCTGGGCCGAGGGTGCCCCAGCTGCTTCCCCCAAACCCTGGCAATGGCAGGCAGGAGGGGCATCCAGCCGGCTCTCTCGCCGGGCACAGAGAATGGGGCGGGGGGAGACGTTGGCCGAGGGGCCTGGGAGGGGGAGGAGGACCAGCGGGGGCATGTGGCGGACAGAGGAGATGTCGCCCACCGCCGACAGCAATAGGGCCGGCTGAGGGGAAGGGCGGAGGGGGCCCCGGGAACCAAGCGAGGGATTTGGGCGGCCAAAGCAAGAAGCCGAACTCCCACAAAGGCGGGAGGGGGACCTGTGCTCCCTTGTGTTCCCCTGGCTGACCCCCACTTGGGCAGCCCCCCTCCAGGTCAGGCTGCCCACGCGCTTACGTTTTGTCAAGGAAATCCATCAGCGGGCGCAGAACAATCTCTGCTTCCATGGCGCTGCTGGCCTTGTTGGCAGAGGTGGCATCTCCTCTCATCTGGCTCAGCTCTGAGCCCATCTGCTTCACGCACTCCTCAATCACCGCCTGGAAACTAAGAGGCATTCAGGAAGGCAGTGAGCGGGGTGGGGCGGGGCAACTCCCGAATGCCCTCTTCCCACCTCCCACCCCCAAGCGCTGGCCCCTGCCCGGCGGCCGGCAGGGTCGGCTGGCAGAGCCTCTTGGGGTGGCCTGAGGAGGCAGCAGCAGCAAGGCAGCCTCCTTGGGGCAAGGGCCCTTCTCTCGTCTCACCAGCCCCGCGCAAAACTTCGGGGGGCCAAGGGGAAGGGGTTATTGGGGCCCCTGCCAGGAAGCGACCACCTAGTGGCAAAACCCCTCCTCACAACGGGCCCCCCTCCTTCCTTCCCCAGAGAAGTCCTTGGTGCCCAGGGATGTTCCTTTCTGACTTTTCTCCTGCCTTTTTAAGAAAAGGACCCCCCTCCTTCCAAAGGTCCAAACCCATTTCCCTTTAAACGACTTCGGCAAGCAATGAGCTGACACCACAGAGCACAAGAAAAGGCCTCTGCCTCCTCGCAAGCCTTCTAGTTACTCCCCACCAGAACAAGGTGTTTGAGCTTGGAGGCCCCGGGCTGTCCCCTGCATCCTGCAGCTGCCCCTCCACAGAGAGCCCCCCAAGGTAAGGGCCCCACGCTGGGTGGGGGGAGGAGGTCTACCTGGCCCCATAGATGACACTCAGCTCATCCAGGACGGCGCTGAGCTTGGCCTGCAGCTCCTTCAGGGAGGTGCTGGCCTCCGGGTCCAGCTGGAAGAGAGAGCAGGGGTGAGGGTCTGTCCCCCCCGCCCCAGCCCCCCTCCCCCACTCACAGCTCCCGGCTGCTTCTTTCCAGAAGACCTTTCCTTCGGTGGAAAGGAGGCAAAGGTACTCACTCGCCTACTATGAGGAGGAGGGGACATTAATGGGAAACCAACGTGGAAGAAGCCCAAGGTCAGGAGAGATTGGCAGGATGGGTGCGGGAGGGCCAGAGCGTCCTTACCTGCCCTGGACACTATCCGTCTCTGGACAGTCTGCCCGCAGGAGTCTCCCGGGAAGCCCCTCGGGACAGCAGGGGTGCCGCTGCCACCGGAGGAAGATTTCCCGGGGGAGCAGGGTGGCGAGTGGGGATGGAGGGATTGTGTGCCTCTCCCCACTTTTCCTCCTCCCAGACCCCCCCGATCCCCAGGTGGGCAACAGCCCGCTGCTCCACCCACCCCTGCCCACCCCATGGGACCCTGCAGGGCAGCTCCTCCCCACTCTGCCAGGTGCAAGGGCCTGCAGGGCTTCCCGGGGCGGGGTGGGGGGTGGAGGCTTGGGCCCTTTTGCCTGGGGAGGGGGCGAGGGGAATTTCCACGCTGGTTTGCATTAAGTGTCAATGGCAGAAGCTGTGCATCCAGCCGGGGGGGAGGGGGAAGGGGAGGGGGAGAAGTGTGTGGCAATCCTTGTCTGGGGGAGGGCATGCTGTGGCCAGGGTGGGGCAGGGCGGGGAAGGGTCTCACCTTCTTCTTTTCAGAGGGGGTGGCAGGACAGGCCCAGCTGACAGGCAGGAACCCCCCGTCTGTCCGTCCACCTGTCCGTCCGCCTGTCCGTCCACCCCGGCATGGCCTCGGGCCATCTCCACGGGGCTCCGGAACGCTGGGGCCCCTCTGCCCAGCCCCCAGGGTGCGGTGAGGAGGAGCTCTCGTGTGGCGCACACAGATCTCTATGGGGATGTGAGCGGGTGGCAGGGAAGGGATGTCCATGCGCAGGCATTCACATTTAGCCCCCAGGTGTGCAGTCTCTACCTGTACCCAGGGCCCCTTCACAGCATTGGGTGTGTGTGAGGAGGGGCAGACAGGGAAAGGCACAGCCTCCCCGCCGGCCGGGAGGACCCTTCATCACAGACTCCCACCTCTCCTGCATTCAGGTGGCCACGTGTGGGGAGGGTGGGGGAAGAGGCTTCCACAGGGTGGGGACAGGAACTGTGGGGGGGAGTTCCCATTTCCCAGAGGTTCAGACAAGGGGAGCAGCATTGAGGAGAGCCTGTAAAGACCCCGGGGCCCACAGAACAGAGCAGCCAAGGGCCACAGTGGAAGGCAGGGGGAGGCAGGAGGACAAGGAACCCCCAAGGTCCTTCTGGCTCTTGCTTGGGTAAGCAGAAAGGGCAAGCAGAGGGCACGAGATGCACCCCCTACATGCTCAGAGAAGGGGGCATCTTCCTTCATCCGGACATGGGTCAAGGGCCCCAGAGGAGCATTTCCCCCACCTTGTCCATGGGACTTCCCGCAAGCAGCTGGCTAGCCAGCCCTCCCCTTGGCCATTTGGCACGGGGGCAGCGCAGGCTCCACGGAGAGAGGGTGCCCAGGTAAGGGGGTGCCCGTGTCCAGACCGGCTTCCTCCGTGGAACTGGATGGGGAATCCTGGGAAGCTTCAGCTGGACTGAACTGGGAGGAGGAGGGGAGACTGGGAGGCTCCCGCTGCTTCAAGGGACCGGGCGGGGGCACCAGCGATGAAAGGAGGGCTTTGTGCCTCTCCCCCAGTCCAGGGCACGTGAGCAACGGCTCTGGATAAGGAGCCTCTACACTCCAGAAGGGCTAAGATGCAGGGGATCACCGGCTGGATCGGGGCCCCTGAGTGAGAAGCCCTTCTGGTCCCCAGGGGGCAGCCGACATCTGGCAGAGGGGGAGGGAAGGGTCTTACCACGAGAGGAGAGGGGGACAGAGAGCATGAGCATGTGGTGTGGGGGCGGGTGAGCGTTGTGCCCCTCCTGTCCAATGGGTTGAGCGAGGTCCCAGAGGCCCTGCCTCCCCGCCCTCTGAGTGGGGCCCAAGGTGCCCCGCCTTGGAGCCACCCCCCACCCCACCCTGGCCTCCAGCTGTTTTCAGTCTGACCGGATGGGCTAAAGTGCAAACGCTTCCATCGAGGGTGACCCCCTCTTTCAGCACCAAACCGTGTTTACAAGCCAGCCCCTCACCCCCGCCCCGCCCCCGCGGGCGCAGTCTGGAAAAGAAGCCATCTTTGTGTGCACAGAAAGATCCGGTGGTGGCGGCGCTGATCTTTCGGGCAACCGAGCATGGGCCGCGGGTGCTTCAGCTGGCTGAGGCACGCGCGCGCGGGCGGAGGGATGCACAGGCGGACGCAGAGAACCTGGGCCGTGCAAGGGCTCTGAGCCGCAGGGCAGGTGGCCAGGAGGAAGAATTAACAGAAGATGCTTACTAGCACAAACCTCATAAGAAAACCGCTCTCCTTCTTGCTTCTGCTCGGGGAATGGCAAGTTAAAGGCATCAGACAGAGACAGGAGGAGACGTTACAGACAGGCACGGCCCCCCAGCTGCCGCCCAGCCACCCCCAGCCCGCCTGCTTGTGGGCTGATACAGACGGAGGACAACCAGCAGCAGCACGGGGACAAACGGAGAAGCAGACTGACACACCAACTAAGGACGGCAGTCTGGCCCAGCAAAGAGCGGAGGAGCAAGCGGAGGAGGAGGACGAGGAGTGGGCTACTCTCTGGAAGGGGCTGCCGCACCGCCTGTGCCAGCCCCCCTAAGGCAGCCCTCTGTGCCTGTGCAGAAGCCTCCCCTTCGCCGCTGCCTCTCTTCCTGCGTGAGGCGTCCTGGGTCCTCCTCTGCCTCTAGCCGGTGGGAGCTACATGCCCCCCAGGCCTGGGAGCAGGGCCTTCTTTGCTGTGGCTTCCTGCTCGTGGAACGCCCTCTCGCAGAAGGTCTGATGGGTGGCAGCACGAGTTTGTTTTAGGCAGCAAGTCAAAATGCAGCTTTTTGTTAAAGCCTTGTGGGAGTAACCTCTTTTTCCCCTCTTTCAGTGCACCTCTATGGAGTTTTAACTGGTTTACTGTTTTCTGCTGTTTTAACTTGCGGATCTGTGTAATGTGCCTTTACCCAGTTTACACTATTTAATTGTCTTTATCTGGAATGCTAAATTGTTTATATTGTCTTTATTGCATGCCACCTTGAAATCTCACTAGAGAGGGTAAGACAGAAATATTTTAATTAATTACTCATTAACTAATTGATGATAGGGTTGCTCTTTTGAGCAGAGATTAAGAACCAGAACAAAGAGTTCCTGACTCACCTCTTTCCCTCCCATGGCTTCAAACATCTTCTCAAGCTGGACTCGCAACTGCTGGATGTTGTTCATTAAGATACAGGGCTGGAAACGAAAGAGGGAGTGTGTGTTTACGGCCACCACGCCATGGGGAGCACCCCAGAGCCAGAGCGGCTGGCATGCCGGAAAGCCCTGGGGGGTGGGGGGAGGAAGGGGCGAGGAGGCTGATTGGGGAGTCCCTCCCCTGGGAATGGGGAGGGCTGCGAGAAGGGAAATATGGTGCCCCCACCCTCACTCCAGCGGGCAAGTTCTCTGCTCAGGGAGTCACCCCCGCCTCGCTGGCACACGGAGGCTAGGCAATGGAGATGGCGGGTGAAGTGGAAATCTGCGAGGAAATGTGACTCACCACATTTTCTTTATCGCAGTAAGAGCTGAAATCGTTAGTGACAATTGCAGCATACTGAGTGAGCACTTTGTGGATAGTCTGGAACAAAAAGGAAGAGGAGGGGGATGCATCATGTTCCCGTGGCTACACCATCACTGCCCCGAAGCACTCTGCGGGGGAGCCCCCCTGAACTGCCTGTAGAGAAGCCCCCCCCACTCCCAACTGGCCACCCAGACTCCCTGGGCCAGAGAGGTTCCTTTTAGTTCTCAAGTCCCATCCGACTGGGTGCCAGAGGTGACTCTTCTGGACTACAACTCCCAAGCTCCCCCAACTAGTAGCGGATTCTGGGACTCAAGCCTCCATTTTCCACCTGTGTTTCCTCTCTCTCACACATGCAGACATGTGCGCACGCGTACACACACACACGCACGCACACGTGCCACCTTGGCAAAGAGCCACGCAGGCACCCCTCCCTTCTGGTCTCCCACCAGCCACAGTCTTCAGCGAGGCCCAGGGGGCCAGGCATGCTCAGCAGGTGTCCCGCTGGTCTCCGAGAATCTCCACCACCCCCAGCGCCTCCCACCAGGGAGGAAAAATGAGCCAGAAAGGCAGGGAAGGAAAGAAACCCGTAAAAGTCTCCAGTGATCTTAGTCCTCCCTCCTGCCGGCCTGAGATGGGGAGAGAAATAGAGACCGCTGTGTTCGGGTTTGCCCCCCCGCCCCAGCACAACCCAGTCTTTGCAATTCCCGTAGTGCATTCAGGTGACCTGATGCCATGTTCCAACTGGGCCTTTCACTCATCTCCCAAAAGGTTGCTCTTGAGCTCTAGGGGGAAGGACTGGGGAGGGATCTTAAGCAGCGGTGCCCAAACTGAAGGCTGGGCACACATGGGGCACCCTGGGAGCTGCTGCGCCAGGCTCTGTCCTCCTGCCGCCGACAGGAGTTGGAGTCACCTGGTGCCCCTCTGCGCCATGGAGGGGGTTGAAGGCCTCTAGCTGGGCTGAGACCAGCCTCTTGTACACAGTCTGAGTTTAGACAGACCTGGGGTTGGAGGGGTTTACTCTGGGAAGTTGGGGGGGGCAGAAAAGAGACATCCTTAGAGGTGGTGACAAAGGATAGCTCAGGCCAGCCGAGGGTAACTCCGGAGGGAGGGCCCAGCACTAAAACCCACAGAGACAGAATCCTGCTTTCTCACCTGCCCTCCCCCCCACAAATCCCCTGGGCAGTGCCAAGAGGCTGCCAGTCTACCTTGGCAAACCTTCTCATGAGGTGAGAGAGAGCTTCAGGGTTAGGGCATTCCAGCTTCTTGATGATCTCAAAACTCTGGTTGAGCTGCGTGAAGATGTCCACCACAGAGCAGGAGAACAGGGCATGGTCTGAGGTTTGCTGGAACTGCAACGGGGGGAGTGGGAGACACTGTTATGGGACGCTCATGTGGGGGGAGCGGGAGCTGGTGGCACGTTTTCTTTCCAGCTCTCCTGGCTGCCTCTAAGGCACCGTCAATGATCTCTCTGCTCCATTGCTGGACTTCAGGAAGGGGGGGCGCAGAGCGAATGGGGAGCTTGGCACCATCAGCCGTCTTGGATCCCAAAGAACTGGGCCTGGGAATGTTTCCTGCTATAAACTAACCAATCAGGTCGGAAGGAAAAGTATCTCTGGGATCATGGGATGCTTTCTACAGGTGGGCCCTGGGGTGACCCTACTGTTTCTCCTGCTGGGTGGAGACATCTCTCTCGCTTGGACAGGCAGTGAGGGAGACCCCACGACTGACCAGAGGCAGCAGTGGTGGCCTTCCTTACAGAGAAGGCAACCACAGGGAGCCTCGCTCCCCCGGGCCT
This sequence comes from Cyclura pinguis, assembly GCA_030412105.1. Classification (NCBI taxonomy): domain Eukaryota; kingdom Metazoa; phylum Chordata; class Lepidosauria; order Squamata; family Iguanidae; genus Cyclura; species Cyclura pinguis. The sequence continues at coordinate 33,160,583 of CM059608.1, forward strand.
CCGCCAGGTTCAGCAGCCAGAGGAAGCCACCCAGCAAGCCAACAGGTCCAAGGAGGAACCTGCAGATGCTGCCAGTGCGCCAAGGAGCTGCAGGCATCCTCCTTCCCCAACTTGGCCCAGGAGAGCAAACGGGTCTCAGTGCCCCCCCAACCCTCCTGAATCCCAGCCTTGCCCCCTCAGTGCCTCTCACCCCGTCTTTCTTGTCCCGTCCCAAGGCCCCGTGGAGGAACTCCATGGAGACGTCCTCGTTCTCGTCCAGCCACTGCATGACGAAGGGCTCGAACCACCTGCGAGGAAAGGAGGGGAGGCTGCCCTCTCACAACGGCCCCACCCCAGCAGCCCCCTCCCAACAGAGCACCCTGGAGATGGAAACACCCACATGATGAGATGTACACCCAAGGAGCCGTGCAGACAGAGACTCCTTTCCAGGCAAGGGGTGGCAACGGGAGAAGGGGAGGAGGCTGGAGATCAGGGGACCTGCTAACTCCCACTCTGGGCTCAGCTGGCTGCTCTGTGGGACAGGACTGAGCACTGTGCTTAAGTGTGGGGGGGGTTGGTGTGGGGCAGAGCTGCACGTGCACGCATGTGTGGGGTGTTGGTGCCAGGGAACCCGAGGAACAGAAAGGTAGCTGCCCAGCCCAGTGCTGGGATGAGAACAGAAGCCAGATGCTGCCGCTGGGGAACTGCAGTTCCTGCAGCACTCCTGGACTTGCACTTCAAAGGGTGCCACAGAGCTCAGCAGTCCAGACTACAGGAGAACAGGCTGGTGTGGGTGGATATCACGCGGACCACCAAGCCCTGGGGAAAAGGGCAGCCAGCTGGCCAACCTGCTTGCCTTTCTTCCTTCCTGAGCCACTCTCTCTGCTCTCTTCCATCTGGGTGGCTGTCATTGTGGCTCTCCTCTGCCCACTCCTGCCCCTGCTGGGACCTTGCCCAGGACACCCTTGGTCCGTGCAAAAGATTTCCACCAAGCATGGTGGATGGAAAAGGGCTTTGAGGGAAATAGCCGCCAGCTTTCATCTCTCTGCCACAAAAGGTTTCCAGGGAAACCCAGAAGTCCAGGAGAAAGGGCTGACTGAGATCCCTTTAAAGTTCTAAGTGTGCCTCCACTTCAGTGGACTCTGGCTCCAAGGAGGTGCCGGATGAATATTTAAAGGAAAGGGAGCTCAATAAGCAAATAAAAGCTTCACAGTGTCTCTTCTCCTCTCTTCCCGTGCAACATTCAGCTGCGTGCCCCACCAGACCCGAGTCCGCCAGGCCCCTTCCCCAGACTTACAGCGAGTACTCAGGCACAGCCTCTCTGAAGGAGGGGAGTTCTCGCACATATTCATTATAAAACCATTTCACTTTGAAGTGCAAATTCATATAATCTGTGCTCTTGCATAACCGCTGCTTTTCATGCTCTGTAATGGAACACAAGCAAATAAAAGGAAATCATTTAATACAGCTGCAGCCATAAATAAAATTACACTGTCCTGGAGCACATTTTTCCTCCAGCAAAACAAATCATGCTGGACTTTTACACTGGCTTTCAGAACGTCTTCCTGCTCATGGACGGGTGGTGTGTCGGGCGAGAAGGCAGGTGAGCCTCCAGTCAGACCAGAACTAGGTGGGTGCAGAGCAGCCTGCAGGCCAGCAGCAAAGAGGGAGGGAGGGAAGGAAAGAGGCAAATGACCCCTCCTCTGTGGGCACTGCTTCCCCCCAGTTTCCTCCCTCTGCTCAGGGGCGTTTGTCCTCCTGGGGGTCCAATCTGGGGGGCCCCCAGGAAGAGGAGAGAGAGGCTGTGATAGAGGACCACAACCCAGAAGAGGCTGCCCTTTGACAACCCACCTGAAAGCCCCCTGGGCGTCTCCTCTCCCTCCTTGGCCCCCCCTCCCCTTGTGACACCCTTGATTGCCCATCAGCCAGCTCAGAACCTTCTCCCTGGCCCTGACTCAGATCTAACCAGCCACTCGGCAAAGAGCCAGAAGCCCAAGGCAGCAGCCGCCGAGCCAACCAGAGGCCTCCCCCTACGTTGTCACAACCCTTGGAGATTGCTGGTGGGGCCACTGAGGGCCCTGGCTGCTCAGATGGCCCAGGAAAAAGCAGGTCAAAAACAGAAGGAGGTGCAAGGGAGGCTGCCTGCTCTGGTTCTTTTGCCTCCCCCTTCCTCCTGTCTTCCACCCCACCCCCCTCTGACTTTTGCCCAACTCCGGCAAACTCCTGCAAAGAGGCTTCTCTGGGGACCCCAGGGAGCTCCCCAAGCACAGCCATATCTCAGAGCTTCCCGGGGGAGGGGGGCATGGCATTGCTTGGGGACTGAGGAGGCAACCTTTCTCTAAATCCACGGTAACACAGGGTCTCTTTGGGTAGGACGCAGTGCTTCCTCTTGGACAAAGATCCCCTATGGGGGTGAGTGAACTCAGGCCCCGATGCCCTCTCTGACCCTCGGCCCAATTTCATGGGGCTGCAGAAGGAGTTATTTCCAAAGCTCTCCCCCTTCTCTGTGACCCACGAGCTCAGAGACCCCCAAGAGCAATCCAAACCCTTCGCTCCCTCATCCTGCAGCTGATCCTTCTCCCTAACCCCCTCCCACATGGTGGGCCATTTGTTGTGGCCACTTCTCTTTCTTGATTATGGCACCTAGAGATGGCCCCTCTGGGAGCACAAAAAGATGCCAGTGGAGGAGGTGGGCAGGGCCCTGCCAGGGGGACCAGAGAGGACTCCTTCAGCCCTTCGCCCAGGCCTCTTCTGCCACCCCCAAGAGCTGCCAGGGGCTTTGGGGCCTCTGTGAAGGGAGTCCCTGAAAGGTGGCACTTGGTGGCAGGAAACCAAACCAGGCTCTATGCTGCACCATTCCTGGGCAGTTGCCAATGCAGCTTCTTCCCTCAGCTGGCAAATGGAGGGCGAGTCAGGAGGGCTAGACTTCTGGTACGCCCACTAGATGGCTTGGAAGACCTTCTGGCAGTCAGGTAGAAAAGGAGGCTTCAAGGCAGAGCAAGCGTGGCAGCATCCATCCTCTCAAGGTGACCGAGAGCTGCCTTCCTCCGTCTGTCCTTCTGTGCCACCAGTGCGACTGATACCAGACTCCCTCCTTGCAAGACAGGAGGCTCATCCCCAAAATCTGTCATTTTGGGCAGGAGATCAGAATGCACTGTGGGCAAACAAGACACCTGACTCCATTTACAAGTGTCAGTGAAACGTGACTAATTCCCAGCTGGAAGGAGCTGAGTGGATTTCGCTGGAGAAATTTGGGAGGCTGGGGGTGGGGAGGGCTTGCAACTGATGCGTCGTCACTCTGTTAATCTTGTGCTAAAACACAACATTGTTCCAAGGATTTGAGAGTAAGGATTTAAACACCATGGAAAACCAAAAAATATCCAACAGACGCACATGGCTCCACAGAGGTTATATTAAAATGACAAGCTATATTCTGGTTTCCCCCTCCCCTGCAAACTGGAAACAGAGGGAGGAGCAGGAGGAGGAGGAAGAGGAGGGGGAGGAGGATTGAAACGACTGGGTTTGAATGGGGGGAGCGTGTGGCCCCTGATGTCCCCCAGCTGCTGCCCTTTTCCACCTGTGTGTCCTGCTCAGCCAGCTCTAATTTGGCTGCACAGAGGCACCCAGGAGGAAAAGGAGGTTTTCCCTTTCAGGAGCAAGGGCGGAGGGAGATTTCTGGAGTGGAATGAAGCCTCTTCATGCAACCAGCCGCCCTCCTCTCAGGGCAGGAGCAGCGCAAACTCAGTGCCAACTCCACTCCAGGCTGTTTGCCTTCCAGGCATGTGGCAGGGGAGCCCTGTGTACACCAGGGGGCAACCAGGATGCCTCAGGCACAAGACAAAAGACTCAGTGGTCAGGCATACCCACTCCGCCCTCTTTTGTCACCTCTCTTGCCATGGCTCCCCAAGATGCAGCAGACAGGGCACGGAGCCCCGGGGCATCTCTGCTCCTCTCTGTTGGTGCCTCTGGTTCTTCACATGTACAGCTGGGAACGCAGGGGCGCAGCCACAAGAGCATGTGCCCGCGGGAGCAAAAGGGCAAGCTGCGTCCCACATGCATCTATGCCTGGAAGCCACGGACATCAAAGCTGGGCACCCTCCAAGGCAGAGACCACCTGATTTCAGCTTGGGGAGGGCTGCCCATTGGTGGCAAGATGCAGCCCCTCCCCCTCTTCCTCCACTCCCCCGTCCTCCTCCTCCTCCTCTGTCCAAAGGACTTTGGAGACGTTGCCTTAGAGCATCACAATAGAGGCCTCCGTCCAGTTGTGACAACCTGCCAAGTTCCACACACTCTAGTTTAGAACCATGTCGAAAGAAATCATCCAGCGTGCATGTTAATGAGAAGGAAAAAGACAGAGGAAGGAAGCTGCTGTCGCCGCTTGGCTCAGAGGCTGCTGCGTGCCCCAGCCTGGCCTTCCAAAAACTCCTCCAGGGGACAAAATCAGTGGGAATTCCTGGGGAACCAAGCAACCAACCCGGACAAGCCTGAGACTGGCATTAGAACCGGCAGTTCTTCCCGACGGACTAGGGAAGAGCCACCTGGTCAGCGCAATCTCTTCGGCCACCAACAGTGCCTGGTTGGTTGTCAGGGGAGGAAGGGGAGGGCAGGGACAGGCCTGGATCCCTCCCCCTCCCAAGTCAGCCTTTGTCCTGCTGGCCCTCTGGCGGCCCCAGGTGGGGGTGAGAGGGCACTCACAGGATGGGGCAGGTGGTTGGTTTGGGATGAGAGTCTGTTTCCCTTCTTCCACACCAAGACCTGTTTTTCTGCCATAAAGTAGTGGAGCTGGGAAACAGCAAAAGCACCCAGCTTGAGCTCTGTGAATTGTCAACCTTCCTTCCTTCCTTCTGAAGTCTGCTCCAGTTCACTCAGAGTAACTGCAAATATTTCTCTTTTTCAGTGGGGAATGCAGGAATGAGCCCACCGGCAGAGCAGAAGCAGGGTGCATTTGTCACAGTCACCCTGCACTCTCCAAAATGCGCCTCCTGCAGCTGAAGGCAGCCGGGTGCTGCTTTGTAATTCCCTCTGGGTAAAATGCTGTGCTTTATGCCATATTAAAATTTCATGTCCCCACACGACATTCTACAACAAGTTGTATAACTAGTGGCAGCGCAAAGGAGTCTGCTGCACTCTGGCATATAAAATACGGAGCTTGTTGAGGGTTTTTTGGGGTGTGTGATGGGTGGCATCATAAGCCCTGACTTTCAGGGGAGGAACTGAGAAAAGACTCCGTTTTGGCTGCCTCACCTTTTGGATGGGGGGGGGCTTCCCCTCAGAAGGGGCCTGGGTTCACACACCTGAGCAATCTGCCTGTGATTTGAGAGCTTTCTCACCCAGTTTGAAGCTGTGGATTGGGTGGCCAAGCAGCTTGAAAACTGTAGGGGCTGGTAGCCAGATGAGAATGGGGGACCACCAACCAGCTGCTTCCAGAGTGCCCACTCCCAGGAAGGATGGTGGGAGCTGCCCCTCCCCCCTTTGTGTGGGGAGGGGGAGAGGAGGGTGTCCTCTCTATCACCCTGCCAATGCTTGGGCTTCCCAACCCATGCGTTCATCCTGCTGCTGCTGCTCCCTTTCTTGGCCGGCTGCGTCACAGGAGAGCAGCCACTGGCCTGCCCCTGTCTGATCCGCTCATGTCTTTGTTCCTGCCGACCCCAAAACACTAGAAAACACTCCCCCCCCGCAGTTGTCGCAGCCACTGCCTCCCTCCTCCTCTGTTGTGCTATGCAAATCCTTTGTGAAAGGAGGCGTATTTGGCCACGCTCCAACCAAACTCACAACTGACTTTAAGTCATTTATACAAACTGTGCTGTACAACAAGGGGGCAAGCTGATGAAAGCTGACAGCACCAATCAAGAGCTTTCTTCTTCCACGTTTTGAGCCATGGCTGAACTGCAACCAGTGGGTACATCCCTTTGGAGGGAACGGTCAATTGGCCCAGAAAGAGACGGGGGCTTTGCCAGAATCTGGGGCGGGGGGTTAGAATGTCACCCCGGTGCCATTGGTGGTCTCAAGGCTGGTTCTGCTCCTCCTGAGTGCCCTTCTTCTGGATAGAAAAAGGGGGAGACACCACCCACCTTTTAAAAGGGCTGGGGGGCTGCAGTGTTTAATGCCCCCATGTGAAATTTTGCAAATCAGAAATAGGCCTCCAGCCACATCCATTGGAGGGACTGGGGGCTTACAACGCCCAGAGGCAGAACATTGTCACCCCCGCAAAGCTGCCTCCTGATCTCATGCATTAAAAGCTGCTCTGACAGAAGAGACCCAAGAAGAGCTGTCTTGCCAGGTTCCAGGGCAACGGTGGCAAAGCTCAGCCCATCTGTCAGCAGGGCCCGGAAGTCATCCCAGGTAGCTGGAAGAGGACCTACGGGGGCTTTGATGCCCCTTGCTCACTCGGAGTCATCACCATCTGCCTCTGGCATCAGCTGGAGTGCTCAGGGGCACCTGGTGGGAGTCCCACAGGGTAGGCAGACCTGTCTCTCACCCGCTGCCTCCAGGCACCCGGCCGAGGCTGAGCCTGGGAAAAGGGGTGGCTGTGCACGCCTGGCTCACCAAGAGGGAGGACCCCAAAGCCCCCCATCTCTGGTCCTTGGCAAGATAGAGCAGAGTGCTTCAAGCATGGCACAAGTGGAACCTGCCCTGACAAGCAGGAGCCACCACCAAGCAGAGCCCCTTCCCTTACGGGTGACTCCTTTGGGGGGGGGGCTCCAAAGTGGACAAAAGTTCCTGGAAATGTGGGAGGCAAGGCTGGGTCTCCTCCTCCTTGGATCCAGCTCTCCTGTCCACAAGCCCAGCCAGCAGAGACCGCTGAAAGGCAACTCCAGGGAGCCCCCTTGCGGAGGAGTTCTGACTGTGCTTCCTGGCACTCTTCCTGCCCCTGCCCTCACACAAGGGAAGCCCACTCCCTTCGGCCAGCAAGAACACACGGCCCCCCTTCCACTCAGGGGAGCAGATGGGCATGAGTGGGCAGAGGCAAGCGGGGAGAAGGGGTGCCGTGTCACTGAGTGAACAGACATGGAAGTAGAACGTGGAATCGGTCTGGCTGCTCGGTGCCAACCCTTCCCAACTCAGAATGGGGACAGGGTTCTGCCACATGCCACCTGAAGGGCTCAGAGTGCTACTTTCACCTCTTCTGAAATGCGCTCAGGGCATTTCCCAGCTGTCAAGTAATTCATGCTCCGAGCGGCATTTGCTTCTGCTTCTTACCTTCCAGGGCATATTTCATGTCCGGGGCAAAGAGGGTCCACATGACCTCTGCACTGACTTTGCCCATGTTCAGCTCCTGTGGGAACCTGGAAGAGAGGAAGATGGGGGATGCATCAGTCAGTCAGTCAAGAGTTCTCATTCCACCCTGCACCACAGACCCCAGGGTGGTGCACACATAAAATCAGTGTAGAACAATTTAGAGCTGTTTAAACATGTAAAACAGTAGCAATACCTTAAGAAGTCCAAAAGCATGTTAAAGAACAGACAAATTAAAACAGCTGAAACCATGAAGATTTGGGCAAAATCAGCAGACCCCAAAGGTGTTAATAAAAAGCCACCTCTTGCCTTAGCACCAGAATGAACCTAGCACTGGAGCCAACTGGGCCAGCAGGAGGCAGGGAGGCCATTCCACAGCTGGGGGCATCAGAGCAGAGACACCCCCCCCCACTACGTGCTGAGCCCATGCATCCCACTGCCAGCATACAGAGGAGGACCCTCCTCAACCCCCAGACAGGCCAACAAGGGCAGAGGGGCTCCTTCAACTCCCGAGGTCCCAGGCCAGGGTTTCCCGAGATATCAGGGGATGGGGCGGGGCAGGGGTTTTTTTCCCCAGTGTGCCAGGGACCATGGGCTTCCAGTATTGCATCAGCACTGGTCCCTGGACCACAACTCTGAGTAGCACTGTCCTAGTCTCTTTGGGCTTTAAATAGTATCACAAGAACCTTGAATTCAGACCAGAGACAGGCTGACAACCAGTGCAATTATTCCTTTCCAACTGGTGTCGCAGAGTCACGCAGCAGAAGACGTCCCAGTCCAGCTGCCACACACCGCCCTGGCTGAGGTTTCCAAGTCATCTTCCTTCCACTGCTTTCAGCAGAATATGTCCATCGTGCAAGCGTGACTTTTTGGCCCTGCATGCATAGCATGGCTTATGTGCAAGTGTGCCCCAACAGAATCAGGCCTCACTCAGGCCCCACAGCAATGCCTAGTCTTGCCTGGGGTGGGGTGTTATTGTGGGCTGAGCCAGCATTTGGCAGAAGCCCCGGCAGACCAGAAGACGGCCTGCCAGTCCAGTTGGGCTCTTGAACGGAGGGCTGAAACACAGGCAGAGGGGGCGGAAGTCATATACCCATCCCGCCCTGCCCTCCCGTCCCCTGGCAGGTCCAACCTCCCCTCCCCTCCCGGCCACAGGAACTGTGGGGCTTCACAGGGCTTGGAGCTACATTTTTGCTGTCTTGAGGCAAGAGGCGCCTTCTCCATCCTGCGGACTTTCCAGCTTGTTAGAGGGCAGTTTGGGACTGGGAAGAAGGCAGCGCCTGGCCGGCTGTGGAACAGCCTCTTCCTGGAAGCCTGGCTGGCACCAGTCCGCCCTTTCTTCAGCTCTGGAGGGTCTGGGACTTACTGAGCTCACAGTCTGTTTTGGGGTCTGCTAGATTTTATTCTTTCTGGGAATGTCAGGCTGTTTTACACTCTTGTGGCATTCCAACACCAGGGAGGCCAAAATCTGTGTGCCCAGCCCCACATCATGCTTGCCTTTGGATGAGCAGATAGCCTGCCTCTAACCCACCTCCAGGGAAGCAATGGAAGAGGGAGGAGGCTTTTTCCACCCAGAAGGGTGGCCTGCTTGTCTGAAGAAGTACATTCTGGGGTTGGAAAAGCATGTCAGCCTCCATAAAAGGCTCACAGCGTGGAGCTAGCAAGAAGCTGTGAATCTTCTGGGCTTCCTGACATGAAAGGGGTGCCCTGCCCTTCCCTTGTGCCCCTTTCCCTCCAAGAGGGAAGCTGCCAGAAAGGCAGATCAAAATGACTCTCAGCAGCTTCACTTCACCCATCATGGCTTTGTGTGACCCAGTTCATCTGTGCAACTGATCACACAGTTCTTGGGAAGGCCACCCCGCCTCAAAACCTATTTCTCGGAGCTTGGGGGGGAGCGAACTGTGAGGGGGAGTCCTGCCTGGAAAGTGCCTGAGTCCACAATGTCAGCGGCAGTACAGCTCTGAAAGAACGGCAAGAACCAGCTCTTAATGCGTTCCCCATGACTCGATATACTGGATAATCTTTTCCGGATTATTTTGCTTTCAGAAGCGCTGTGCAAATTTGACATTATAAAAATATCCTCTTTATTTGCTGATCTTAATTCCCCAACAATGTGGGGTGCAAAAGTGGAGAAGATTTCCCTGCTTGCCCAGAGAGGATGGAATCATCAGGAGGGTCTTGCTTGGAAGTGACCCTGGGCTCGCCTCTGAGGCGCTGGCCCTCAAGTCTTGGGCAGGGGGAGACAGACCACACCCTGCTGCGAAGCCACCGCCCTACAGGCTGGTGACCGCTGTGCCAAGGGCCATGTGGCTGGGCCACAGCCTGGGTTACCTCCCCTCCCAACAGCTGTGGGGTGATGTGGGGAACACAAGGGAGCCAGGAGGAACCTGCTCCTGGCTGTCACAGTGGACGGATGGGCTTGTTTCTTGCACTTTTAAACGTAAGGACCAAGAGAAGGGGGAGGCCCGTCTCTCAGTTTTGCAAACATTCCATGGGCAGTGCAACCCCTTTGAAAGTAAAACAACCCAACCCTGGAATCTCTCCCACTGCCCTTTGCCCCTCCCTCATACAAAGGGACGCCCCTTACTGGTTCAGGACTGGGGCGTAGACCGTCTTGTCTTCGTCAATGATGGTGACCACGAGGGTGATGAGCTGTGTCCAAAAATCCAGGTTTTGGATCGTTGGGCCCTGCTCCTCCCGAGGGACATCTTGCTTTCTACCCTGTTGGAAAAAAGGGCGAGGGGTGAGGGAGAGGAAGCTTCCAATTATACCCTTTCCCCAAAAGCAGCAGCCAGAAAATGACAGCGTAAGCAACGTGCACCTGTTCAGAGGCTCCTTCTGGGGCGAGGGGGGGCACAGTCCTCTCCTGAGGGGGCAGAGGACATCCTGGCATGGCTGCGGAGCAGGGGGAGGGGCCCTTCTCCAGCCCAGGGTGGCACTGACTGCCCAGCGTACGACACGACAGCAGCTGGGGGAGTCAGCCCTTGTCCTAGACCCCTCCCGGCACTGGCTGGCCCATCCTGCCACCCCGAAAGGCAGGCTGCGTTTCAGGATGGACAGGGGCGAGGGGCACAGGATGGGCTTAGGGAAGGGGGGCTGCCCCTTGGACCTACACAGCTCTGCTCTGCCCTCCCCCCATGTCTGCTCCTGTCCACTTGAATCCACCCACTATGTGCCACTCAGGAGAAAACTACGTGCAATCGCTCATAGCAATGGAGCCTGGAAACTCTCTTCCAGGAAACCCGAAGCCCCTGCCATCCTCACGTTCCTGCCCGCCCTCATTTTTCTGAGGCCCTTCCCACCCTCAGCACAAGGCAGGGAAGCAAGTACAGGGGCTCCATGTCATCATTAAGCTGGCACTGCTCTGATGTCCCACAATGCCCTACCCAGCAGGCTCGCTCCCTAGAAAGTCTCCAAATGCAAAGCAGGCCTGGAACGTCCGTCGGCTTCTCCCCACGTTAACAGGCGGTCCTATCCTGAGCACTTTTATCTCTCTTGGCCACACTGCTCCAGAGGCGGCAGAGGGATCCCAAGGTTAAAACACAGCCACACAGTTAAGACACGAAACCACTACAAGAACAGATCCTCCCCTTGAATCACCCCTTAATATCGGTCCTTGTTCCCACAGAGATGGGAAAATTCCTGGTTTCCTCTGGGAACAGGAACTGCATGGCACTGAGCAAGAAGTCAGGCTCCAGACAGGAAGGTGTTGATTAAAGGCACAGTAGCCCTTTAAATGCTAGCCCCCTTTCTTTGCAAGAATGACAGCCAAATCCAGACCAGAACACACACACACACACACACACACACACCAAACAGATGACGGCCTTCAGATGTCACAGTGAAGTAACGGAACTGTGTGGATTCCTCGGAAAAGCATGTAAGCAAAGGAAAGCAGGTCTGCAGCACAGATCCTTCTTGGAAGCCACCACTGGGATTGCGCATCAGCAGCATCACAGTTCTTGAGTGCACTCTTGTCTCTTGTAAACCCCAAGAATATGGGTTTCCCTATGAAAAAAACTGTGGGGTGTTAATGGAAATGGCTTTGCCCTACAGACCAAGCGGCTGAAGTGGGTGGTTATCTCCTTCCATTGTGGTTGATTCCTAGAACAATGCCTCACAGTAATCAAACGCTGGGATGCTCCAAAAGGAACCGGCCAAAGGAAGCCACAGCCAAGGGAGAGCTGGAGGGTGGGTCTAAGGCCCCTCGGTTGGGAGGCCGCAAAGGCTGTTGGGGAGGGAGGTGCCGTGCTTTCAGTCCAAATTCACTCAGCAGGAAAGTTGTGAAGGAACCCTGGGTGGGCACTGGATGGGCTCAAAGCACCATCCCCTCCCCAGCACTGCATTTCTGTGATGGTGGGCAGATCCTCCCTGCCCCGCACCCTGTTAAAATGCTGCCCTCTATGGTGGCTTCCGCACTTCTGGTTCTCATCTCTCTCTTGTCTGTATCAGTAGAGCTTTGCTGGCTGTAGCGACAACGTGCCTGAGAAAACACAAAGCAAGCCTCTCTCAGAGCACAGTCCCTGGAGCGTTCCCTCATGCGGAACCGGGGCTGAAGAGCTCAGATCACGCTTCCATTTAAACCTTCATGAGCAAAAGGCCCAACAGCCCAGCCGCTCCAATCCTTGTAAACAGGAGGTGAGGGCAGAGGTGAGCAGGGAGCACGTCCAAACGTCACCCACAGATTAAGCTGGGAGAAAAATGAGAGCTATAAACGGCAGCAGCAGAGGAGCTCCAGACATGATAAGGGCTATCATTATTTTGCATCAACCGGTGAATTCTTGCTCTGCATCAGAACCAGCCTGTGGTTGAGACAATTCCGCCCATTTCTCTTTTTCAGGTTAATCCCAGGAACGGCCCCTCCACGTGCGTTGCAGCTGTCAGAAGATAAACCTGCCATCAGGAAGGCAGGAAAAAGGGAGGATGGGCCGACAGCCAGGGGGCTTCTCCCCTTTTTGACTCACACCAGTGGGCAGCTGTGAGGAGCGCAGAGGCAATCCCACTGTCACCCTGCGGCTCGTTTAAGCCCAGTATCACACTGTCATGCTTGTAGTTTGGCTGCCGGGCAGGCGTTATTTCTTCATACAGGAGGATGGCAGGCAGGGAACCGGGCCAGGTCAGGACATGGCAGTTTTTGAGGGCTGGACTGTGGTGGTGGATTCAACCGAGGTGGACCCTCTGAAGCCCATCTTCTGTTTGGAGCAGCAGCCGGTGGAAGCCTCCACTACGTCCACAAGCAAGAGAAGGAACAGGGGGCAAGAGGTTTCTCCCTGACATCCAGAGGCCAGCAGAGGCTCCGTTCAGCTCCCGGGGCTCAGAGCCCTGCCCAGTGCCCGGCATATCCAGTGGCAGCCCCCAACACACACCTCCGGTAGTCCAAAGGAAGCCACAACTATGTTTCCCCCGCTCCCTTCCTCCCTCCTCTTTTCTGGGACCCAGACAGGAACTGCAGTGCCAACAGATCAACCTCAGGACTGCGGCTCCCTTCCTGTGATTGCCTCCTCCCATGGAGGACAGGCCCACCTTCACGGGATACAGCCTTTAGGGACTGGGTGGCCGGGAAGGAGGCAGCCTTCTCTGTGGTAGTGCTGGCGGGGAAGAAGCACATCACACACTGCCGCTCCCTCCTCAGCCACACTCACTCACTGGGCCCTCGTCACTACCAGTGGCAAAGTGCCACTGCCCCCCCCATCCCCATCTCCATGTAGGCTTTGGATGGCCGCTTGGGATGCTGGGCCTCTTTCAATCAGGCCCTTCGGGCTGATGTTCACATCTGCCTTATTGAAGCCTCCCTGAGGCTGCTGAGAGAGGCAGGGCAGAAACCTCTGAGAGAAGGACTTTCTGGCATGATTGTGGGAGGGGGCTGAGGCAGGAGGAAGGGGCCTTTGCCCCGTGCCCACTACTGTGCAAACAGGGATGGGAAAGCAGCGCGCCCTCACCTGGTCCATGAGTTGAGCATAGAGCTCATAGCAATTGTCGAAAATGTACTTGTAGGTGGAATCCAAGCAGGCTCGGACACAGTCCTTCACGACCGCACTGGCTCGGGGAGGACTCTGCAGTTCAAGGACCTGAGAGGCAGAGAAGGAGAAGAGGGGGTCAGCAAGAGTGAGTGGGGGGGGGCCGGAACACATCTTGGTTGGGGGAGTGGCCACAGAGGTGTTTCCTAGAGGTCAGGGGCGCTGCAGAACCTTCCTTTGCTTTGGGGAGGACATTCAGTGAAATGTGAAAAGATCTTTTGCAGCAGGTGGGGAGGAGGGAGACTCTATGAAGGGTCCCTGGTTCCCAGAGTACGGGAGGAGTGAAGGGAAGGGTCAACTCAAAGGGCCTTTAAGTGGCAAGAAAAGACACCTTTCATACAGTTTGCGGTCTCTTTCCAGGTAAAACAGAAGAGTTTCCCACTGCTAAACTGAGTTGCCCTGCAAAATGAGGGAAGCATTTCTGAAACTGGGTCCCCAAGGAGTCTCCTCCTCACCATCAGAACTTGGTTTGCAGCTCCAGGCTATCCTGAAGATATCCTGCCTCCTAGCCCAGATGGGATTCACCCCACTGCCCAGCCCCATCTGCACCAGAGATGTTCTCTGAGCCCCAGAGGGACACAGGGAAATTGCAAAGCCACGTCTCCAAGCCTTGTTCTGGACACGGCTCTACAACTACCACATTACCTTCATGCGGAAAAATGTGATGCTTGTCAGCAGATCCACAGTTGATTTCAGGTCCTGAAGCCTCTCGGGGTTGCCGGCAGGAAAATTTTCCTGAACGTGAACAGAAAAGGCTCATAATAAAGAGATCAGCAGCCCCTTCCGTGGTGGCTGAGCCTGCTGGTGGAGCTGGGCTCCCCCTTACCCTGGGTCCAAGACCCCCTCTTCTCCACCCGTGCCCTCAAATATGCATTCAGTCCATGGGGGCGGTGAAGGAGGAAGACACATGCGAAGGTCTGGCAGCAAATACAAGTCTTTTGCAAAACATGAGCCTTGCATGGCATGAGCCTTACTTCAGGTCTCCTCCAAGAAGGACAGAGGTGCAAAGGAGGGTTGCTCCTAGGACTGGTCCTCCACTCCCCAGCAGGAAGGAACCGCTGCCACCCCTCTTCCTCTGCCCCCCAAGGGAAGTAGGGAAAGAGGCACTGAACCAGAGGCTCCTTCTTGCTAGGGTGAGCGCCAGCCTGGGAATGGTAGAAAAAGACCTCTGCCAGCTTGTTTCTTCCCTTCCCCAAGGGCCAATGCAAGTCTTAGGGAACATGATGGAAATTGCCTCGCCTCCTGAAGAGCATTTGTCACCCTGCCGCCACCCCCAGAGAAAACCAATGGGGCCCTCTTAGGCCTTGACTGGCTGCAGCACTTACTCTGTACTTGGAGAGGTCAATCCTCAAGGAATTGTGCAGCTGGTCCAACAGTTTGATGAACTTTTCCCTCTGCACAGGGAGAGAGAAGCACAGGCCGATGAGCAGGAGAAGCCACTGGGCTCCTTGGCCCTGCACCCTGGCCTCGACGCCACCAACCTTTCCTCTCCCAAAGCAGCCGAAGGCAGCAGGTGCAACTGGAAGGCAGTTTAGCTACTCATCACCCTTCAGAGCCCCCCTCTCACATTACAACAGACAAGCCTGTAAATTAACAAAGGGTCTGCCAGACGTGCCTCCTTTCTGCCAGATGGAAGCACCCTTCCACACAGCCCATACTTGTCCATGGGCCCGGAGCAAGCTGGAAGGCTACCCTTGGGATTTGCAGGTGCTCCCCTGAAGTACACTGGGCTGGAGGCAGGTAGGAGACTGTGGCTCAGCAGCCATGCACCCATTTTTCACTCACAGGGCCTCAGCTGCAACCAATCACCCCACCTCAGGTATCTATAAAGGGAGCAGGGAGGGCTGGTGATGGGTAGATTTCACCCCTGGCACTCAGAGGAGACTGGCTGGAATGGCTCCAGCGGGACAAGAGTCTGAGCAGCTACAAGGTGGTTTCCGTGGTGTAACATTTCATCCAGGGTTTTGCCAGCTTATGAGACCCAGCAAGGTGAGAAGGGTGGTCCTATCCAGTAGGGGGCTCAGTGTCAAACGGGACACGCATGACTTCCAACCCCACCAGGCATTTCCCACACTGCCATAGGCCTCGTCTTGGGTATTCACAGCCCTGAGCACTGAGACGGCCTGTCTGGACGACCTCCCGTTGAGGCACCTGAGGGCGAACGTTTCCCCGGAACTGCTGTAGCGCCACCTGCCATCCCAGCAGGCTCCGGTTTTGCACACTGAGCCATGTGACACACCTGTCCCTCGTCTCTCCCAGGCTCTCCACGCAGCCCCCCGTCACCCTCACCCAGCCAGGGAAGAGCAGGACTTGGAGTGGTCCTACCCTGGTGGGCATCCAGGGGCATGTGGGGGTATTTGACTGTGCTGCTGTCTTAGCCCCTATCCTAACTATGTGTTCTGGAGTAAGACCCCACCTTTGGACTGGGGCTGCTGGACCTACAATTGCAAGGAAACCCTGGGGGTGAGAAGAAGGGGGTCTGGCGGGGGCAGGCCACAGGGAATACACCTTCCTTCTCTTCCTCCAGGGGAGCTGAAGAGTACTGGAGCATGTGTCCCCTTCTCCTCTTCCTCTTCCCCGAGGATAGGTGTGCCCCCTTCTTCCAACCCCTCCACCCACAGACTTGAGTCCTTGTGGTTACCACTCCTTGGTGTGGACACCAAGCGGAGAGCTCTGCCTTCCATGGCCACGGTGGCCACAACAGTTTTGCCTCAGCAGCCATCTGCTCAGCCACAAATTGGATTGCTATTTGCGTCAAAGGCAAATTAGCATTAACGACCAAGTGACCGACCTACGTCCCCTGACTTTGGCTCCAAAAGATTAACATCAAAATGTTTGGGACAAGGAGGAAATAGGAACAAAGAGCAGGAAACGAGGTGCAGGAGGCTTGGCCAGGGGGTGGGGTGGGAAGTCACATTTCTGGAAGGTGCACTGAGTCTCCCCTTGGAAGTGGAATTGTGTTCGATGGAGGAGGGTTTCTACAATCTCTCCTGCAGTCGGTGGTCGCACCTGGACACTCAAAGAAATGCCTCAGAATGTGGTTGGACCCACCAGGTGGGACAGGCTTGGAAAACATTTTGGGTGGACAACCAACATGGCTAAGTTTCATGGGTGGGGTGGGGTGGGGTGGTGATAGGGCTGCAGGGACTTTGGTGGAGGTCATTCCCCTTGCAGGCAGACGGGTTTCCCTTCCTCCAACCCCTCTCATGACCCCGGTCCTCCACCCTGGGCAGCTGAGCAGCTCTGGATCTCCTGCCCATCAACAAGATTAGCTGGCTGCATAAAATCACTGGGAGCAGAACCTACAAAGACCTGTGGGGTTTTTTGATGGATTGAGGCACAGCTCTCCTTCCCAGGAAAAAGCCCACGGGAGTGTCAAAGCCACTGCATTCAAAGAGGCTCCAGGACAAGCCGGGAGGAGCCCCTCCATGCTGCAGCCAGGACTTGGGCCATTATTTGCAACAAGAGGAGTCTTTGGCCAACGCTGCTGCATTCACCTGGCACCTCCTCTTCCCTCTGGACACAGGTGGGGAAGGGAGACGGAAGCCTCTGGGTGGGGCAGCTGAGATATGTGCCACCCTGGTGGGCTCCCCTCTTCCCAACCCATCCCCAGTCTACCTGGTCACTAGGAGAACTCTTTATTGTTTAAATGTATTAAGAACTGGTTTCCTGCCTTTTTTCCTTTTTTGTGCTGCGGTGGCCATCTGTAAGAGAGAGAGGCACTCACTTTTGGCCTGCAGACTGACCTGGAGGAACTAAAATTTATCAGCCGCCTTCAGACTGGAAAAACCCAGCATTTGATTCTGAGGGATGGGGAGAAGAAAATCAACACTCACCCCGAAGTTGGTCGCAGCAAAGCGATCAGAGGCAGAGACGTTGGTGGTGACCGTGGTGTGGGCATAGAAAGCATTGATGTTGGCCAGCAAAGTGCTCATGACCGCTGGGACGCCCGGGCACATGTATTTGGAGGAGAGGCAGGAGAAATGCCTACAAGGGTAGGAAACCAGACAGACAGCAGCTGAAAGGCATAGGGAGACGGGTCATGTCCAAACAAACACCCGAGTGCAGGAAAGCAGACCTGCGTGCCAATCAGAGAAAGCAACAAAGGGTGCCATGGTGGCCGGAGATGGTTTGGGGCTGGAATTGGCGGGGAGGGTGGGTGAACCCTCAAAACAATCTCCCCAACCATCAGCAAACTGCTGGGAATACAAGAAATTCACCATCAACACAGCACTTGAATTATATGTGTGAAAGGCAAGGGAGATGGACTCATCTTTCCTTGAAAAAAGAGAGCCCCAAAGTGCTCCCCTCCGGTCCACTGAAGGACAAAAGATGCCCAGGGCAGCAGAGGGGGAGGGGGAGGGGGAGGGAAAGGAGGGGCAGCATCGGTGGCCAGTGTCTATACAGCCTCTTATCTGCCGGGGGCCAGTGGTGGCTGCTAGCCAGCCTCCCTTTACTTCCCCTGCCCACTCACTCGTCTGATGGCTACCCAGGAGCAGCGCCAGCACCCTCACCCATCAGCAGGGCTTCTCTGGCATACACACACCCATCCCATTCACTCCAGCAGAAGTATCAGGTCTGGCGGTGACCCCGGCCCCGCCATGTAATGACTGAGCCAATGCTTCTCTGCAGGGCAGGGGAGGGTGCGGGAAGGGAAGATCCTCGCTCAGAACCTCTGGAACAGGCCTGACAAGGGCATTCATGGTCTGAGTGTTTGCAGAGCTCCCCTTCCTCCGGGCACATTCCCCTAATGGAACGTTTTCTGCGGTGAAGCAGCTCGCAGATGCCTTGGGTGGAAGGCAACCGCCAGGGCAAGCCTCTACTGCACTATAAAAATCAATTAGTATGCAAATATCACTGTGTTTTTTCAAGGATGCCATCTTTAAACAGAGTGGTACGCTTTCCCAGGGCTCAGCTAAAGGGACGGCATTAAGAGCTGGCATTTCAATGTTGGAATAAAATTAACTTGGTGTGTCAAAACACATTTCTGAGCATGGAGCTGCACCTCCTTCCCTCATTGAAATTCCAGCTCTGTTGTCTTTCTGTCATTGCTGGTTGCTCCGAGAGGGAAGCTCAGCAGCCCATTTTCAGCAGGGGGTAGAGGAGGAAGAAAGAGAGAGAGACAGAGACAGAGAGAGAGGAGGACCTTTGGGAGTCCCCCTTGCCCCTCCCCGGCAATCTGCATGAGGGTCTCTCCTGCTCTCGTAGCTCCCATAGAGCTCAGGTGCCGAAGCATGGAGCTGCCTCTGAGGAAGACTTCCAGTCAGAAGTGGTCCCCAGCACCCCACAACTGAAAGTTCAGCCTGGGTGCCAGCAGCGAGCATGTCCCTCTCTCCCCGTCTCCCCCTTGTCAGGCCCAAACTTGTGGACCCCAGCCTCCCTCCCAAGAGCGTCACTGGCAGGGGGTCACTGGCTGGCCAAAGCCAGCTGCATCCCCAGAGGCATGGGGAGAGGGTAACCCAGGAAGGGCTGCATTCCTGGGCTCGGCCTGCCTGTCTCCCCACCCCCCGAGACCACTGGTAATTCTGCCCCCATGCCACACCTCACCCCAGGTGCCACGCACGTACGTCATTGCCTGGTAGATGTCCTCAATCCCGTAACGCATGGCGAATTCATCCACAATCTCCTGGGCAGCGTCGTCAAAGTACACCTTCCACGCATCATCTCCCTTGACAGAGGGGATCTGCACCACCCCACTGGACTTCACCTCCGTTAAGTAGTGGAAGAGGCTCTAAAGGCAACACACTTTTTACCCCAACTGGAAATTCCACCCCCCAGGCGCCACCGAGAGAGACAGAGCTCCATCCCACTCAAGTTTTTCCAAGGCTTTCATCAACTCCAGATGCTGCTTGCTTCTCTTACACTAACTGTTGCACCAACAAGACACAGGAAAATCCTGGAGCCTTCAACTGACTGCCAGAACACAGGCAGCCATTTGGTTCCCGTGATTTCTGGCTGCAGAGGCATGGAGGGGGAGGGGGGAGGAGCAGCCACAACACAGCTACAATCCCTCCTGCTCTAATTGTGTGCCACCCCCCTCTCCCGGCCCACCTTCGCTCCTGGGTAACCTCAGTCAGAGACTTCCCAGCTGGGGCTGCACGCTTCCTGGGTAGGTGTCTGTTAAGGGCCCATAGGCCTCTTGGTGGGGAGGAAGATCAGATCCTCCTTGTGGGAAAGCTTTCTCAGCGAAAATGCAACCTTTCCAGTCGTGAGAGGCTGGTTTTCTTTTGGAAGCATGCCTTAATCCCGCAGCTAAGGATGCATCCTGAGCCAGAGAACCCCAGAAGCCCTTGCCTTGTGGCAGGAGGCACAAGCCCGAACTGGACAGTTGGGACTGGCTGTTCTCTAGTTCTGCGGCCCCCGCCCTCCCAAACGGACTCTTGGCCTCCTCTCTCCTGGCCAGGACATTCCTGCCCTCAGGAGAGCAATCCTTTGAGCCATCTCCAGGTCCCTGCTGGCCACTCCTGGGCAAAGTATCCCCCACCTACCTCATGGAGACAGGTATACTGGATGTGGTACGGCGCGACCTTCTCCTCTCCTTTGATTTCCACATTGAGCTTCAACCGGATGGCTCCAGACACGGCAGATTTATCTGTGCGCTTGTCTAGGAAAGAGGGAAGGTCACCCCTTGGCTCCAGCCAGGAACGGATGGCTCGCAGCTCAGGGAGCAAAGCTGCCATGCAGACATGATGGCCTCCACCCAAGACAGGCTTTTGGCCTCACGCAGAGCCTGCACAAAGAGTGTAACTGATGGGCCCCCCTGAACCAGAGTAGTGCTTGTGCACTGAAGTGTGCTTGGGCTCCTTTCACTTGGGGGTGGAGGACAGAGGCAGCCTGCCTCTTCCTTAGAAGGGAAGGAGAAGCTCTGCCTTCACAGCAATACACAAGCTCTGCCCAGGGAGTCCTTCCTCAGAAGCCCCATGAAGCAGGGAGGGGGAAACTGGACCATGAAGGGGAAAAGCAGGAGTGGGGGGCACTTGGTGCAAGAAGGGGGAAAAAAGCAGGTGTGTGTATGTGTGTGCATGGAAGAACAACTCACTGGAAGGAGCAAGGGGTGGAGATAAAAGAAGGAGAAGGAACTGGAGGGGGCGGTGGCTTTGGTGAGCCCCTCCCAGGGCACAGGGGAAGACCGTGGAGGCAGTGCTGGTGGCCTTGGATGGGGAAGGGAGGCTACTAGCCCTCAAGGCCGCTGTTCCACCACAGAAAGGCCTGTGTGGAGGCAACATGTGTTGGGTAGAGAGAGGGCCCAACTCTGGTCACAAGTGAAGGCAGCAACCCTTCCCTGCCCCTCACACAGGATGTGTATGTACACATGTGCATGTGTGTGGCATCTTTGTCACCTTACCGAGATTGTACCAGACATCCATTTCTCCGCTCAGCGTCCGCACCTCGATGATGGTCTGCCCCAGGAAGTCGTCCGATTCCCTTTTGAAGTGCTGCTTCACCCGAGACTTGATGTCATCATCTTCATCCCACACTCGAACTTTGATGCGGTCGGTGGAGTTGTGGCACTCGCTGGAAAGTGGGCATTGGCCGAGACACAGATTACCTTGCGGAGTGTGCAGCACAACGCAAACCCAGCCTGCCCCACCAGGGCCACAGCCTTGGGGGCTTCTTTTGATCCTGCTGTGGCTCGTGGTCACAGTTGGCAGCTGCAAAAAAGATTTACCAAGTCCACCCCCCGCCCCATGAAGGTGCTCCCACAAGCAAGCACTTTCCCTGAGAAGACTTCTCCTTGCCACCCACCCCTGTTCCAGAAGGAGACCAGATGCTCCCGGGGCCTCTGGCCTCCTGCATGCCGCGGGCTTTGACCGGCCCGCAGCACCAACTGCTTCAAGGATGGAGACTCCACTGGGGCTGGAATAAGTAGCCAGGGAGCCCACCCAGCGAGCAAGTGAGCAAAGGGGAGACATTTGGTGGCTGGGCACCTGGGCAGGCAGGTGTGTGTCCCCCCCGTGGCGCCTGAGCCCCAGCAGGGAGCAAGGGCCTGTTTCATGGCCTCTCATTTGGTTTTGAAATCTGAACACCTAGATTTACGCAGGCTGCTTCTGCTCACTAGAGAGGAACGCAAACAGAAAACACTGGACTTTCTGGCCCAGGCCCTGATCCGTTACAGGCAACTGTGGCTGTGCTCATTTCATGGGAAATAATTTATTTCCTGTCTTGCCAAAGAGGCGGATTGCAAATCTAGGTCAATGCACAAACAAAACCTGGTTGTGGAGGCTTCTGCAGCCTGTTATTAAGGATCTCGTTTCTCCACTAATGATGCTCACGCCCCACCCTGCCGCCGGAGGCATGCAGATTGGAGGACGGAGGGAAGGAGCTGGCAAAGCCTCACGTGGGGAAAGGCGCAAGGCAAGCAGCCCCCACCCTGCTGCATCACAGTCTGCTCATTCTGGGGTGGGGGTGAGGACTGCTCACTCAGTACCTTGCCTGCTAAACATGGGAGCCTGTTTAGGGGGGGCCCCCTCCTGCTCCCCAGGACCTCCAGTCCAGCTACCTTCTCAGAGAGTCTTCCCCTGGGGTGGATTCCCTCTGGTGGCTCACATGGGGCTCCTTTTGGAAGAGATTCCTGTCCCACTGCCACGGCCTGGATTCTGCTGCAGCTCCTCAGCCGCCCACCCCACTGCGTGAAGAAGGGCTTTCCCAGGCTGGCATCCTTGGCACCTAGAGGTCTGTCCCACAGAACACACCGGGGCTGCGTCCAGACCGGGCAGTAGGTGGGGGAGCACAGCTCTGCTCCTGGCAAGGGCACCAAGCGGGCACAGGGGGCAGGAAAGGGGGGCAGAGCCAGGTAGGGCTGAAGCTGAGGAGTGGAGCATCTGCACCAAAGGGTGCCAAAGGTCCTGGGTCCAGTCCCCAGTGGCATCTCCGTGGGGCGGCTGGGAAAGGGTGCTCTCTCGGGCATAGGAGACAGACTCCCACGCTGCCTCAACAACACTGGGCTCCAGGAGACCCTCACCAGTAAAAAGGAAGGGGGCCTCCTGTAGGAGACGGGGGGCTGACGGACAGCCCCTTGGCCTCCCCGACAAAGGGAACCCTGCCTGCAGATCACCAAATGGACGCAAAGGATCTCCAGCCATCCCGGCCAGGCCGAAGCTCCTCTCTGGACAGCAGAGCAGCCCCCCAACCGCAGGGAACCACCCGCTCCCCCGCAGCCCTCCCTAGATCTCCCACTGGCTGCCGGAGGTCAGCTCTTTGGCCTCTCTGGCCTCACTGGCCTTCACGGGAAGGGTGAGGGAAGGAAGACTGAACAGAGACAAAAAAAGGAACCGAGAAGGGGTCCAAGGAGGGGGCTGCAGAGGGGGCACACCTCTCCCCCGCTCCAGGACTGGGTTCTTAAGAGGGCCCCCCACCTCTGTGCCCACTCCTGATCCCCAAGACTGCCCTCCAAAGGCCTGGGGGCCTCACTGATGGAGAGCCATGAGGGGCCAAGAAGCTCAAGGGTTAACACAACATCTTCTACAGCCTAATGAAACTCCCACTTCTTGCTGTTCTTTAAACTGTCTCCGGTTGCCTCTCTCAAGTTGGATAAAGAGTCAGGTCAGGCTTACCACAACGCGCCCACAAAACAGCACGGCCACTGGCCCGCAACAGGGGGTCACCTTGAGGCCCAGGGGCCCAATCCAGGAAGAGATTAAGGAGCAAAGAGGCCGGGAAGCGGCAGGAGCCCAGGACCGGCCTGGCAGGGCGGCCTGGCAAGGGAACCCACCACACACATTTGGTGCCAAGCGGTGGGGGGATGTTGTGAGGAGACCTGTTTGGTTAAGAGGGAGCGGGTCTTTTTTTAAAATTACAAACACAAAAACAGAACAAAGAAAACAAAAAAGAAAAGCACAGATAAAAGGACAAAATAACAATTCACAAAACAAAGTACTACATAGTAATACATAATAAACTAGAAAACTAAACTAAATAACATTACTAACAGAAAACAAAAACTGCAAATATCAACTTAAACAAACAAACTATACAAAACTAAAAAATGGTTCCCACCCCGGCTGCAAACAAGTGGTCATAACCCAACAACCACCACTAATCAGGTAAGTCACAGGGGAGAAGCCAGGGAGGGGTCTTGGGCGGGCAGCTGGCAGAGTCTGGCCAAAAATGGCGCCTTGAGGGGAAGCGGAGCAGAAAAGACGCCCCTGAGGAAGACGGGGTGCCAGGGCCGTGGGGGGAGGGTCGCCCTGCGGTGAAAAAGGCTGAGGTAAACCAGGGGAGTCCCTGCCACAGGAACAAGGGGAGGTGAAGAGGCACAGCTGACAGAAACCCTCCACTCTGCAAAGTGATTTCTGAGGTAAAAGTCTGGGATCACGTAGAAAACCACCAAAGCAATAAGGAAACAAGCATAAATTCAGTACAAAGAAGTATTTCCTGAAGTAAAAGCTGTTGGTTATTACCCCAAGAGCACAGTGAAAAGCCACAAGCTGACAGAAACCCTTACCAAAGTAAGAAGGAAACAAGCATAAATTAAGGAAAAAGGGGTTATTTGGATCACAACAAAAGTATTTCCCGCAGCCAACATTGTTAGTAAATGTAAGGAAATACAGATCTTACGTCTCCCAAAAAGGCAAACCCAGTTTTGGGGATCCCTGCTCCAGCAAGGGAAGAGGTGAGTGAGGGGACAAGGGAGAGGACAGACACAACCACAGCTGAGGCCTCAGGCCGTGTGGAAATGGGGGGCGGTAATAGAACTGAAGGGGCTAGGCTTGAGTTGAGAGGGAAAGAAGTGCAATGTGACGGAGGAACTAAGAGAAAAGGAACGGCCACGTGAGACGGGTTTAAGGGGGATGGAACTACGGGAAAGAGAGGCCGGGGGAAGACAGAGAGGGCTCGTGAGTTAGAGGTGCGTGACTCAAAACGGAAGACAACAGAGTTGAGAGCGAGTTTAACTCCAAAAGACACCGGCACCAATATTTCCCCTCACCTCAATGCAGATTCCCTAAAAATTACAAAGAACAGCAATTGCTCCAAGCAACCTGAGAAGAGAGTAAATATGATCAAAGTTTGGAGTGGTTGGAGCAAACAGGGCTGTTTCCCTCAGAGGGGAAAAGCTCAGCTAGAAGTACTGCGGAGCAACCAACAGATGATGGCCTGAATCAACCTGAGGAACCGGATGAAGCAAATGCACTAACAGACAAGGAGAGAACTATGGGTGAAAAGACAACTGTAAATGGGTAGCCAGGTCCTTGAAGCAACACAAAAGCAAATACTGTAGCAGAAACACTGCGGAGTGGCCTGGAAGAGGGGTTGCCCGTCAGGCAAGACCTCTGCCAGGGAACCTTGCTGCAGGTGGCAGACGCTGAGTCTCTGAACATCCACAGCGGGGCAGTGATGGTGACAGCTTTGGCCTCAGGTTCCGAATGGGGCAAAGCTTTTGGAAATTTGCTGTAAACGTGCCTTCCAAAGGGACAGACTTGCCTGAGAAAGCTGGCAAGATACAAGACAGTGACTGCAACGCAAAGGAGAAGGGCAAGGAAGAAGGAAGAAACACGAGCAGCCAAAGAAACAGCCAGGGGAGTGCCTGCAGGACTCGGCCAGACACGGGGCACCCGCACCCACGTGCACCATTGCTCGCCAGGACCCAGAGAGCGGAGGCCACCTCCACAGGCTGGCCAGGGCCTCCTCCCTGGGAATGACGCCGGGGGACTGTGCAGCAAGGGGGGCTTATAGGGACAGACGCTGTGATAACAGAGAAGACTGGGCGGAAGTTCCACCACATGAACCAGACTTCGTTGAGTCAACGGCTCTGTTTGCAATAGGCGTGCGATTCTGTGCGGGTCACGCATGTGAATTCCAACTGTCGTAAGGTGGATTCGACAAAAAGTTTAATGGATAAATGACCTGTTGGCCAATGTGTGTGTGATGCCTTGCTTATACAGTTTTGGTGTTTTAACATCTTAAGTGTGCAGTGGGAACTGTATCTGAATGGTATGGATTATTACTATGGCGTTTCCTTAAATGTTACAAGAAGACAAAACACAAAATATCATGAAATGTGAACCATTTGAATGTGAGTAAACAGTAACTGGCATGTTTGGAAGTTAAGCAATTGTGGCAATATGTAACGATTGTAACATGTTTAATGTTTTGTTTCTGCTAAGGTGCAAAACTGTATTGCTTTTAACTGAGGCCTAAACAGGGCAATGACTTCTCAAGGGGGTGTGTGTGTGTGGGGCAGACAGGGCCTCCTTCCTCCTTCCCTGAGCCCCTCATTTGGAACAATCTGGGGGTAGGAAAACGTCCTTCCCTCCCCATCCCCATCCCCACCCCTCTCCCAGTCCCTTGCCCACCCAAGGGAGTTGGGGGCAGGACCATCCAGGCCCCCTGCACTCCGGAGAGGCGATGGGGCAACTCCCTTGTCCAGTGGGCAGATGCAGGTCAGCAGCCCCACTGTCCCTGGGCACCAGAAGGGCTGGGGAGAGGGGGTGACGTGGCTGAGGCCTCTGGAGGGAGCACCAGCCACAAAGACAGGGTTCAGCCCCCCCCCGCTCCTGACCAAGGAGAGACAGGGGGCTTTGCTCCCAGGACAGCATCCACAGTCACGGGGCCGTCAAATCCCCCTTCCCACACCTTTCGAAATCCATTCCCTGCAGCATCCAGAGCCTCCACGGTTGGGGGGTGGCAGATACTTGGTGGGAGTAGTGCTTTCCTATCTGGCCCACTCACCCAGGGCTTTTCTTGTTGCTGTCCCTACTGCTCAGCCACCCCTGCCTCACCATTCTTCCCCCAAGTGCCCAAGATGGCAAGCAGAGGCACAGGCCTGGATGCCCTTCAAACTGGAGTCGGCAGAAGGGGGCTGGATCTGCAGGGTATGCATACCTGCGTGTGTGTGCCTGCCCCCCCTTGATTCCCATCCCCGGCCAAGGCCCCCCGTCCCTTCTTCCCCTCCACACCCCAGACGGAGGGCTTCTCTCAGTCAAGCCCTCCACCCATCCCTGGCTTAGCCCACCTGTCCATCGGTCAACCTGCCCCCCCATGGAGGTCAGCGCCCCCCCGTCCCTCCCTGGCTGAGGTGGCATCTATGTAAGAGTGCTCAGCAAGCCCTGCATCTGTTGTAGGGGGTGGGGGGCGGATCTCTCTCCTACAATGGGCTCTATGGCTGGGATTCTGCTAGCAGGCAGTGGCGGCAGCGCCAGTGGCCGCACCTCCCATCTGTCACTCAGCGCATGATCAGGAAGGCACGCTGTGGCTTCACTGAATGCCCTGGGAGCCTGCAGGCGCATGGCGCAGCAAGGGGCTTGCTGCTTGTTTTGGGGGCATCAGCCTGTACGAGGTCTCGCCCACTGGCCTCTGGGGGCTAAAAGGGTAAGAATCGTGCCCAGAAAAAGGAGGGGAGACGTGGCACACGTAGATGCCCATGGGGCTGCCCATCTCCATCGCTCCAGCACAGAGCGGGGAGGAGCAGCAACCCCAGGGACAAGGCAGCCAGGGGGCCTCTTGGCACAGCTGGCACCACCCCCTGCTTGCCCCAGGAGGGCCCCTCAGCTGCATCCCTCCCCACAGGAACACTGGTGCCAGGGCAAATGCCTGATGTGCCAGCAAGAGAAACAGGGGAGGTGCTCTGGCCCAGTATCACCAGAACCGCTGCTGACCCAAGAGGTACTCTGGCCCTGCTGCACACAGAATCTCTGTCTGAAACAAAACGGGGGAAAGCCCTCCCCGCAACTTCCTGGGGTCCCGTTGGCAGTGGGTTGTGCTGGGCGCCCTAGAAGGACTGCCTCTGGCCCATGGAGGGACACCCTGCCGTGGCCTGTGGAGAGGTCGCAGCAGCTGGGTGCCCCTTGACAACACCAGGCGGACAGAAGACACGGACGAGGGGGCCACGCGTGGGACGCTCCTTCTTTCTTTGCCACCAAGGGGCCCCCCTCAGACCTCTGGGCCTTCCTCCCCGACTCCTCCACTTCCTCCTCCCGCCAGATCTGCCCCAGAGGTCGTGTGTGTGAGTGCGTGCATGTTGGAGGGGTGATCTCCTTAGCCCACAGGGTGGGGGGCAGGTCATGCATCTGAGGGGTGCCGGCCAAGAGGCCCCGGAGCGGGGAGTCACACCAAGAGACCAGTGGCAGGGAGAGCTTTGGGGCCCCTCCGCTCCCCACACTGGGGCACGCCTCCCCACGGGGGTGGAGGGGGAATTCCCAAGTACAGACGTCAGAGGCCGAGGCGGTCCGCCAGACGAAAACGGAGGGACACGATCCAGGAGGGGAAGAAGGAGACTCATGTGCACGGTGGGAGAGGAAGGGGCCTCCCCCCCGATAGCTGCAGCACCCTTCCTCTTTGCCGTCTGTCTCCCGGATTATCACCAGACCAAGCAGGGTCAAAGAAACAATTTGCATAATGTAAAATAAATCCATACTTGCAATTGGAAAGCCATGCGCACTAAACCCTCCGCCATCGCTCTTAATCTCAGGGGCCCTAAGCTGCAGAGATGGAGCCGCGCAGTCACTAAGCCCATCCCCACTCCACGCTGGACTCCTGCGTGTTAGCAGAAGGGAAGATGGGGCCGCTCTGGGTGGGCAGCAGCAGCGGGCAAAGGAGCAGAGGAAGAATCACAGGTTGGGTGGCCTTTCTCAACCTCTCCCTGAAACTTCAAGCAGGGCGGCAGCCAGCAAAGCCCAAGCGGCCACCATCTTTGTGGATGCTGGACCCTCGGTTTGCTTCCAGGAAGGACCTGCCCCGCTGTGCTCCCACCCCGCCCCCGTAGGCAGGTGGGGCCTAGAGGTGAACGAAGCCACCCACACAAACGGGACAATGGCCCCCCCCCCACTGTGAACCCCTCGGTTCCCCCACATTTGCTGCCGTGGATGAATCAGGCAGCCACAATTGGCTCAAATGAATGTTTTTGCAAAAGGAGCAATTTGTGGACTTCAAAAGCTCAACTGTTTGTGTTATTTGACTTAATTAACATTTATTTGCTTATTTTGGAGCGAACAGGCAGAAGCTGTTCATTGGAGCCAGATGGCAAGTGAGAGACATACAGCCAAAAGAATCCACAAAACACAACCACTCGCTCGCTTCAGGCGGGAGGGGGGGCACGAATGCAGGATCAGAAGAACGCATCCAAGGGATGTGTGGGGCTGGGGTCCCAAGGGGCTCAACTCTACACACCCCTGGAGCATGGGCCTGCTGAGGCCAGAGGAGGGTGCAGAGGGCAAAGGAGCGGAGGAGCTGATGTGGGCTCCTGCCAGCAGCTGCACTGAACGTGCATGTGCCCCTCCCATCACACACCAGGTCTGGCAGCAAAGGAGGAGCCTGCCAAAATGGGTTGATGCTCTGGCTGCTGCTTGGAAGGGAGCCCTCCACTCTTCATCCCTGCAAAAGGACCCCCCTCCTATGGTTGTGGCTCTCAGAAAGCCTTCCCCACTCAACCGTGGAAAAGGCAGGAGGGGTGGGGGTGGCAGGAGCCCAAGGGCCACCTGCCCAGCTCCTCGAAAGGGCCCCTGGCCTGCTCTGCGACTCCAGCCAGAAAAAGCCTGTGGCCAAAAGAGAGAAATGGGTAGGGGGGTGGGGAGAAAGACCTGCCAGCCCTCCATGCTCCCAGCGTCCATCCTCAGCCTCACTGGCAAAGCAAGACACAAGATCAAGACAGAGCTCTCTCTCTCTCTCTCTCTCTCTCTCTCTTACACGCACACACACACACACACACACACACACACACAGATGCACAACCTGCCACAGACTCCACTGATGTCTGGCTGGCCGTTCACATTTCCTGACCCGGCACCTGACTCTGCAAGTAAATCCTCCAGTGAGCTCCACAGATCGCACTGGGTGGATTTTGAGAAAGAAGAGCCATGAAGGTCTCTGAGAGTCCAAGGTGCTCAGAGAGGAGGGGAAACCAGCCATTGCTGCCGCCACCATTCTCCTCACCAAGGTGGTGGCGGGGAGGCTCATGAATGAGTCATGGCGGACAATGGCTTCCCTGCCTTCCTTGGAAGGAAAACCCGATGTTTCTTGGAGGGCATGTTTTATTCAAAACATTCTTAATTCTCACTTGCTACAGCCATGTCTTTCACTCCATCAAGGACCTGAGGAGTTCACCCCCTAGCAAGAGAAATGCCTCTGTCTCCCTCATAGATGTCCAGGTACATCCTGACCCATTTATAAATTGCGTGCCCAAAACATAGGGACAACTCACAGAAAGAAAATAAGCTGGTAAGATGAAGCCACTCAACCAGGCAGAGCATCCAAGAGGGGGATTCTGGCTTTCTCTCTCAGGTGGGAGTCACAGTCTGCCTGTACAGCCCTCCCAGGTAGACTTTGGCTTCCGAGTGCCACCACCAAGACGGTGCAAACCTCTGTCTTTCAGGAGCCACAGAGTGCTTTCGGTTAAGTTCTCCTGACATGGTTGTGTTGCCATTCCCATCAATCTGCACCATAGGTTGGGATGATCGGAGCTGCACTCTGACAACAGCCAGAGGCCTGTGCCTTGCCCACCTGCTCTGCTCTTGCGGTGTAACCGAACTCCAGGGCAGCCAGCCCCTGGAGCAGCTAAACCCCTCCTGGGAGCGCCCCCTCCAGCTGCCGATTGCCCAGCCCTGTGGTACCCCTCCCCCCAGGCTGAGAAAAGAACCGGCCGAGGTGGAGGTCAGAGCCCCCTCCCCTGCAACCAAGCCACCCGCAGCTCCCACTCCATCATCACCATCCCAGTGCACCGCGCTTCCCTGGCCATCTTGCGCCAGTCTCACCACATGAGCCACAAAGAGTTTTGGGGGCAGCTCAGAAGCCAGAAAGAGAAGATATGGCTTGGAGCAAATCTAAATGAGAGCAAACCTCCAGCCAGCCCCACCGATTCATTGCCAGCACTGCACCCGAGGAGACAAGCCAGTGCTCGAGAAGTACTCACAAGTAGAATTTCTCGTCCCACGTTGGGTTCAGGTTCCCAAAGATGGTCTTGGTCCTGCGCTTGGTCTTGCCCACTTGCACGGTCACATAGGGGTCACTGGAGCCGGTCTTGTCCTTGGCTTGCAGCCCCTGGGCACAGACCACTGCACGGGAAGCGGGAGGGGGGACAGCTGTCAGCTGGGCCACAAGGAGGCCTCTGCCCTGGGGCTTACATGGTACCCCCCTGCCACCACAGCACAGGGGAAAGCGGGAAGGAGAGGAGGCGGGTGGGGATGGAGGAGGTCTTGGCAAGGCCCACGGCCCCCCGTTCAGTCCCTGCAGGACTTTGGCTCTAAAGGAGCAGGTGGCAGGGGGTGAGTCATGTCTCCAAATGCCACAGGAGGCTATGCCAGTGTGCATGTGTGTGTGTGTGTGAGAGAGAGAGAAATGCAGGGCACAGAAAGAGGGTGAGGGGGAAGCATTCCCTCTGCCTTCCCCCAGTCAGATAACATCAGAGGAACTGCCTTGGGCACACCCCAGGCCCTAGCCCTGCTGTGACCCAGGCTCTACTCTCCACTGCGCTCCTGACTGTGCCTGAAGACACGTGGGATGAGGGAGTAGAGGAAGGAAGACCCCTGGACCACCGGCCCTTCCCCTCACTTGGCCCACCTCGACCTCTGCTGGTGGGCGCCCCCTCCTCTCTCTGGTCTAGCTGCCTGGAGCTCCTGGGAGTGCCCACTGAGGACAGGAGAGGGGCTTCCTGCTGGCTCTGATTCCCAAGTGAAGATGAGCGGGAGGGGCGCCCGTTTCCTGGCTGGGAGGGAGTGGGCTTTGGGGGGTTGGGCCTGTGGCCTGGCTGGAGGTCCCCTTCCCCTTACGAGAGGGAGGGAGCCACAACCAGGCTGTGGCTAAGGCAGCCTGCTGGGCTTCTCCCTGTGTTCCCAATAGCTTCACCTGCCCTTGAAGGCAGAGATGGCTGGTTTCCGATGGCTGGGCCAAGAATTAGGTCACTCCCACCTCCCAGGTAGCCAGCGCCCCTCCAGTTGTAGACTCCCCGCTCTCTGAAAGGAGAGCTGGGCCTGCAGTCAGTCAGCCAGAGGCCCTCCTGGCTTCAGAGGCAGAGAGAGGTGGAAGAGCAGGAAGAAGAGGAAGTTGCCCCCACATATGCATCTCCGGGGCATTTCTCTTTCTCGTCTTCACCCCCCCGCCTGCCCGCAGCACACTGACTCTGGCTGGCAGCTGCCTGTGGAGGTTCCTCCCCACTAGCTCTGCTCCCTCACGGAGCTGCAGCAATGCCACACCACCTGCTTTGTTTTCTCTGATGGTCTACGCAAGTGTACACTTGTTGCCCCACCTGGACTTTATCCAAGTAGAGTGAAAAATCATCTTTGAACTGGACATGTAGTAACCAGATTACTACAAATAATCTGGGCCTGATGACAAAAACAGAACAGTACCAATAACACAGAGAAGGAAGGAAAGTACAGCCACCAGCCTGGAGGGCCTAGGACGATCCTTCAAAGGGCAAAGGAACCAAAACGCCAGAGCCATTCTATCGTCTCAGTTCTGGTGCTGCCTGGAGAGAGGGACGCCGGGCCCCCTCACAACCCCACCCAAGACGCCCAGACCTCTGTATAGCCCTCAGGCCAAGAGGCCCCCTGGTCCCTTGCGCTCTTTGGAAGGCTGGACCAGCTGGCCCTGGGCTGCTTGTTCAGCAAGATAAGCTGCCCCCCCCCACACCAGAAGGCCTTCCACATATCCAGCTCCCACCACTCTGGAACAAGAAACACTCTCAGTCTGTCTCCTTCGCCTTTCCAAAGCACTGCCACAGCCACCGCTGCCTGGCTTGGGAAAGCGCCGCCATTTCCTGGATGGAGCCCTTGGCAGGAGCGAGCGAGAGCGAGAATGAAAGCACACACACACACTCTCCTGGAGCCATCCTTCCCCAAGAAAAGAAACCTGAGGATTTATGGCCACTAGTGTCTGTTTATGTGGCTGTAAATACAAATGCTTGTCAGTCGTCTCCTCCATTGCAATCCATAACAGGACAAATATCTCAGCCAAAATCATGCTGGGCACACTGAAGGCAAGAGACGCAACAGCTGAACGCTCCCCCGCCCCCGGCTTTCCACAAGCCAAGGTTGCCTTATTTGTTGGCTCTGTATTGTTTAAGGCCTCCAGACAGACGCATTCCAGTAACGCTTGGAAGTGTCACAACCAAGGATAGCCCAGCTCATGGGAAGCCCAACGAGAGATTTATTCCATCCACCCTCCTCCCTGCTAACCTGCCCACCCTTTGTTGCTTCTTCCCTGGGGTCCAAGGAGAACAAAGGCTCTTCTGTAAACATCTTCACTGCCCATCCGCTAATCCATCCACAAATACGGATTAACGTTTGCTGGAAAGCAACCCAAAGCCAGAAAGCAACGTTGAGCCACCGCTGCCCCACTGCAACTCTATCCCCCCCATCTCATACTCCCATTCACTTGGCTCCCTCCTGAAGAGGTTGGGGGCCCCGTGGAGCTTGAGAGGGGAACAGAATCAGGAGTCACATCATCAGACTTCCAAAAACAGCCAGTGAAAAACTACCCCAGAGCCCTGTGACATCTCTAAGACAAAGAGATTGATTATGGCACAAAGACTGGTGGCTGGGAGCCCGTGCCACCGTAAATCTGCCAAGTCATTCAGGTGCCACCAGGCTCCAGGTTGGCTTTGCTGCTGTGACAGGCTTCGGCAGCCGATGCCCTCCAGAGCAAGAGGACTGCCTTGCCGCATAGTTTCCGGAGAACAATATCTGGATGTGGAGCGTTAACTTCTCAGGACAGCATAACAACATTCTGCAGAAGGACATCGTGAAGCCAGAGGGGAACTACAAATGCCTTAAATAAAGAAATAAACACTAGAAAACAAGACACCCGACTCTGCTTCTCACTCTCAGCTGCAAGGAATCGCAGATCCCCCCCGCCAGAGACGTCAAGGTCAAGGGAGAGGGGAGGACAAGCGCAAACGCTGGGGATCCTCCTCCCTCGCCAAACATCTGGAGGGAAAGAGGGTTCCCCCCCTTCGCTCTCCCTCAGAGGGACCAGTTCTGCTCAAAGCCCAAAAGCGGTGATCCCGGGACTGGCGAGAAGAAAACCACCAGGGCAAAACCCCAATGCACTCACCTGTAATGGTGATTTTTGCCGACCACTTGGACGTCCCATCCAAAACACTCTGTTTGGCGGCCTTTGTGTGCTGGACAAACTCTTCCTTGGGAATCTGGAACATCTCCTGGATCAGCTCAAAGACCTCTGGCCGGTTTTTCTCTCGAATCTTCATCCGATCCTTCATGGCTGCGATTATATTCTGGGTCTTATCTTCAGCACCGTGCTTGGAGCTCTTTTCTGCAGCTCCTGAGAGGACAGAACCACAGCATTCACTACCAGGGGACACTTTTTATGTCTAATCATCACCTTCATCCTCTCCTTTTTTTGCTATATACATAATAATAAATAGTACTACACACAGGCACACTTTTCCTGCCCCTTAAGACTGCCTAATAAGCAAACCTCTCTGCACAGTGTACAACCTAAATACATAAAGTAAACCAAGAACAGATGAAAAGAACAAGATTCCAACTGCCAGCATCACGCAAGAGAGAGCCCAAAGGCCCTTCGTGCCCCCACCCCAGCCGTCTTCATAGAAGAGACCCCAAAGTCATAGCCCGGGGAAGCACTGCTCGTCCTCCAGGCGGGACGCTCTGGCCCCTCCGCCCAGATGGGCCCCTGAGAGCAGCCAGGCGGTGAAGAAAGAAGGAGGGGAGCGAGTTCCAAGATGCCCCAGCGCCCCCTCCCCGATACTCACTCTGCAGGCAGTCGGCGTTGAGGAGGTCTTGGCACTTCTCGTGGCACTTCACCCCACACTCAGTGCAGCGCATGCCTTGCCGGGCAATGCCCCAGAGGAGCCCCTCGCACTCGTAGCAGTAGGTAGGGGCCGTGGCTGTCCAGACCTCAAAGTAGTGGGGGGTGGTGGAGGACATCGGGTAGATGAGGGCCTGCAGCGTCTTCTTGAACACGTGCATTTTCTGGTGTTGGAGAGGGGCGTGCAACAGCGGGATTTGGACAATACGGCCAGAAATATTATTGTAGAACGATATATTCATCAGAGCATCAGAGCATTACAACATTTGGCACACGTAGGAGAATAATTAGCTTATTAGTACAAATGCAGTCAAATTTTGGTATTGGGATCATTTAGTTACAGTCACTTTCATTGAATTCTGAAGACATATGGCATGTGTTTACTAGTACCTGTTCTCTGAAGAGTTAGAGGTCACACATGTAACTTTTTAACCCTCTTTTGTGTCTTTTGTGTTTGTTTATTTTTGTTTAGTTAGTTGTTTGTTGCTTAGTTAGTAGTTGCTGAGTGTGTTTGCACAAACTTTTCCCCTTACACGTTGTTTTACATTTGTTAAATCTGTTTTTAATAAAAATATTTTTTAAAAAAGAAGAAAACATGCATTTTCTGGGGCGTTGATGAGGTAAAGAGGGGCAGGAAACAGACTCAGAAACAAAGAGAGAGGGAGAGAGAGAGAAATGGACACAGGGGCAAGAGAAGAACCCATGGCCCGTGTCTTCTGTGCCCAGTCAGGTCCATGCCCTCTTAAGATGTCCTTTGTGAAAATCTCTAAATACAGGGATTTCATGCAGGGGGAGGGGGAGAAGAGGAATGGGGTCCAGCGAGAGGAGAGCCTGGTCACCTTGGACCGTGCCTCCAGCAGGGGCCACAGGCTAAACTGGCAACCCAGACACATGCAATGCCCGGAAACACACTGACCTCTGAGTCGCGGGTTTCTTAACCCTCTACAGAAAGCAACCCTATTTTTGGAAGTCACAGCGGAGCTGCCACCATTCTCAAGAAAGGGGCCAGGAGGGAGGGAGAGCAGATTTTCTATATTCCTCCTCCCCACCCTGTGCCCTTCCCTGGCACAGGGTTTCTGCCCTGGCCCCCCTCCCAAGCTCTGTCAGAAGATGAGGGCACAGGAGACACACCCAGCTGGAGCCCCTCCCTGCCCCCTGAGCCTGGCACTCTGGAAGGGCCACCCCTGCCCCCTTACCTCTGTCGCCCAATGAGGCCTGGAGGTAGCCCAAGGCCAGCCTTTTGCCCAGCTATGAGGCTCCAAAGGGAAACTGTGTGTCAGGAGCTCTCCGCAGTCCTGAACTGGGAAGCAGCTCCCACTGGTGGCTGAGGCCACTCGCAGGGGGTCTTGTGGCAGAAAGGGGGGGAACACACGCTTCCTGGGGTGGGCTGGGCCGGGCCGGGCACATGGCAGGGCACCAGAGCAGGAGCCGGGCGCCCACGTGGTCTCCATGCTGGGCCACGCTCCCAAAGTCCAGCAAAAAGAGCAGCAGCAGGGGCTAGGCATAGACATCCTGGAAGGTGCTGGGGCTCTGCTCCATGTGCCCCCTCCTCTTCTCCAAGGGCTGGCCTGCAGCCCCTGCCTCCACACGGCTCCCTCTGGGCCCACCAAGGCCAGGTACTCCCAACACAGCAGCGGCAGGAGCCCCATGGGCACCCACTGGCCTCCCGCTTCCATTCACACACAGGAGGACCTCAACACCCTCCCCCACCGAGAAGTCAAACTTGAAGAAAACTTCCCCACTTCTGGGGGGGATTAGGAGAGGGGGGTCAGAGGTTGATCGGAGACCCCCATTGGACACTTCTGGGCCCTTGGGCTTACTGAATGACCCACACTACTGGAAGGGTGCTTGCCACCATTCACGTTTTCCCTCCCAGTCGTCCCCGGACAGGAAGAAGTCAACCCAGTTAAGACAACCAGATCCCAAGTTAAAAAAAGAAATCGATGTTCTATTTACCAAAGAACGAAGCAAATAAAATTAGCTGGAGGAGAACAATCAATAAGAGCTCTTGCCAAGGAACCTTAGGCTTGCTTACGATCAATAAGCCTGCCGCCTGAGCTCCAAGGTGGGCAGGAGCACACAGAGTTCCTCCTGTAAGTGCCAGGCAAACAGCCCCGCTCTGGAGATGAGGGAGAACCGAGGCACTGTGGGCCTGATCCTGAGGGAGGCAGCTGCCCATCCTGACCAGCAGTCCCAGAGAGTTTCTTCCTCCACTTGCTGTGGGCGTGTGTGGGGAGAGGGAGCCAGCCTGCATCCCCTTGTACCTGGAGGCCAGGTGCATAGGCCATGTGCGTAGGCCATTCGCACTCTCCTGGCCAGACCCCCTTTCCCCCCGGGCTCTTGTGAAGGTGGCAAATGAGACAAGGGGGGAACTTCCCAGGGCGCCATGGGCAGCCTCCTCCTTGGCAAGGTTCCCCCTAAGGCTCTGGGTCAGGCGGGCACCAAAGCCCATCATCCGAAGGGGGACCATCAGGGAGAAAGAGGACCAACAGGCCTCTCTCCCCTTTGGCCGTCTGCCCTCTAACCTCCCACCCCACCATGGGAAGGAGAAGGGTGCCTCCTTTCCTTACCATCTCCTCGTTGTTCATGGACGTCCGGATGAGCATGGCCAGGGAGATGCCCGACTTCCGGGCAGCCAGCGTCTTCTGCACAAGGCAAAATCACAGGGTTAGAAAGGGCAGGGCAACGTGGGGCATAAAGGGGGAAGGGGGTCCCAGGTTGGCAAGGCAAGGGCCCCAAACGGGCCAGGCTCTCTGCTAACGGCCCCTGGATGCTGAGGTACTGTTGGGCTCCCCGAACCCACCCCACTCCTCCTCCCCTGCCCACTTCCTGCAACCCCCTTCTTCCACTGGGCAGCCCTGGCACGCCACTCCTCTGCCACTAAATCCCAGGACCCAAGAGGGCACTTCTTCGAGGGACATACAGCTACAGCCTTGATAAGAATTCCCCCAATGCGCTCCTGCTCACCTGATCCCAAAGGGAAGGACTGTCGAGCAACAGAGCGACAGAGCCCCACTTCAGCCCTAGACACTTGCCAACGGGCTGGCTGCCAGCCTGGGGCCACAGGTCAGGCTCTTGACTGAGCGGAGGCTTCCCCCTCCAAGCCGCCCAGTGCCTTTTTTTCACGATGCCCCTTCTTAGACACGCGGCATAGCAGCTCCTTCCCTAGCCTTAGCACAGGCTTGCTCTCTAAGGAAACCAGCCGCTCCAGCCTCGTTTGCCCTGAGTGGGTTCTGCTGGTGTGGAGACCGGCCAAAGGAGGCCCAGACTCAAGGTGACCGTGAGATAGTCCTTCAAAACCACAAGAGAAAAGCAACTCGTCCACCCCACACTGCACACCACCCTAGCCACAACTGGGATGAGCAAGAAGATGAAATACGGCCGGAGACCCCAAGGCATTCTTGGTCTCTAAGCACCTGCTCCGGACCAGCACTCAACTCCCCGTTCCCCTGTATTTCCCCCGGCAAATACTGGAGCACCCTTTTCAGCCCGGCTGTGACAGGGACACAGGGCGCTCTCTGAAGCCAGCAGGCCTCCTCTGGAGTAAGTCCGTCATAATAAGAGAGGCCCTTGTATTGCCGGCCAGGAGTTCTGGTGGCGTCTCAGGAACTGCAACTCAACGGTCTCAATTTAGCAATGCTCGACATTTACACAGTTGCTAATAAAATTGCGTTGTGTCTCTTTCCTCCGGTCTAGCCAAGCTCCAACGTTTCCCTTGACAATAGTTAAACTTGCAGAGGGAGGTAATATGATTAACACTGTGAAACTAATTATGATGTAAGAAAGAATAGTTGGCACGGCCTTATTTGGTTTGCTTCATTATTGCCGCATGATGGTTAATGGATGAATCTCACGGTTTCTCTTTGCAAATGGTTTTTCTTTGCAAACTCTTGGCAATTTAGCTAGCTTGTGACACTAATTCATAATTAATTTCCTTAGCTAACCATTAATAATGAAATAATTCTGTTTGCTTGTCAGCTTCCATCTTTCTCTTTCATTTATATGAAAACACCATGTTCATGTAGCAAAATTAAATAGTTTCAATTTTTGCTCTGCAAAGAATTGCCCTGATTAAAGAAAAAAGGTGGTGGGCAACCATGATTTAGTTGTCCAAAGCAACGCCTCTAACTGTCCTGCCTTCATCCCTAGGCCGTGCTCCCAAAAGGCCCGGAGGGGTGGGCCTCGGGGCAAATGGTGGAGGGGTAGATCCCTGAGGCCGCCCAAGTTTGTCCTTCCTTGGCTTGGTGATCTGTACAGCTCCACCACAAGGCCCCACGGTTCCCCCACTGTGGATGCTGGGAACTCTTCCCTCCACCCATCCTGCTGCTGCGGGGACTGCGTGGGGAGGGAAGCCTCTCCTCCTCCACCCCAGAGCCCGCAGCGCCCAAGGCTCCCACGGCATATCACGGGCATCTCCCCCCCAGTGCACCCACGCCAACCTCTTCCGCGCCAGCATTTCAGCCATGGCGGCAGGAGCAGAGGCCCCAGCAGGACTGGCCCCCAGCCCACGCACTCAAGGCCACCATTTCATTTCACTGCCTGCCTGCTGGTCCACAGACCAGGGAACCTCAGACCAGTCGGGTGTGAGAATCCAGGGTGGGCTCTGGCGCTTTTAAGCCTTGGCAGACCCCCCCCCCGAAGGACAAAGTCTGCCAACAGGTGCAGCCTTCTCAGGCGCCAAGAGCGCCCACAGATCTTCTCTGACGCCAACTAAGACAAGAGGTGGACTTTTCCCTGCCAAGAGGGCCAAAGGGGCGCTGGCATTGCCAAGGGTGACATTAAGGACAAGAGCAATGGGTACAACCCTGCAAAAGGGGGCACAAGCCATGAGGAGCATCTTTTGTGCAAATTCCCTTAAAGTCATGGGTGTCACAAAAGCTAGCTGAGGGGAAAGGGTTGCTACATCTCAGCGCTGGATACCAGGGGCCCTCAGACCACAAGCACAGCTCCCCCTTCCTCAGGCCCCCCAAAGGCAGAGTGTCTCTCTGCACTTGCAGCTCCCCTGTGGGGCACAAAGCTGATGGCTTCTGGCATTGGCGGGGGAGAGGAGGAGGCTGTGCAGCCATTGCAGCAGAAGCAGCACAGCTAGCAAAGCTGATGGCGGGGCCATGAGCCGCCTTCCCCTCCCTCCTGGCAGAGAGGGGACGGGCCTGGGCATCTGTGGGACCTGGGAAGAGAAGGAGGGAGACCAACCAAGTAGAACAAGGCGTGTCTGCCCTGCTTTGCAGTTCAGGATGCAGAAACGCACACAATTATATTTTTATTAAATATTTATCAAACTTCTAAAGAAGAATTTGGTTTACACGCCTTTATCAATGGCAGGAGAGAACCACCGTTTGCCAGGATAGGGCCCAGAACTGAGATGGGGAGCTACCAAAGACAGACTGTGACCACCTGTGGCACAGGCGGAGCCTTTGGCCGACCGGGGAGCCACATCATCCCTGCGCCTTGCGTGACACACAGCACCACACAGATGATTCTCCCCCAGCCTTGTTCGGCCAGGCTTTTCTGGAGCCGTCTTTCAGACTTGTGGCTCTGAAGTTGGCTGTGAGTATGCCAGCCTTTGCTTTCCATCCTGGCCAAAGTCCAGGCACAGGGAAAACAGGGGTGTCTGTGTGTCTGGGAGGGATCGAACCCATTGCCTCCCCAAGAGGGGCAGCGGAAGCCAAGGGCCGGGCTGGTAGAGGCTGGCAGGGAGCAGACAGGCAGAGTCTTCTTCTGAAAATAGACACAGACTCCAGCAAGCCAAATCAGAAACCAGCAGAAAGCCCAGTGTGGCCCCAGGGCGGAAGGCTGCTATCGGACTACTGTGATGGCCACTGGGGTCAAGGGCTGTGCTCCAAAGCTTCTGGGGCCATGAGTCTGGGGAATGGCCAACAGAGTGTGAGAATGTGGCCCAGCACCTCCTCTTCTTTCTCACACACACGTGCACTATGTTCCCTTCAGCACCACCCTGGGCCTCCCCCTGAGAGGACACACCCAGATTCCTTCTGGACTTTTTGAGTCCACCTTTTTGGAGGAGACATGCCTTCATGTCACCTTCAAAAACTTTTCATGAAGGCACAAAATGTCCTGGAGTTGCCAGGCCCGCCTCCATGCAGACAGAGGAAAAAGAAGGAGAGACGTTCATGCATTTTTTATTTTGGTAAATGAATAAGCACACTCTTCTTCTCCCTCACAAATTCATCTTCCTCTCCACAGTTCGGGGAAGCCCTCAGGAAGGAGAATTTATGCTCCAAAGAGAGAGAGAGAAAGAGAAAGGGAAACTGCACGTGGACACAAGGGAAATGCTACCACATTTTGGGTGGAGAGGTTGGAAGGAGCCCAGGGACCCAGTCCTGCCCCCCCAACCAGCAGGAATGTTGGGCAATTCAGCCCCAGGCCTGCCCTGTGCAAACCTTGCCTAGTAAGGCCACAGAGACCCCCAGAATGAGTGAACTGGGGCGGTGGGCAGGCTGACACCAAGGCAGCCCAATGAACAGAGCTGCTAGGTTAGGGCCCCTATAGGCCGTCATCCTCTGTCTGTCTGTCTGTCTTCCCTCTCCCTCTCTCCTTTCTTTTGGGAGGCGTGAGCAGCCCTTGCAACACAATGACACACGCTGCTCAAGGAGATAAACTCCGCAGCCCTGCCGCTTTCCTTTGGGAACGGGGCTTCTCAGGTTGGCTTCATTGTTCTTTTCCATCCATTTATTTATGTCTGAGCTCTACACACAGCTTTTGCAGTGCTTATGGGAAGGGCCTCTGTAAATCTTCTGATTCACTGAACAAAACGTGCAGACCCCACGGAGGTCAACAGGGTCTACTACCAAGAAAGGCCACGGAGACGAGAGCCTTGCTTCTCGCCCTGAACTGCCCCCGCTTGGCAATGCCACGCCCCACGGCACCACTCATCGCCACACTGGCCTGCTTTAGAGTTGCTTTGGCATCAGTCATGTTCTCTAAAGCCAGATTCAAACCTTTTTGGCAAACCCCTTTGGCATTTGAGTCTTGCTTGTTATGACGTGCTTCTAATCTGCAAGGAAAGGAGGCCATCTAATTTGCTCTGGAACCCAGCCCTTCAGGAACATTAACAATTAATTATGGTATCTCAAAACATCCGCCAACAGAAAAGCACTTACCATTGCCTGGAACATCCAGCAAGGATGCGAAAGGAACGAGAGAAAGCGTTAACAGCCAAGTGTCATAAGGACAACCCCGACAGGCAGCGATTAAGATGTCAGCCGGCATGAGAGCAGCGGAGAACCAACCAACCGGCCACCCCGTGGATTCCTTCGGTTCAAAAGCATTCACGCCAGTGGCAATTGCACTGATTGCTACAGTCCTCAGGAGGTGAACAGCCAGCAAGGCACGCTCCGCCCTCCAGGAGGCACCACGGATGCTTATTCGGTCAACGGTTATGGCGGGCGAACCCCCTCGTGGCAAAGGGGGGATTGTGGGAGCAGTTCCCCTACAAAGCAAACCGTGGGAGCCCTTCTCCCGCAGCGCTCGTCGCCAGAGGTGGATCCGGGCTTCCCACAGAACGGGGCGTCCTGAGCCGAGGGCCAAGCTGTAGCCATGCTGCTCTAGGCAGCCCTCTGGTCACGATGCCGACTGGGGCAAGGCCTCCCTGCACCTTCTCTGCCACTGGGGGAGGAGGACTCTCCCCTCCTTTGCAGGGCCTGGGGGCAGCAGCACAGGCTGCTTTGAACGCTGAAGGAGGGTCTGCTCTGAGTCACCGGGGCCACAACCTTTGGGAGGACAAAGGTGGCTTCTCTGGGCCCTGGGGGGGGGGCTTCTTCAGTGGGAAATCCTGGGGGAATCCCGGGGAAGCCCCAGCGCAGCAGCCCCCCATCCCTGGGGAAAGGAGGCACTAGATGGCCAGCGCAGAAACAAGCTCTCCACGCACCGACGGGCACTTACCACGTCCCGCACGATCGGGAAGGCCTTCTTGCGGCGGAGGTCCGGCATGCTGTCGATTCCGTACAGCGCGCTGTTTGGCCTGAAGGGGACAGCAGACAGGGGAAGGATGAGAACTAAGGGGCTGCATCCAAAAACATTTCTCTCCTTCCTGGCGAAAAGAGCAAAATCTTCCACAGAACCACACGGTGCCTGAGTGATTCGGGCCTGTTAAAAACCTCTGAGGATTGTGAACTTCTGAGAGTTGTGAACAATGAACACAAATCCGGCAGCCTCAGATGCTGCTGGA
Source organism: Cyclura pinguis (assembly GCA_030412105.1). Taxonomy (NCBI): domain Eukaryota; kingdom Metazoa; phylum Chordata; class Lepidosauria; order Squamata; family Iguanidae; genus Cyclura; species Cyclura pinguis. The sequence goes on from CM059608.1 coordinate 33,202,718, forward strand.
TAGAGTGGGACCGCCTGGGAGGGGGCTGGTGGAACGGTCAACCCCCCCAATCACAGAAGCAGCGAAGCCACCCCCCCAGCCATGTGGGGCTCATTCTATGCATGATTACTTACTGGGGAAGCAAGGTGAAATCGTGTTTGTTTAACATTCTGTGTCTATTGTGCTCCCCATTTGCATTTTTATTAGCAGGCTAATGCTGGGATTATTCTATGCAACTTCTTGACGCAATCGGGGAGGCTGCCAACCGAGAGGCCGCCTTTGGGTCTGATCCAGGCCAGGGCTACAGGGAAGAAAAGCTGTGAAACCCAACGGGGGGGGGGGGCTGCCATTGGCCAGGCCCCATTCCCTCTAGCAGCCCACTCCAGACACCCTGCTGAGGCCTGATCCGAGTGCCCTTGCTGTGTGTGCGTTGGGGGGGGTCTCTGGCCTCTCTGACCACTCTGCTTTGTCAGGAGCCTGACTGGGTCACTCCTCCACCAGGCACCAAGGGGAGCAGGCCCCTCTCCCTGCCCCCCCCCCAATTATAAAGCTTTGGAGCTGAAGAAATCCAGGAGAGGATACCAGGCGATGGTTCTCCCATACAGCACCCTCCTCACACCCCACTCACTGAGACTAAGGCTGCCCCCTCCCCGACTTTTCAGCTACGGATGAATACAACCAGCCCCCTCCCCTGCTTTGTAGCACCATCAGGCAGGGGGCCTGAGAGCCCTCTAGCCCAAACCCCCTTGTTCTGGAGGGGGCACAGGTGGAACCAGGTACTTTGCCTTGCAGCACTCCAAGCTGTTCCCACCACCCAAAATGTTTTTGGGGGTAAACCTCTTGCCATTAATGCCAGGCAAGCCGATGGGACACCGGGGTGACAGAAGAGAGAGGCCGGGGGGGGGGCAGCAGAGGGGGGAGGGAGGGAGGGACCAAGAGGGAAAATGAGTTTGGGGGAGTAATCCTGAGAGAGAATTGGGCTGATTTCAAAAAAATTAAATGGGTGCGTTGGGATGATGTTTCCCACGAAACAGCATTAACGATACAGTTGTGGAATCCATGGTTGCACAGGAAAGGAGCAAGGCGCAGCACCCGCCTGTCCGCACACCCACACCCCGGCCTGGATCAGACCGCTGCCCCCCTGCCCCCCGCCCCTCCTCGTGGCAGAGGCGCTGCAGCTACTCACCCGGCGAAGGCCTGGATCGCGAGCTTGGAAGCCTCCAAGGAGCCGCCACCGACGATTCGAGCCTTGAAGGGAGAAGAAGGAAAGGGGGGTTACTGGGGGGCAGCGGGAGGGGCCCCACGAGCGAAGGAGACCGGTGCGCCAGACACAGGACAGGACAGAACTGAACACACCTGGGACGGAGAAGCTAAGCAGGGCCAGCTCCACGCCAAAGCCAAGAGCCCTCCTCGGTCAAAAAGGCGACAACCACGACAACACCGACAACAACCACAATGGAGGAGCTGCATTCAGCATTTAAAGAGACCCCCTCCCGGCCGGCCAGCCCAGGCGACACCCCTGGGGATGGACAGACGGGCGGTTTCCCTTTAAACCCTGGAGTGCAAGCGGGGGCGGCGGCCGCGGGCGAGGCGGTTTGTTTGCCACGGGCAGCAAAACTGGAAGCCCAGACCGAGAGTGGCAGAGCCCCCGTGAGCTGGCACAACTTACGACTGCGACGTTAGAGAACCACGACAGTGGGGGTGGGGGGCGCCTGCATATCAAGGGGGAGGGAAGAAGCACGGAAAGCTGAAGGGGGGGCAAGGACAGGGCGGGGGAACATGCGCGTCTCACAACTCAAATGGAGGGACCAAATGGGTCAAACTGGGTGACAGACACACGCCCACAAGAGACACCACCACTAGCACCCCCTTTAAGGAAACAGGTGAGGTCAGAACCTTTTCATCCACAGAACTGCTGTCTGAAAGAGAATTGGGGAAAGGAGGAATAAAGACAGTTAGTTCCACGAGTCTCCAGGAAAGGGGCTCAGCTCATACCCAAGCACTCCCCCCTGTTATGAGCCGGCCTGGTTGGCAGCAGGAAAGGCTTTGGGGCTGAAACAAAACCAAGAAAAGGCAAGCTGGTGGGGAGCTGGGAGCCCACCTACTTTCTCTCCCTTCCCCGGGCCAGTTTCATGGCCCTTCTACTCTGCAGGCAGGCCACGGGCAGGGGGAGTTTGGCATGGTTGGCACGGGCGAAGGGGCCTCCGGATGTCAAAAGCTGTTCTGGCACAGAGTTCTCAGGGCCCCTGTTGATGGATCCCAGCCCACCAACTCTAGTTCCAAGCAGACACCCACCCCCTCGGCCCTCCTGTATTGAGACCCCAGTCCTTCTCAGGGGTGGGACATCTGAGTCTAGAGCACCACGGCCATACAAGCACAAGGCACAGAATGAAGAGGAGAGTCACCAAAATGCACATTTGGGCTGCAGAGGCGCATGTACACTACAGAACTATAACCCTATGATTCCACCTGAACTGCCATAGCAGCATCCTATGGAACTCTGGGATTTGTAGCTTAGGGATGCACTAGAGCTCTCTGCCTGAGAATTGCAAAAATTCCCTCCCAGGCCGATAGAGGGGAATCGCACTGCTTTAACAGTATCATGTGAAACAGTTCAGGTGGCCCACACTCTGTCCAGGCAGAAAACGGCTGCACTTGGACCCGCTGGGTGCCCACCACCCTGGCCCAGCAGTGAGAGCTGCCATCGGTGCCACATTTGTGGCTGATGCGCCATTGCCACGGGTGGCTGAAGACAGTTCCTTCAATGGCTAGGGAAGCAAGAGCGGCAGCAGCGTGGGGCAGAAGCTGTAGCCCCCACCCTGTCCTCCAGCCTGCCCCGCAGCTGCCGGTGTGCTAGGGACCCCAGCCTTCTCTCCCCACGGCCCACGGCCTGGAGCTCCTGGGAATGGGGCTGTGCCTCCAGGGAGGCACCTGCGAAGATCAGGAATGCCACCCCTTGGCAGGAGAAGAGGAGCGGCTGTTGCTCTCCAGCCTTGGACTTGGGGCGGGGGTGATGTCTTGGCAGGCCCCCACCCATCCCAAAGGCTCTGCCCAAGAGCAGGGCACGTGGTCACACTGTTTAGACAAAAGCCAACCCCAATTCTGCTCCAACACATCTAATGAGAAAACTCACAATGAAGGTACAGCAGTTCCAAGAGCATCATGCGTTTGACATGACAAGGCAAGGTTTCTGTGAGCAAACCGCTCAGCAAGATAAAGACATAAAACTGTTTTTTAAAAAAGGCTTGTCGTGTCGACAATGGACACCTATGTCACAAATGGGGTCTCTCCTGGAAGAAGAGATACACGTCTTTGCGCACAGGCAATTGTCTTTTTCCCTTCCATGGTATTCACAGGCGCCATTTCCAGGCACGAGAGGTCCCTCACCCTGGATGGAGCCCGGACGCCTCTTGGCACCCAGCACCGTTCCTTTAAAGCCCATGCGATGCTGTCTTCACATGATGCCATCCAATCTGACAGCAGCCCACCCACCCGCCCCCATTTTGCACCCAGTTGTTCCCAAGGGCAGCCCCACGGAGAGCACAGTGCAGCAATTCAGTCAGGGACTTAGTTATTACATATACCAGAATGCCCACAGCTGGGTTATCCCAGTCACGTGCAAGCTGCCACTGGGGGGCCACGCCAAGCAGGCAAGAAGCAGAGCGAGCCACAAAGGTGGCCGCCCAAGCCTCTGGGGTCCAGGAGGGGTCCAGGAAGGGCTTGGGTGCCAGGCCCGCTCCTGCCTTCTGGGGGAGCCGCTTTGGCTGCACGGACTGGCTGGGACCTTACGGAATGAAGGTTTGCTGCCCCCCATGAAAGAGAACGAGGAGGTCCTTCCCTGCTCTTCCTTCCAGGCCCCGATTTATCCCCAGAGCCTCCTGCTCTCCATACGCCGGCTGCCCTCTAAATCTGAGCCGCGGACTATCAAATACATCCAGCACAAAAACTCACATGGTGCAAGACCGCCCGCGTAAATCAAACAGATGTACTGTAATAATTAAACCCTTCCTTTTGGCCAAGTAATGAAATTTCCTGTGTTAGAACAGTTTAATTAGAGCAGCGGTGGGGGGAGCGTTCAACGATGATTAATAAGAAGTGGCCGAGCGGGACTGGGTGGGGATGCGTAACAACTTTTTGTGTCTTGTCTCCAGACGGGAGAGTTCTTCTGGCAAACGGGCCACGGAGAACGAGGGGCGACGTTCAGATACTGGCAGCACTTAAACGTTACTCTCAGCGCTTCCTGCGTAAGAGAACCATTAAGCTACAAATTACACGCCTTAATTGAGGGCACACTCTGCCAAATTAGAGCACCCACACAAGACAACTCTTCCATAATTGGCGTTACGCTGCCCGCGACCAGCTAACGAGCACACAACACTGCGCGAGAGAGGTGGGGCGGGAGAGCGCGTGCACGAGAGCAGGGGGCCGGGGGACGAGGAAGCGGCTGCACACGGCCAATTAGCTTCATGTGGGCACCCGTCTGCGCGCGCACACACACACACACACACTCCTCCTGCCCAGTCCTCCTGGCCTCACCCGCGTCACCCTCTCTGCTGGCACTCTACCACCGCAGTGCGATCGTCCCCCACAACGGCTGGGAAACATCTCTCCCCACCGCGCGCCCTCCCTGCACAGGAGGAGGAGGAGCGGCGGCGGCGGCGGCAGCACCCGAACCCTGAGCCTCCTCGGTCTCTGCCAGGAGATCCCCGGGGATAGCCCCAGGGAGCCAAGCCGGGGGTGGGCACGGAGGGCCCCAGCCTGGCCGGCCCGGTCGACCATCCCAGCCACCGTCGCTGGTGCCACCTCGGACGCCAGCGAGCGGTGCCGTTCTCCAAGACCCACAGCTGACATTTCCTTGGCAACCAAACCCCCGGAGAGGGAAGGCTGTTTGCAGAAACGTTTCCCAGCCGCCGGCTCGCTCACTCGCTCGGCCGCTTTTCTCCCTCTGAGGGCGGGTAGCCCGAGAGCCAGCGAGCGAGCGAGCGCTGGGTCACGGGGAGTTTGATTTCAAGAGTCCCCTAATTAGTGCCCAATGGCTGGGAGAGAGAAATAGAGAGGTAATGAGGAAGGCTCCCAAATCAGTCGTAACGACACCAAGGAAGCCATGCAGGAATAATGGGTTCTAAAATTACCACTCGCCAGCGCAAGGGATTGAGGCGGCTTTGCCCAGAGGAGGCCGCGTTGCCTGGAGCAGCTGGGGGGGCCAGGAGGGAGAAGCACTAGCTCCGTCCTTCCTCCCCCCTCCCCCCCCCTTGCTTCTTCACTTTGGCGGCAGCGGTGCTCCCCGGACTGCTCAGGTTCCTTCCGCTCCTTGTGCACGGGGGGGGGGCTGCCCAGGGCCCAGGGCCACTTGTCTGATCCAGAGAAGGTCAGTGGAGAAGTAGGAGGCCTTGCTAAGTGAAACAAAAATTGGCCTCGGGCTTTCTGGAGCACCCGCACACAACTGGCTGGCAGCGGCAGCACACGCCGGAGTGCGCCCAGCCCTCCCTCCCGCCCCACGCCCGGTCCCCCTACTTGGAGACTGGGAAGGGCCAGCACTGGGGAGGGAGATACTGCTGGGGGTGGCCACTACAGAAGGGTGACTGGCCAGTTCCCGTCCCTCCCCTGCTTTCACCTGGACCTGTTTTGATGTTTTGATGAGCCACTGAAAGCCCAGTCCTGGGAGAAAGCCGGGAGGTGGGCCGCATCCCCCCTTTGGCCCCATGAGGGGGGGCACGGAAAGTTGGGCGGCGAGGGTGGAGGGAAGGAGTGGCCAGGAGGGGCACGTGCACCCCTGTGGGGGGCACGCACTGGGCTCCCAGGCGTGCCCCACAGAAACCCCAAGGAGGCCGACCACCAAACATGTCTCTCTTATAGCCCCAAAAGCTGAGAGCGGGACAACCTTGGCGCAATTCGTTAAAAAGAGGCATCAAGAAAAATCTTACATGTTGTTTCAAAACCTTTAAAAACTTGATCCCCTCCCCAAAAAAAGTTTCCACAGCTTATTTTAAAAATCCTGGAAGAGAGCGAGGTGCCTAACACTGTATTTATGGGGGTGTCTTCTCTCCAAAAAGGCCGCTTCCCCCCATCAACCCCACCCCCCCCGCTCTGCCTGGGGCTGTTCGGGTGCCAAGGGAAACGCCCACCCTCCCAGGCTCAATTCTAGAAGGAAAAACAGGAGGAAGGAGAGAGAGAAAGACCCCAATGCCCGCACCCCTCCATTTCCAGAAACACCAACTGACCTCTTCTCTGGAGTTGCTCCAGAGAAACTCAAGAGAGACCCCTCACTCTAGCTCAGCCGGCCTGCTTCACAGGGGTGTTGGGAGGACAGGTAAGAGTTAGGCCGCGAGGGAACCAGAGAACAGGCCAAGAGGAGGGCGGTGTTCACTGCCCAAAATCTCGGGGCGCTGGTGGAGTGAGGGAACTCTGTCCTGAGGGCCCGGCTCCAGCTCACAGCCGCTCTCCGTGGTGGCCAGGGAGTCTCCCTCCCTCCCTCAATTGACCACCCTGTTGCTGCTGCTGCTGCCGCTGCTCAGCCCTGCAAACCAGGGTCATGGGTTCCCCTGCACTGGAAAAGGCAGGAGAAGAGCGCCCTTGTGAATGGCCGTGTGTGCGTGCATGTGTGCACGTGCACCTCGGCCCACCAAAACAGCCCCTGAAGACCTCCATAGGGAAGAAACAGTCTCTTTGGCCCAGGAGGAGGCGCTCACCCCTGGGCTGAGCCCAGCCACCAGCCACGTCAGTACGCCCGAGGTGGCATCAATTGGATAAGCGCAGAGGGAAAACTCTGTATGCCTCTTGCAGGCTCAAAGGCCACAAATCCCCACTTGGTGAAAGCCAGGAACACTGTCCCAGGATAAAAACAGATTTTAATTCCTTAAGGTCATTATATGACTATTATCAGAAAAATGGATCAGAAGAGGGGGAGAGTCCCCAAAGAAGAAATGGATCTGCCTCTCCTAAAGACCTCACTGCAGAGGGGACGGGATGTGTCTAGTGGGGGCCCCCAGCCTGCACCCAGAGCTGGAAGGGACAGGTGAGACACGGTAGCCTGGCCTCCATGTCCTTCTGCCCATCCAGACGTGTCTCCCCTCGAAGGGGATGCTACCTATATGCTTGCTTGCTGGATTGTTTGTTGTTCACGATGTGCCGCGCAGAGAAAGGGCAAAGCAACGGCGAGGTGGCTCTTGCAAAGAGATGCGGGAGAGGGCAGAATCTGTCCCGCACACAGCAGGAGGCCAAGAGGATGGTTTTCACACCAACTCCAAATAAAGCCCCTCCCAGCTCCAGGGCCCTGCTCCTTGCTGCCCTGAGCAGCTACTCCACCCCGCAACACTGGCTCGCATAGAGAAGCAGGGAGGTTTTGTGCACCCCACTCATCTCGGAGGAGCTGAGCCTCTCGGAGGCTCCACTGTCCACCAACCCCGCCGCCTCGCTGCCACTACCACGACCACCACTCCAGCTCCGAAGCCCTTTGGCCAACGCCCTTCGGGACTGTGGCAGCAACGATCCGCAGGGCTCTCCTCCATCCCACCCCCCACCTCACCGGGGCCTCAGCCTCCCCCTAGCCTGGCCCATGAGTTTCTCACGTGCAAAGCCTGCCGGAGATCCCCGGCTCTGCTCGGTGACTGCCTGGCTCAGCACTTATTCGGATTCAGGCGGAAAGCTGTGCTCCTGCCGGGTGCCCAGACAACAGCCGGTGTGGACCGGTTCTCGGAGTTTCCCTCAGGCTCCTTGTGGAAACGCACAGAGTCCAGGCGAAGCGCTCCAACCCGTCCCACCCTGCGGTGGCGCCTGGATGACAGTGGGGCTGTGGGTCAACTCCGGGCTTAGGCCAAATGTGAAAGGCGCCATAAGAAGTGCCGGAACTTATTCTACCCCCCCAATAAGTTTGCCTCCCCACAGCCCAAAGGCACTGAACAAGAAAAAGCAGAAAGCAGCTTGTCCTCCAAGCTCTTCGCAGACTGACCCCTCCCCAGAGGCAGGTAGCCAAGGAACCTGGCCCCTGGACTGTGGGGAGCTGGCTCCTGAACGAAGGACAGCAGTTAGGGTCACAGAACACGGTGGTCCAGGTAAGGGAGGGCAGCTGAAACACACAGGCGCACACCACACACTCACACTGCCAGCACTGCACAAGCGCCACAAACTCCTGTGCATGACAGGTACAAAAACAGCACGGCGGCCTCTCTGGGTTCTTCTTCACCAGAAAGAAAAGACGTGGAGAGCTGATGTCCAAGAAAGAAGACCCTCCCCCAGAGACCCAAATCCAGGCTCAGACCCGAATTCTCCGCAGTAAGGCACAGCGGCTTCTCCCCGTTCAGAGGCCCCAAAGGGAGAGAAGAAGGGTGTGGCAGAGCACTCTTCCGGGGCAGCCCACCCCCCGGGTCTGCAGGCCCAAAAGGGAGCCCAACAGGGCACTCTCCAGGTGGGTGGATTTTCCACATAGCTCCCCTCCGAATCCACACTGTCTTTTCCAAGGCGCATTTTGACCCAAAAACCATGCCCCACAGAAATCTGCCTCAGCCCTTCATTTCCACGCCCTCCTTCTGCAAAGCAACCAAAGGAAAGCTGAGTGGATTCCACCCTGGTGAGAGCACCAGGTTGCCAGTCACAGAACCGACATGGGCCAGGGCAGCCATGGGGGTCTGAGCAACATGGAAAAACACCTCCACAGAGTCCGGGACCTTTGAAAGAATACTTCTTGCATGAATAGCCACAGGCGAAAGCAAATCCAAAGGCAGGGTTCAGACTTCCACAAAACCAAAACAGGAAAACACACTTTATCTGAGCAATCAAGAACACCAAGATGTTACCACAGGCCCCTCCGGTCCAGCAATGGCAGATACCATAGACCCCCCGCCACCTTTGGCTTCCCACAGCCTGGGTTGGCTGCCTTCTCCCCAGCTGGGCCTAAGTCACTCGCGTGCCCTTTGAACAAAGCCCCAAAGTCCAGCTGGAGAGGAGGCTGCTCCAGCCCCAACGCTGCCACCAGCGCTGCTGCTCTTGAGCCCTTTTGGTCCAGCCACCGTAAGGGCCATCTGCCCCATCTCTCCCCCTCTTCTCCTCACTGGGCTTCTTTTGCTTTCCTTCATGGCTCTGGACCACTTCTTTTAAGAAAATTATACTATATAAACAATTGAGTGGGTCAGAAAAATCTTCAGGGTTCAGTCTGAGAACTCAGTGCTCCTAAATTACATGAATCCTCAAATTCACACAATTTTAAATTATTTACCATTTAGTGCATTTCAAACCTCCCTCCATGACAAATTATCTCTGAAAGCCATTTACAGTAATCGTTGCAATAAAATAAGACCACACAAACACAACAGTATTAAAATACTGGATCAGCATAACATAAACCAGATAAAAAAATCAAATAAAAATCATCAGCAGATAAGAACAGTCACATTAAAAGAGCATCAGCAGATAAAACAGCCGCAACATCAGAACTCGCTCAAAAGGCAACTGGCAAGAAGACTGCGAGGACCCTCCTGAGTGTCTGAACAAAGACAGTCCAAAAGTATTGCCCCGGGCGGTGGGGGTGAGGAGTGAATTCCAGGGATACGGTGTGGGGTCTCCAGAGAGAAGACCCTGCCCATGGTGCCTCCGAGCCCCACAGCCTTCATGGGCAGACAGGAAACTGACAGAGGTGCGAATGCAATCAGAGCGCCCGGCTCCTCTGAGGGCCCTGCCACCTGCCTGCTGCAGAAAGGGCTGCTCCTGGAGGATCAGAAGGAAGGGCTGCTCCATGTTGAGAGCACCAGAGCGGTTCAGCATGGAGGCATCCATGAGGTCTGCCTTCTCAGGCCCTTTTCGCACAGCATTTTCCATGTGAAAGAGGGCCTGGAGCGCTGCGCAATTGTGAGGAGCGATCTGCACGACACACTCACAATCACGTGACACTCCAGGGGCTGGCAGGCGCCAATCGCACACCTTTTCATTTTCGGCTAGAAGCCAAAAATGGTGCACAATCGCGCATTGCTCTTGGGCCCCGCACGCACTTACCTGGCGTACGGAGCCTCCGGAGCCGCGCCGGTCACGCTTCCTGCCCCAGCGCAGCCTGGGAAACTCCCAGGCTGCGCTGCAGAAGGAAGAGGCGGGGCTCTCGTGCAAGCAGGCAGCTTGTGTGGAGCTGAAGGACGCTGGACATGAGAGCCTCTTGCCGGAGGCTGCTTGCGCGATCCCCACAGCCCGGCGCCAGAAGAAGGTAAGGTGCGGAAAGGGCCTCAGTTGACAAGGCCGCCCTTATTTTGCCCTGACCTAAGTAGATCCCACATGAACCTTTTACTACTCTAATGGAGAGCAGGATATATCAAAAAGACTTTCTAAAAAACACAGTGCTTGATTTGCAATGTAGTCAAGCCAGAGAAATTGGATTTAAGTCAGTTTACTCAACCAGCTTCAAAGAGACCAGGGGGCTTGTGTATTTGGGCTGGACTGCACTGCGGTTTGGCATCTACGGCTGGCCACAATTGGTTTCAGTTTCTCCCACAGAGTCCCGTCTCACCCCACTGCATGTGGAGAAAGTTTCCACGACGTGGCAACCCAAGGGAGGAAAATGGCACCTATAAACACCAGCTGATCCTTTATTGTACTATTTGCTACCGCTGCTTATTGATAAAACATTGCCAATGCCATACCTCCAGCAAGGATCTTCTCCTCCAGTTCACTCATCTGTTTCTTGTACGCCTTCAGAGCAGCGTCTCTAAAAGACGGCCGTATTTTTTTTTTCATTGGGGTTGGAACTGGGACTTCTGGGAGATTCTGGTTTTCATCCTCACGCATTTCTTCCACTTCTGCTTCAAGAGCTGAATTGCCCACAAATTCCAAGGCATCCTCAGGAACCACACTGTCACCGAAATACCCCTCGGGCGTGTCCTCCTGGGAGGCGGTGTAAGGGCTCTCGTAGGGCGTCTCCTCGGGCTCGTACTCGGGGGTCTGCTCCTCCATCTCGTGGGTGCTGGTTCTATTCTCCAGCTTGGCAAGCACTTGCTCCATGACTTCCACATAGTCTGTTTCATTCTCACCAACAGGCTCGCTGTAGTCCTCCTCCTCCTCTGCCTCCTCCTCCTCCGCCTCCTCGGCTTTGTAGTAATATGGTTCAGTATAAACATCGGAATCTAGGGTGGTGCTCGATTCATTAGCTGTTGACTGGGACAAAGTCCGGAGCCTCCCCATGAAAGAGGACCCACTCTCCTCGCCAGCACTCAGGCTCTGTGTGCTTTTGTTCCACACCACCTCTAATGCTGACCTTGCCCGCTGCAGTGTGTTTCCAAATTTAGGGAAGCTGAATGTCTTCTCTGAAAGATCTATGCTCAGCCGGCTGTGCCACGATTTAGGAGGTGCTTCCTCCGAGTCATCGCTCGGCAGTTCGCTTTGGCTTCGATACATGATGGGCAATCGGTTCTGGTTCTGGTTCTGGTACAGGGTGTTGGCGTTGCCCTCCTGATAGTCCTCATACTGGCTGGGCCACTGGCTCTGTGTTTCGCTACGGAGCCCTTGGCCAGAGAGGGAGTTGACATTCAGGGCAAAGTCATTGCTTTCAGCATCATACTGGGCATCAGAGATCTGACCGTAGTCTGCCTGTTGGTCAGAAGAGCTGCTCAAGTCATAGGTCAGAACGTCCTGTGTTGATGAATCTAAGCCCAGGTCTGGGTCTTGTTCTAGCTGATTCCACTCTGTCCATGGTGAAAGGTCACCCTCCAAGGAGACCTGAGAGTTGCTGTTGTGACTTCTGTCTCCAGACACGCACACCAGGCCGTTGCTCACTCCGCTGTCCATGGCTTCTGCATTGTCACCTTCATTCTCAGCTCTATAAAAGGGACCTTCTTGATTAAATGCCGGCTCTTGAGAACTGCAGGGCCAGCTAGACTGGTCGTCGTGCGTTCTCTGCCAGAGCTCTCTGTCAGAAGAAGACAACAGTGAGCTGCCATTGGTCCTGCTGAAGTATGGATTCTCTGAAAAGTCTTCAGAGTAGGACTGGCAGAGTTTAGAAAAATCAGATTCGGACCGGCTGAGCTTGAGCGTGCCAAAATCACTCTGTGACTGCCAGAGGGGGGTCATGGTGGAGTAGCTGGTGGCCTTGGACTGCTTCTGCAAGCCCTCCATTCCTGCTAGCTCTTCATTGTGGCTGACCTGACTTGGGAATCTGTTGCCATCTGCCACTCCATGGAGGGCTCGTGTGTTTGATAATTCCTCCCTTGCCTGAGCAGGGCTCCTTTCTATCTGTGGCGCTGACTTGGATATCTTCACATAACTATTCCGATTGATATCTGGTTCCGGTTCTTTGTCGCTGCTGTCGGGCGACTCCCAATCGTGTTTCTTAGTTTTCACCTCGGTAGCCAGGGGCTTCATATCCATGCTCTCGTAGGTCTGGGAGGAAGGCAGACTCCTCTCCTTCTTTTCTCTTGTGTCATGAGAGAGGATATCTGTCGAAACCCCAATGCCAGTTCCTTTGAGCTTGTAAGATTTCTTCAAAACTAAGTCTCTCTGCTGTGGCGTTTCAAAGTAAACGAGGATGGGCCGGGGCTTGGAGTTGGGGCAGTCCCTCTGCTGTCCCACTCGGTGGGCAAATTCCACTTTGACAGAATTCTGTGCCTCTGAAAACCCCATTTTCTCTATCAAAGTTCTGTACACCACACATTCCACATTCTCGAACTTCTCCTCAGGCACATTTAGAAACCTCAGACTGGTCTTGCTTCCCGTGTGTCCGATCTGCTTGATGTAATCGTGGATGTCCCGGGTCTCCCGCCTGGACTGCACGAACCCCGTCCTCAGCTGCTCAATCTCGCTCTGCACAACCTCCACGCTGCTGGAGATCTCGTCAATGGACCGCTTCAGGGCGTTGACGTGCCCCCGCAGCTCGGAGAGCTCTGTTTCAATCTGGCTGATGCCTTGGAGCTCCTTAAAGATCATCTCCATCACGTCGTGGGTCTGGCTGATGCAACCCGTCGAACTGAAGCTGGGCTCCAGGGGGCTGGATTTGGCTGGGCGGGCAGTCCGGTCAAGGGACTTGCTCCGCAGGCCCCAGGTCTTCTTCCAGGTGCTGAGCTCCGAGTCGGAGGAGACGCACTCCTGGCTCTTCTTCCATTTCCGCAGCTTCCTTAGCGCACCGAGCTTCAGGCTGTGCAAGGTGCGCTCCCCATCTGAGCTGCCGTCCGAAGGGGCCAGGCTGCTCAAACTCTTCCGGTTGCGCCTGACGGGCATCGTGTGGGACGAATGCTCGCGGCTGCTGCTCAGGCCTTTGGCTTCGCTCAAGGAGTCGGAGTAGGAGCTCTCGTTGGAAGAGGGATCTTGGAGGAGATCCTCATTCTTGTTCGTTAGGAAGAGGCTCTTCTGGAGCCCATTGGCAATTGCCACCCGGTAGCTGAACGTTGGAGAGAGGGAGAACTCTTGGCTGCCTCCCTCCTCCTCCGTGGACAAGTTGCGAGTGGAGGAGCACTTGGCGATCTTCCGGACGGTGCTCTTCAAAGTATTGGAGAACGTGGGATTCTTTATCTGCCCAGCCTGAGGAACGTCTTGTTCCTTTCTGCTTTGACAGCTCTCTTTCTTCTTTGTGCTGTTTCCCAATTTCTTTGTAAACATTCCTTTGTAAATCTTATACAGGTAGGAAGAGAGCAGGCTCTGGAAGAGCACTGAAACCATGGAGGGCAACTTCACTCAGCCGTTTCCCGAAAGGAAGAGAGATGTTTCTACCCACAAGAGGGCTTGCCTGTTTCCAGCATCATCCTTGGGTAGCAAGGCAGCCCCCAAAATCCGCAATGGTCAAGCGGGGGGGGGGGTTGCTGCTCCTGGGCGTCGTGGAGGTCACTCAGCAGCAAACTGGGAGTCTGGAAAGCAGCTCTTGAGGGAGACCCCCCAAGGATGTTGATCGTGGCTCTGCTTCCCGCCAGTCTCTGCAGCACCTGGAAAGCAGGAGAAGGAGTCAGCGTGGCTTCCAAACCCACAATCATCACTGTACACCGGGGGAACAGTGGACCTTTGCCCACCTGGCATTTCACAATATTTCTTTTTAAAGAAAACAGCAACCCTGGATTCTTTGAACTAGAGTTTTTTCTATGTATACTAACAAAAATCTCAGAAGGGATACTGTTACTGCCATCACTCTTCCGAATCTGACAGAGAGAAAGCCACTTTTGAGATTTTCACAGTATTCATATTCTAACTGATAGCTTTGGTATTTAGAAAAGTGCTATTTAGAAAAATGACAACAAAAATGAAGCTTCAGTTGAGGAAGACATGGTTTTATAAAGGAAATAGGTCATATATGTATTTTACTTTGGAAAATATTCCCACTCAATGCCAATGAGGTGCCTTCCATATACATCGGCCTTTTGCTTGGGCCTCCTTTTGGGTCGAGCACGTCAAATTTGGCAAAACGCTGGAGGGACTCCTCACAAGTTAAAGCTCTGGGGAGTGCAGAGAGCACAAGCAGACAGGCCGCTACGCTCATGCACTGCCCAGCTTCATTTTTACTCTTCTAATGGCAGCAATACCTTTCAGACCCCAGGAGACTCTTCTGCAAGTCCTGCCAGTAGTCGGGCCAGCTTGTGCCGCCCTCCCCTCTCTCTATGGGGGTCAGCAATTCAGCTGTTCCAACCTTTGCATCAGTCTGTATGAGTGCAACAAGGCAGCATTTCCTGTAGCAACGCACTGATACGCACAAGGCAAGGTACGGTTATGCAAGATATAATTGCGGACACTGTTTGCAACAACAGTTCTCAGGGCATTCAGCAAACAAGTTTCTATCCCTATTTGCATGTGTGGGGGAGAGGAACAGGGAAGAAGACCAGTCCTCCAACAAGACGAGCCCCCTGCCAAGAGTGGGGCAGGGAGGCAAAGACAAATGCCCACAGGTGACCAAGGACGGATGCTCAGCAGTTAGGCTGAGACCCAGCTGCAAGAGGGAGGCGGTGGCAGTGGAGCAGAGTGAAGGGATGCTGAGGATGAGCTTTCACATCTGCCTCCCAGTTCAGGGTCTCTCACACCCTTCTCCGAAGCCGTGCTGCTGTTCTGCATCTCCAAATTTGGGTGAACGGCACTTCGGAGGAGCCCCAACAGGGATGGGGCATCTCCTTCCTGATCTCTTTCTTTTGCTCTCTCTTGGGCACTGGGGTTGAACTGAGGCCCCGGGGTCCCAATCCAGCCCTCCGGCCAAGCGGCCCACCCCAGGACACCACTGTCCAAGGAGTTTTCCCAGGTCTCATGGGGTCCCCTCCCCTCTAGAGGGCAGAAAGGCCTCCTCTCAGGCGTAGCCACTGATGGGGCGTTTTAAACTGAAAGAGGGTCATATTTTGGCTCCTCTCCTTCTGCCTTTGGCCCGCCCACCACTCCAGTTCTGCTCCACAAGAACCCCCTGAAACAGAACCAGCCCTCTGAGGAGCTGAAAGGGCTTTCCCACCTTCATCCTGCCCTGAGAGGCCCCATTCTGCCCCACCTTCAGAAGGGCCCTCAGGAAGACTGGCACGAGAAAGAGCCCTTCCCAAAAGTCTCCCTCCTCAGAGGGGGGCGCCAGGAGGGCCCGCCTCCCTGCAGCCCCTTGCCCAGCCCGCCTTCCCTTCTGGAAGCCTCCCAGAGAGTGGCCCAGCGACCTCCCCGCTGGATGAGCTGGGGAGGAGAAGAATCAGGGCCTTTTGGGAGACCATGAAGAGGTGGAGGCATTTGCCCCAGCAAGATCCTGACCCTTGGCATGGAGTGGCCACAAAAGTGCTTGAAGTGGCCACTTGGGCACCCTCCTTGCCACCTGGTGACCAGAGCTCACTCTAAACGAGGCCCAAGCCCCCTTCCACCCTGGCTTCTCCCTCCACTGGTCACTCTGGGCTCAGCTGAATGGCATCCCCCCACTTCTGCCCAAGGCCTCCACTGAAGGGGCAAAAAAGGCTGACATCCAAACTGTCAGGTCCAGTCTGACAGCCAGGCCAGATGTGAACAGGCAGCCAGCTGGTCTTACCTTCACGACCAACCACCCACTGACAGCTTGCGGGGCACAACGGGGGGGCATCACCAACCTGTTAGTGCTTGGGCCCCTGCCCGCCATGCTCCTGGCCAATGCCACTGCCCTGCCAGTGCCAAGGGGACCCTTTCAAAGGCTCTGTCCATGCACCCCCACCTCCTCTTCCAAACAGGGCTCTCCAATGGACCCCCCCTTTCCTGAAACACACTGCGCAGCCCTGTGTGGCAGCACAACTAGACTGTCCATTAGCCAACAGGAAACTGCTTCCTCTCACAAGGATACACGTGTGTGTGTGTGCGCGTGTGTGGAATCTGGCTCTGTGCTGAAGGCTGGCCTGGAGCAGGGGACGTTCTGGACGAGGGTCTCCAGCTTCCCAGCAGCCCCTGAAGAGGCACCTTGCCAGAAGACTCCCCCTGCAGGTGAAAGAGCCAACCCCAAGTCTAGTGGGCCCCTGCCTGGCCCAGGGAAGGAAAGCGGGGCGCTTCCCTACAGAACCTGACTCCCCCCAGAAGATGGGGGGCAGAGCTGTGCGTCCACTCCTCACAGGGGTTGGCCCATCTTCTGTCTCCCCCTCTCTTGGCCCTCAGAACACCCAAGCCCAGGCCAAGTGGGTGCCAAAAGCTGAGGGCCAGGGTGAAGACAGACCCTCCCAGGGCTGCTCTCTCTCACAGGCACAGCGGGGTGAGTGCGAGGAGGGGCCGAGCCCCACAGGGAGGGTGCCGCAAATGTCCCCGTTTCCCCGCAAAGAAGCTCCTCCGGAACCAGGTGGAAAGGGCAGCGAGGTGTCCACCACCCATCCTCTTTTCGGCTCCTGCCTCTTATTGCGCCCCTGGAACTGCCAGCCCCTTCAGACTCGCTGGCGCTTGGTAGAAAACATCATCAGCAGACAAAACTGCAACATTTTGCTCTCTGGACCTGCTGGGGGCGGGGGGGGGGAGCCCATCACTAGGGCTCCCTCCTCTGGTGCTAAGGGGAAGGGGACCAAGCCAGGGATCGTCCTCACGCCTCCTCCGCCTGGAATCCTACAGGACTCCCCTTCCCAGGGCAGCTTTGGGGGCTTTCCAGAGTCAAATCTACGGGGGGCGGAGATACCTCAGGGCACCTCACTGGCTTTCCTCCATCAGCCAAGACAAGAGCCAAGATGGCCCACGGCGGGAGGGGGGACACGGAAGGATCTGCCGGTAGAGGCACCCGCCGGCGCATCCTCCTCCCCCAAAGTCCCCCTCCTCTAGCAGAGACTCTCCAGAGCATGTGCAGAGCGCCTGGGCTCCCCTGCTCCTCCTGCTGGGGGCCTCGCCCCCGCGGGAACGGGCCGTTCGCAGGTGCCCCCAGGTGAGCGAGAGCACCCCCCAGCCCCAGCGGCGGCGGCGCCCCCGACAGGAGCGGGAGGAGGGCAGCCGCCCCGGAGAAGGACGGACCCCGTTCCCAAGGGGCGGCGGAGCGAGACAAGGAGAAGCGAAGCCGCCGGCCAAGCCGGACCCCGGTTCCTCTCCTCCACCTCCGCCGCCCTTGCCGGGTCGCCCCCGAGGCGGGCGGGGGCCCAGCGGACTCTTTCCTCCGAGCCGACGGTCCGGGCAAGGCCGCTGACCCACCGCCGAGAGAACTAGGGGCGAAGGGGAGCCCCCCTGCACCCTCTTCCTCCGGGGCCTGCGGGGCGCGCAAGCACCCGGGCGGCGGGATTCGGGGCTCGGCTCGCCTCCCCGCCTCCCGCGCCCAGCCTGACCCTCCCGCCCCGGCCGCCGGCGCCCCCGCCGCCAACTTACCGGGAAAACTTGGGTGGCCGCCAGTGGCCGGAGCGAGCGCTGCCCGGTCCCCTCCGGGGGGAAGGCGAGGCGGCCGCTCAAGCGCTTCCCTCCGGCGGGATCCGGCGAGGCGTCTCTGCGACAGGGAGGATGGACGGACGGAGGGACGGGTGGAGGGAAGGGAAGGGAAGGCGGGCGCCAGCGAGCGAGCGAGCGAGCGGGCAGGCGGGCCGGGGCTCCCCTCAGCCGCGGCGGCGGGGTCGGGGACGGAGCGCCGCTGCTCCCGCCAGCTCCCCCCGGGAGGCGATGCCCGGCCCCATGGCTGGCCGCGAGCGAAGGAGCGGGAGGGGCGCTACGTGCGCCGCCGGGGGCCGGGCTGCTCCGCCGCCGCCGCCGCCGCCGCCATCGCGCCGCCTCGTTCGCCCTCCGCGTGCTCCCTGCTTGCCTTTCGCTCCTCTCCCGCTCGGCGCAGTGAAGCGCAAACAGGCTCCTGATTACGGCGGGGGGGGCGGCCGGGAGTGGCCTCCTCTTCCGTCCGCGAGGCACAGCCGCGCCGCGCGCCTCTCCTGCACCAGCAGCGCCGCCGCCGCCGCCGCCGCCTCTGACCGCGCCCGCGCGGCGGAGGGCTGAGTCCTTGGCCGGCAGAGGGAGCCGCGCGGCCGGGGCCGCTCCAGCTGCCCTCCCCGGGGGGCCCCGCTCCGCGCCACACTCTGCCGGTCGCAGCTCCTGCCGCCGCCGCGGGCGCCCTGAGCCGGGCCGCTCTGGAAGGGCTCCTCCGGGTGGCTCCTGCGGGGGGACGCCTGCGGGGCCGGCCTCCCTTGCCTCGCCGAGACAGACTGCTCCGCCGCCCGGGAGCTCTGCGCTGCCCTCACGGCTCCGCTTCCCGCCCCGGCAGCGGGGCCTCTGCTCCGGGTTCGGGCCGTTTGGCCCACACGGCGCTGTCCCGGGTGAGCGGCTCGGGCGAGGCGCCCTCTCTACGCCCGCGGCTCCATCCCGGCGTTTCCCCGGCGTCGGTGGTGCGACGGGGAGGGAGTGCGCGAGGCGCACCAGCCCCGGCAGCTGCCCTCCGGTCCGTAGGGAGGCAGTGCGGCTCTGTGGGCGGGGGGTCCGCCTGGGGGGCGGCTCCTGGCTCCCGTGGCAGCGAGGGGGCGCCGTCTGTGCCTGTGTGGGCGTGGGGCTGCCCCCAGAGACGCCCCAGAAACTTGCGGAGGCTGAAGGGGGGCTGGGGCGGGAGCAGGGCCTCCTCTTTGCCAGCCAGGCTCCTGGGCCTCCCCTTCCCAACGCCAGGCCCGCGCTCGCCCCCCGCCCCGGCAGTTTGGGGTGCTGGCACCCGAAGGCGCTCCTGGAAGCGCCTTTCGCCGGGCGCCCTTTCCCGGTCCCTGCGTTAGCTCAGGCGCGGCCGAGGGGACGGATGGGAGCGGGCCCCCCCACCAGCAGCAGCGCGGCCTCTCCAGGCCTCTTGCTTGGAGTCGGTTGGTGGTTTTTTTGCCGCTTTGAGAGCTGCTGCCTTGCTGGCTTTTATGACTCCTGTTGATATGCAAATGTCATAATAAATCAATGATTAAAAAATAAAAGCATCATGAAAGCAGAGTTCTCCTCCTGCTCTCAGCAGAAAGAGGACATTTCCTAGCTGTGTGGGAAAGGGCCACAGAATGGATCCAAGCCCCCTTCTCAAGTGGAGGGCCTTCTCTTCCGTCTGCCTCCCCCTCTTCTTCCTTCCTTCTTCCTTCTCATGAACAAAGGCATGCTGGCCTCTCAGGCACCCTCCTCATTCTGCATGAGATTGAGCGAAAACACCCATGAGAACGAATGGGGTTCTTCCCAGTTCTTCTCATTCACGAGCAGAAGGACCTAAATCAGAAGCACCCGCTCACGACCTTGCCAAAAAGAGAAGTCAAGGACTCCAGGTGCAAACCAGGCCTGAACTGGAAGCCCAAATGACTAAACTGAGGCTATGGTGCTTTGGACCTATCATGTAGTAATATGACTCATTAGAAAAGACAAGACAAGCTTCTTCCCCTTATCTGACAGGTCAGAGACCAGAGCACTGCCAGGAAACTGAGCTGGTTGAAAAGCAGAACTGTGTCCTTTACCTGTAAGGGGATCGTGGAGGACTTGCAGAGGCTCTCTTGGGACCGACTGCGTGTATGCTGCTTGCAGAGTCTCTCAGCCAGTTAAGCACCTTTCTCCCCTCTCTGCTTGCTTTGCAAGCAGTGCTCACATGCAGATGGTTCTAAGCGAGCCTCCCTAGACGAGAAGAACTAACGAAAGAGCAGAACCCTCAAAGAATTAATGGAACTTGTCCTTAATTTGGAAGCGTCGAAAGAGCAAGTCGTCAGGCGTGAAAAGGCAGGGGCTTCCTGTAACGCTCGGCAAAGTGGAAGGCAGGAGGAAAGGAACGCGCTTGCGGGAGGGCTGACTCCATCCAGGAAGCCGCAGCTGTTGCCAGCATTTGCAAGACCCGAGCAAGTCCTGTGTTGGCAATGGTGCCTCTCGGAGGCCTCGTATTCGGGGTCGTCCTAAGTCAAAGCTGACCTGACAACAAATAACAGCAGTTTCTGCCTGCTGTTCTCTGGAGTTAGGACTGCACTTTCACGGGTGCGTTTTTACATGAGAAGCTGAGGAAAGGCCAGCAGATAAACCATCCCTGAGGCCTGGCTGTTCCACAGAGGGGGCAGATCAGCCATGAGTACATTCCCAAAACAGGGGTGTGTGCATGTGTGTCTGTGCACATGCGCACGTGCAGGAGAATGATCAGGCTATTGTTTGGAAATAGAATATTCATTCAGTCTGGATTGGGTATTCTCCTCCTTTTGGGGGACTCCAGGGATAGCCCAGAAAATGTGTGTAACTAGAACAGTTAACGCAGTGGAAGAGAGCCATTCAACAGTTACAAAGCAGATACGTCTAAAAGCGAAGTCAGACACTGCCGTTCCTGGGGCAAAATGAATACTGGGGCCCATTCTTCTTCAGACTCCGTGAAGACCGGGGGCATGCGCAGAGGGGCCTCCAGCCCACCGGGGCCAAATTCAAGGCATCGGGGGTCAGTGGCATCACAGGCTGTTGGTGCTGAGCCAGCGGCTACAGGTGAGGGGGGCTCGTGGCCTTGGAAAAGGGTCACGGTACCATGGCTTCTCCTGCAGAGAGAGGGATGGAAGCAGCGCTTGGTGCGAGGGAGGGTGAAGGAAAAGTTGGGGGGTCAAAGGACGTTACTGTTATTAGTGTTGTTGTGGCTTTCAAGTCATTTCCAACCTAACGGTGACCCTAAGGTGAACCTTTCACGGGGCTTTCTAGGGCTGAGAGTGTGTGATGTGCCCAAGGCCACTGGGTGGGTTGCTCTGCTCCTTCCCCTCCTCCCCCTCCCCCCGGCGGCTCAGCCTTTCTTTCTGGAGGCATCCAGCTTGGTCCTCTTGCGGTGGGACCCAGCTCCACCTCAGCTCTCCCTTGGGCCCGTGGGGAGTTGGTACAGAGTGCTGAGGAGGCCGCCCCCTCATTCTGTTCCCCCCCGGGTCAGCTAAACCTGCAGCGGTTGGGGCACCTTTTGCTCACAGTGTGTGGGGGGGCAAGGCTTTGCCCCCAAACTCTCCCCTGGTGGAACCCGTGTGGCTCCTGCCATATCAAACAGTCCCAAGGAACAGATCTCAAAGCGTCCACTAAAGTCAATTACAAGGTTATTGATCTGCTTGGAATTAAAAGCCCATCGAGGACTAGAGTTGCCAGCAAACTGTCGGCTTCAGTCTCGGCCTTCCCTGGCTGGGGAGTCTGGCGGCAAAGTCAGCAGAAAGGGGAGGCCTGTGAGAGAGGGGCGTCCTTGGCGGGGGAGTGGACGGTTCATGGCCACCTTCTAGTGGCGTCGTGCATGGCCCTTCTTGCGGTTCCCCTTCATTCCTGTCCTCTGGTGGGGGGGGCAGCAGTGAGCCATCCCGGTCCACCACACCCAACCCAGCAGCCCCCAGGGCCAAAGAGGGCTCCTCTCCCCATGTGGATTTTCAGGACTAGCCAAGGCACGCAGCCTTGCGGGATGAGGAAGGAAGGAAGGAAGGGGGTGATGAGCCCATGCGCAGGCTTTGAAGGGAACTCTATTGACCACTTGCCTGCACAGACTGCTGGTGGCCCGATCAAAAATGGGCCCATTCAGCTGTTTCATTTCCCCGTGTACCAGGGAGGCCAGCAGTGAAGACATGGCGTTTGGATCAATGCCGCCCCCATAAAACAGCAGAACCACCGTGCCACAAATGGAAATCCCTCCCTTTCTGACGGTGCACCTCTCAGTCGCTGCTTTCCCAGGGTTCACTTTAATCAAGGCTCCGGGCAGTGCCGCGGCCACGAGCTGCACGCCTGTGTTAGGGACCGGCGGATGGGGCGGGAGGATCGCCTTGGAAAATGCACAGGTGGGCTGTGTCTCACGGGAGGAGTTGAAAGGTGGCAGCTGTGGGGGTGGCAGGAGCCACCCACTTGCATTCTCCGTGGCCCCCTTGCAGCTGGGTGCAGGGGCCCTCTGGCAAAGGCCAGCCTCACTTAGGGGCCCCAGAGCAAAAGCTGCAGGGGAACTCCTGCCCCCTCCCCAGGGAAAGCGCCGCATGGCAGGCACACAGACTCCCTAGGACAAGCCATCCGTTGTTTCGACAGCTAATGGGTGGCAGTTTTCTACCAAGCGGCCACAGTAATCGCTCTCCAGTTCCCTGCTGCAGCAGAAAAATCCCTGACTGCCAGTGAAATTCTAGTTACAGCAAAAGAGGCCTTTTCTTTTTCCTGGTTTGACTTCTAGCCTGGAAGGCTGAACAGTTCTTAGGAAATAAAGTCTTTCCCTTTCACCTGCTGTAGGGGCAGTCGCTCGCTCTGCGCCCCACCCCACCGCCTGCCCCAGAGAAAACCACTGCTGTCAGCATACTTAAGACCACCACTGATCCTTAACGCTGCAAGACAACTTTCCAACCTCATCAGTATCACCAGCTCGCACAATGTGGAGCAAATGCGTACCGGGGGGAAGAAAAGGGTTGCAGGGGTGGGGGCAGGGCAGAGAGAAAGCTTTCTTACACATTGGGTTTCTTAGCTGGATAGAACTTAAGCCAGGAAAAGATCTCAGTAATCCCCAGATAATAAACAGCTCTCTGGCAATTTCATTTATAAAACATTGGAGATGGACAAGAGCACAAGCTGCAAGATTACGCTGTGGTGCAAGAGAAGGAGGCAGTGGCCCAGCCAGAGCTGTCCAGCAGCCCCCGGGCCCTGTCCTCTGCGGGTATGGCTTCCCCCTTCCCGGGTGCCTTTGGTGAGTTCAGAACCAGGGGACAAAAAAGAGGCCTTTCTGTGCCCGGCAGGAGTTCCATGGCACTGGCTGGTTTGTTGGTGCGTGTGAGTGAAGGCCGGGGTAAATGAAACGGGGTTCTTAAGCCTGGCCACTGGAATGTTTGTCTAAATGCCTCAAGAGCTTCATTGGGCCCAGCACAAACAGCACAAACTGACTGAGCGTTCATGCTGTCCAGAAAACTGTCAGGCTACAAAACAGCACAGAAACTAGGGGATGGGGAAGAAGCCGAGACTTTCCAAAATGCAGCCAGGTGTTTGTGGTGCTGCAGCCAGGCTGCCCCCCCAGAACAGAGGAGGCTGACCCGCTGAAGAAGAAGGTGGGAGAGGTTTGCTGGGAAGCTTGGCTCTGAGGAGGTTTTGCTTCTGGGCAAGAAGCCACGGCCCCAGCCAGAGACAGGGCAGCAGCCTCCTCCACCACAGTGGTGCTCCTGGCCTATGGGGCAGAATTACCCCACGGAGTCTCCAATGTGGGACAAAGGAGCCTGGGGGAATCCCAGCAAGGCTGCGGAGGAGGCTCAAGAGGGATTCCAGCCCTGCGTCCCTGTGCCAGCCAAGAACAAGGCTCCTAGACCTTTCTACAAGAGACACCCAGCCGGGGTCCAAAGGGAGACCACCAGCCTTCCTGCTCCCCCCCCCATCTCCTGCAAATGCTGACAGGGACGTTAGCAGGGCAGCCTCAGCAGAATCCAGGGGCTGTCAAAGGGGTGCTGAACGCTGGTGGGATTACAGTACTAGACTGCGGGTAAAGCAGAGAGGCTGCTGCTGCTGCTGGGCATGGGAGCCCCTGCCTTGCCTTTAGAGCTCCAGCTCCCAAGGACAGTGCTGCCACCGCCAGGTAGGGCTCTCCTGCCAGACGCCCGGGGAATGGCCGGTGCTCACAGGGCCAGAGGCTGGCCAGCCGGCCTCAACTGGAGTCAGCAGCTTCCTCCACGCAGCAGTGCTCTGTGAAGACGTCCAGGGCTGCACCCGTCCCTCCTCTCACGTCAAGCCATCCAGGAGCCTCTGCCATGACTCACCCCAAACGAAGTTCGAAGGGACTGCGAGAAACTGCCACTGTTGAATGGGTGGCAGGCTCTCCCATTCCTGTGGGGGGGATCCCATCACATGCCTGGCACCCCATCTTTTCTCCCAGCTGAAACGCCAATCAGATCGGGGTGCCTTCTCCTCCTCCTCCTTGCCCCCTCCCCAAACCACCTGATCTGCAGAAGCATCCAAAGGGCAGGGGACTCTCCTTGCTTTGGCTCCTCTGCGGGCACCATCACCACAGATTGTCCCTCACAACAGCTGGCACAGAGACAGGGACACAAAGAGTTTTAGGGTGTCTCGGTGGGCCCTGCTTGGCTCTCAGAGGGTCAGCTATCCAGCACAGGGCTTCAGGCACTAAGTCCCCATAATTCAGCTATAGATCTGCCCAGGGAGCCATATGTACAGCTCTCTAAAGCACTGACTGGCCATAAAACCAGCCATAAATAACACCAACAAATCTTTTCTAAAAGAGAGTGCTGAAACAGAGAGGCAGGTGGGGGGGGGCAGAGATGGAAGGCAGAGTCCTGGTGGTCCAATCTTTCCACGTAGCCACAGGAAGGAATCGCAGGAGGCCTGGGGCAGCGTGATGTAGCGGTCGGAGCACTGGGCTACAACTCTGGAGACCAGAGTTTGAATCCCTGCTCGGCTGTGGAAACCCACAGAGTGACCTTGGGCAAGTTATGCCCTCTCAGCCTCAGAGGAAGCCCAACATAAACCCCGTCTGAAGAAATCTTGCCAAGAAAACCATATGATAGGTTCACCTTAGGGTCGCCGCAGGTTGGAAACGACCTGAAGCCACACAACAACACAACAAGGGAGGAAATGACAGGGGATCTGGGCAGCACTGCCCTCCAAGCAGGCACCCGGTTGGGGGGGAGGCACTTCTGGGGGTCTGCAAGGGGCTCCTGCCACCAGGCCTGTCTCATGGGGCTGGAATGAGGCCCCTCAGCCATACCAGCACTTCCCTCGGGGGCCACCTTGCTCCCTGGAGATGGGGTGAGCACCGCCCACCCTAAAGCAAGGGGCCTGCTGGCTCCTTGCCAAAACTCTGGGGTGGGGCACCCCTTTGGGAGTCGGCACGGAGTGCTCCCTCCTGCCCTTCCTATTTCAGGTGGTGAGCAGTTCCGGGAGTCTTCAGGCTTCACCCAGCGAAAAGCTCAGAGAGATGGCCAAGATGGCCAAAAGGGGAGGGGAGCAGATCTGCCCTGACACAAGGCCATCCCCCCACGTGTATTCTCCCTACGACAGCCCTGTAAAGTAGGTCAAGCCTGTTAATATGAAACAGGGTGGGCTTCTTATGGAAGTTGGGGGAGGGCTGTTGCCGGCTCTACTGAACCGGGAGAGCAGGAACTCCATGCGCGTGGTTTTCCTCCAAAAAGTGCTACAAACAGCTAAAGGATAAATCCCCTCTGACTTTACATTACAATGCATTACAGTAATCAAATGTGAGGGAGCCGCAGTGTTTGTCGTCAACATTAATCTGTTTGTTTATGGAAATGAATCCAGTGGTAGCAATGGCAGCGGTGGTGCGCCTGCTCCATCGTGTCTCTTGGATGCCTCCTGAGCAAGCCCCTGTGCACCACACACCAGCCCCACGGTGTGAACCGTGGACCTGTGTCTGTCTCTCTGCGGCCGGCCGGCTGGCCGGCCGGCTTGCATGGACCTTGAATATGAAACCCTCCCCTCCGCTGGCAAGCCCCTTCTGCCCAGCCACACGTTCCCTCAGGCAGAAGATGCTGTGGGGTGGGGTGGGGGCCTCCCGTCCCCCTCCCACTCCAGATGCAGCCTTGTTCTCTCCATCCCACATGCCAGCCACATGCCAACTGCATCTTTTACACCCTCCTCCCTTCATGCCCCCCATCTCAAAAGGGGTGCCATTCCCAGAGGGCCTTGTTGCCTCCCCCTGCTTGTCCCTTTGTAAGCCACCCCGCCCCAGCTCCAGCTTCCAAAGGTCACAGTTTTGTTTTTGGGACAATGTGGCTCATTTGGCTTCTGAATTCCGGGACTGGCTTCCTTGTTTCTGGAAGCTGGCCCACCCCCACCCCCTCTGGCAAGCTTGGTTGGGATGGTGGCGGATGGTACCACCTTCGTGCCTCCTGGGGGGAGCAGCTGGACCCACCTTGAAGGGTCTGGGGAGCGATGGTGGGGCTGGACCCTGCCCATTCTCTTCCCAGGTGCCAGGTGGGGAGCTGGCAGCCTCCGATCTCTTGGGGTAGAATGGCAAAGTGTGGCTCTGGGTTCATCTCCCTTCAGGCCACATGGCAGCCACCTTTAAATGTCACACATGTGGGTGCTAATTAATTCATTAACAAATGTGAATCAATCAGTCCATCCATCCATCCATCAACTGAGACTTTTGCAGGGCTTCAGCTTGTCAGGATTTCATTCCAGGCAGCCCTGCTGGCACTCAGAGCCATCGGCTGCCAGCGTCCAGAGGACCAGCACACAGAAGCCGTGAGGCAACTACATCAAAGACCCCCATATTGTCGAAGTGAGCAAGACTGCCAGAGTGCCTCCCACTTACCTGCTGGGACCCCACTGGCCAGGTGGGCTTCTTGCTTGTCCAGGGGCGGCAAGCCGAAGGTCCTCTGGAGCTCCGCCTCCATCGTGCCGTTTAAGGGCTCTCCCAGGACGCTTATTTTAAGCAGAGACCTTCCCAGGCAGTCAACCCATCTTCCTAAAGAGCTCCCAGTTGCATCGAGTCTGATCAGGCTCACAGAACTGCAACCCATAAAAATGTTTTATGTATGAATGAGGCAGGAATTCCTGAGCATATCAGTACAGGACGTGAAAGAGGTGGAAGCCAGCGTGGGCAAGAGGGGCCTCTGCCCGCCAGGCTGCCCGGGCCACCCAGTCAGCCGCGGGGCCTGAGCCGGGGCACTGGGGCATCCTCTGGGCTAGCGCTTCTGTTTGTCTCCACACTTGCCTCGCCCGGTGCTCTCACACAGCTGGGGGAGCTCCTGCAGCCCCCGCTCTGCTTCCAAAGGGCCTGCAGCCCCACACAGCAAACCAGGGGCCCAGCCAGCCAGACCCTCTTACACAGCCCATCCCTCTGGGGCAGGCGGGCAGGCAGGCAGATGGACTCACACCCAGCCACTTTGCTCTGGCAAGTCAGGGGGCATAACGGGTAAGCAGTCCCCCAACCTGGCCATTGCTCTGGCCATCCCCCAGACCAGCCCCCACCATGTCGGCAGCAAAGTCCACAGGGACTCAGCTGAGCCTCCATCTGGGTGGAAATCCCTGCGGGTGCCTCCCATCCTGCATGGTGACCAGGTGGGTCCACTCCTTGCACAGCCCACCTGCCCCTGGGAAGAGGGCGCTTACACGGCCCAGCTGTTGGCCTACCTGATTGGAAATTCCCAGAAGGAGCCTCCTGTCAAGGACGGGGGTCAGTCTCCCTGCAAAGCTGGTGTCGGCCTCCGTCCCCCTGGCCTCTGCCCCTGTACTTTCTACTCTCCTGAAACAGCTCTTGCTATTCTTGTCCTAAAATTTGAGGTCCCCCGTTGCATGTGCCCTCCAGTCCCCAAGCAGGAGCTTGGCTGAAGCAACCTGTGGGTCTCTACTCCTGGAAAGAGGCTCCTGGGGCCAGCCTTGACCTCTTGCAGAGCCCCCTTCCCTGGCACAGGTCAGACCCCTCCCTCCTTCCCTCCCAGTAGCAGCAGAACGGGCTGGGCTGGGCTGAGCTGTTCTGCAAAGCAGCGCGCAGTTCCATGAACGAATGAACGAACAAGCGAACAGGCTTTGACAGTTCAATTAGCAGCAGCAGCAGCTGCTGCCGCTGGTGCAATAACCACGGGCCTTGGCACCCTTTGGTGAAGGAGGCCTGGAGTTAAAAGGAGGGAGGGAGGGAGGGAGACCCCAAATGAGGGACTGCAGGGGTAGCCCCCAAGGAAGCCTGTGCAGACCAGAGCTCTCCCTTGCAGAAACCTTGCTTATCTTATGACTGCCTTGAAGTGAGTTCCCCTTCAAGAAACTGAAGAGGTAAATACGTGACACTAAGTGCTTCACAATACTGTCTGCCACCGTCTGTTGGATTCTCATTCAACAGCATTGTCAATACACACTTATTAGAAATGGGCTGAAGACAAAGTATCTCAGGGCGATTTATAATTCTGGAGCACGTTAAAGCGAGATCTATGCTGAATCATTCTCTTCTTCCTTCAAAACCACTTTCTAGGCAGAGAATAAGATCCTAAATTGCTGTGCATCACCATTAAAGTGCCCTGGCTTCATCCGTATTTATACAGCAAAAGTGGATCTTGAGGGCTGATTGACTCCCCGTGAGTAAATGAACTGGTAATATCATTTTCTTGATAATGATCCTCTCTGAGAATGAGCAGGAAGGGAGATCTATTTCCCCCAGTCTCAGACGCCCAAGTAGAATTGGTGAAATATAAAAGAGATGAAACCCTTCACATTTTCCCCCCAGCTGAACATCCTGAAATTGCTGCTGTTTGCCATAAAGTGGCAGATAATATTCCCTGCCTTCGGAATGGCTTTGGACCATTCTGCTTCTGCTGCTTGGATCCTCTTGGAGAACAAGCGGAGAAAAGAACAACCGGCCATAAATATTAGCCCCCAGGACGTCTATCTGCGACCAAAGACCACTCAGTGACGCCTCCAGAGCAAGCCCAAAGCACTCACCCTCAGGAGAGGAGAACAATGGGAGGGGCCGGTTGTGCATGTCTCCGGATGTGGAAAATCCCCCAGAGGAGCTCCGTGGTAAATTCCATTTTCACAGCCCAAAGAACTGATTTCAACAGAAAATCCGTTCCCAGCCCATTTGCCCCCAAGGCTGGCTCCATGCACGGTTTGTTCAATCGGTGATTCATGTTTCATTGCAGCATTTCATGGGTTTCATAGGCTGAGGAACCTCTCCACAGCCTGTGTGGGTGTTTCTCTCACAGTCACCGTGCGCGAGGGCATCGGGAGCAACCGCCCTGCGGGAAGAGCAGCAGGGCCCTCTGCTCCAGCTGCACGGCTGGCCTGGCCACCAGGGCAGGGCGGGAGTGGCTGACAAGAAGCTGGCCCATTTCAGCAGGGCCCTTGAAGGTGCAGGACCCGCCCCTTTTTACACGAGGGTGCATAGAATCATAGAAATGTAGAGTTGGAAGAGACCACACGGGCCATCCAGTCCAACCCCCTGCCATGCAGGAACACCCTCAAA
Organism: Cyclura pinguis; assembly: GCA_030412105.1. NCBI lineage: Eukaryota > Metazoa > Chordata > Lepidosauria > Squamata > Iguanidae > Cyclura > Cyclura pinguis. The sequence continues at coordinate 33,231,873 of CM059608.1, forward strand.
GCACTCCCGACAGATGGCCATCCAGCCTCTGCTTAAAAACCTCCAAGGAAGGAGACTCCACCACACTCTGAGGCAGCCTATTCCACTGCCGGACAGCCCTGACTGTCAGGAAGTTCTTCCTGAGGGTCAGGTGGAATCTCCTTTCCTGCGGCTTGAATCCGTTGCTCCTTGTCCTGGTCTCTGGAGCAGCAGAAAACAAGCCCTCTCCTTTCTCTACGTGGCATCCCTTCAAATATTTAAACATGGCTATCATGTCCCCTCTTAACCTTCTCTTCTGCAGACTGAACATACCCAGCTCTCTAAGTCTATCCTCATAGGGCTTGGCTTCCAGGCCACTCACCATTTTGGTCACCCTCCTCTGGACCTGCTCCAGCCTGACCGTGTCCTTCTTGAACTGGGGTGCCCAGAACTGGACACAGTATTCAAGATGAGGCCTAACCAAAGCAGAGTAGAGCGGTGCCAGTACCTCCCTCGATCTAGACACCATACTCCTATTGATGCAGCCGAGAATTGCGTTGGCTTTCTTGGCTGCCGCATCACATTGCTGACTCATGTTCAGCTTGTGGTCTATTAAGACTCCTAGATCCCTCTCACACGTACTGCCATCCAGCCACGTGTCCCCCATCCTATATTTCTGCATTCCATTTTTTCTACCTAAGTGTAGGACCTTACACTTCTCTCTGTTGAATTTCATTTTGTTAGCCCAGCTCTCCAACCTGTCCAGGTCATTTTGAATTTTGATCCTGTCCTCTGGCGTATTAGCAACCCCTCCCAATTTGGTGTCATCTGCAAATTTGATGAGCATGCCTCTATTCCTTCATCCAAGTCATTGATGAAGATATGGAACAGCACTGGGCCCAGGACAGAACCCTGTGGCACCCCGCTAGTCACTTCTCTCCAGGATGAAAAGCAGCCATTCGTGATCACCCTTTGGGTTCGGTCGGTCAACCAATTACAAATCCAACTAACAGTAGCCCTGTCCAGCCCGCATTTTACTAGCTTCTTTGCAAGAATGTCATGTGGAACTTTGTCAAAGGCCTTACTGAAATCGAGAAATGCTACATCCATAGCATTCCCTTCATCTATCAAGCTAGTAACTGTATCATAAAAAGAGATAAGATTAGTCTGGCATGACTTATTTTTGAGAAATCCATGTTGACTTCTCGTGATTACCGCATTGCTTTCTAAGTGATTAGAAACTGACTGCTTAATGATCTGCTCCAGAATCTTTCCGGGTACTGATGTCAGGCTGACTGGGTGATAATTATTTGGGTCCTCTTTTTCTCCCTTCTTGAAGATGGGGACAACATTTGCCCTCTTCCAGTCTGCTGGAACTTCTCCTGTCCTCCAAGATTTCTCAAAGATTATAGCAAGCGGTTCCGAAATGACCTCTGCCAGTTCTTTTAATATCCTAGGACGCAATTCATCTGGCCCTGGAGACTTGAATTCATCCAGTGTGGCCAGGTATTCCTGTACCACCTCTCTACCTATTATGTGCCTCATTTCCCCTGCTTCCTCACCTGCTCCCCAACCGCCAGGTTGAGTGCTTGTATCCTTCTGGGAAAAAACTGAGGCAAAGAGTTCTGCCTTTTCTCTTCCCCCTGTTAGTAATTCGCCATCTTCTCTGCGCAGCGACCCTATCGTCTCCTTCTTTTTCCTTTTGCTACGGACATATTTAAAAAAGCCCTTTTTATTGTTTTTGATGTCTCTGGCCAGCCTAAGTTCGTTCTGTGCTTTAGCCTTTCTGACCTCCTCCCTACATCTCCTGGCTACTTGCTTAAATTCTTCTTTGGTGGTTTCCCCCTTCTTCCATTTCCTGTACATGTTTCTCTTAACACTTAGCTCAACTGAGAGTTCTTTAGTCAACCATTCTGGTTTCTTCAGATGCCTTCCATTTTCCCTCCTTATTGGCACAGTTTTAGACTGTGCCTTCAGTATCTCCCTTTTAAGGAACTCCCATGCCTCCTGAACTCCTTTCCCTTTCACTATTCTTGATCACTGAATTCCAGCCAGCAGCTCCCTAAGTTTACAGAAGTCCACTTTTTTAAAACCTGAGACGAGTGTCTGGCTACACTTATCTTCTCCTTCCCACTGAATGCCAAATTCCAATAGGGCATGGTCACTCCCCCCTAAAGATCCAACGACTTCTACCTCATTAAAAAGGTCATCCCTGTTGGTCAGGATCAGATCTAGAATATTTGATCCCCTTGTGGCCTCTTCCACCTTTTGGATCATGAAACTGTGCAGTAATGGTGGCGCCTGAGACTTCTGGTCCTCCTCCTCCTCCTCCTCCTCCTTTCTACTCATTGCTTTTCCTCATCATCACTTTTTCCTCCTGTGCCGGCCTAGAGGGAAGGGCTCTCTTGCCTTGCATTTATCTGGGAGCTTTTCTGACTGTGGAATGGGAGATAACAGCCATTAGCAGGCAAAGAAGGAAGCAAATACATGGAGGGGTGCACTGTGCCCTTCGTATTTTACCTGCCCTCCACAGAGACAGTGGAAGAAGGTAGAAGAGCAAGACCAGAAGGGGGTCCCCAGCTGCAGCTTCTCTTCTCCCCCCCACCAAGCGGCTCCTCAATGCCGCCCTCAGCCAACCAGGCCCACAGCTCCAACGCTGCACCCCGCTTCCTCCATGGCTCCCTGCTCTCTCATCAGTTGGCTTACTCGCGACCAGCATGGCCTGTCTACAGGGTGGCGGGGAAATCCTTCTCTTCTGCTCAGCCCCATCACGCTCCCTTCAACCACACAGAGCGACACTCTCCAGGCCCACAGAGAGATGGTCAGCCAGCAGGTGGGATGCTTGGCCAGTGAAAAGGCCATCACAGCACAGGACTGGGAGCTGACGTTGAATAAAAGACGTCCCGCCGCCATACGGCCAGCCTGAATTCCCAGGGTGCAGCTCAGGATGGGAGCCTCACCGAGGGCGCTGTAAAACTTCTCCCTCGTCAGTGTGACCCGCCTTCATTACACAAGCACCTTGGCTTTGCTGGCTGACAGCAGCCCAAAGACAATTTCTCTGACTGCAGGCGGACTGGAGGGCTGCGGGTGGGGGTGCTTGTCACTTGGCTCTGCATCGCAGAGAGACATTTCTGTCCTCCCTCCCTCCCTCCCTCCCGCCTCCTGCCCTTTCTGCCTTGTCTTTCAGGGACACGGAGTCTGGGACTGGGCTGGAAAGCAGCAGATCACAACAATCCCAAACCCTCTCTGATGACTGGGCAGATTTCATTCCTGCCAAGTGGCATCTCATTAAGGCACCACCAGCAGACTGGCTGGCAGGGGCGGGTGATACCCAAGAAGCTGCACAAGGTGGGGTCAGACACAACTGTCAGAGCTCACCTGGGGTGCTCCTGCAAGGGCTCCCCAACTCCCTTTGCACCCAGGCTGGCTTGGGTCAGACCAGTCTCCCTCTGAGAACTCAGAAGGCCAAAACTCAGAAGGCTGGCAGGAGTGCTGGAGCGGCTGGGGGCTTTCTTCATTGCAAGTGAGAGCCCATTCAGTCTGGACGTGGGCCCAAAGCCCCCTCCTCTGCAAGAGACAGACCCTGAATGCAGTTCTCCCCCACCCGCACATAACAGTCCTGGGGCACGTAGCCTTCCCCGTAACCTGCCTGTCTTGGGGTCTTTGACACAAATCCGGCTTGGGATTCCGTGTGATGGGGCTTGGGGAGGCGTGCTCCCCACACTCCTGCTTTCCCCTTTGGTGGAGCTGCCGTTTCCCTTTGGCTGCTTCGACAGGACTGATGTGTCGGTGGGCTGGCAAATCCACTCCGGCTGAGGGGAGTTTGCATGTAATTTTTCTCCTCACCTACCTTTCCCTCGTGGTACAGAGAAGGAAAAAAGGAGAGAAAAGAGAGGCCATCTTCAGAGTCAGAGTGGGCAATGGGCACTGCAAACTGAATCCCCAATCTCTTTGTGAGTCAAGCCAGACTGCAAGATGCAGGGAGTCAGTAGCAGGAAGACGTCTCCTTGGAAGAGGTCTTTTCTGTGGCTGGCCCCCACCCCACTCACATGGAAATGGGTTAAAGAAATTTCCTGCAAAAGGAGCTTTGCTTGCTGTGGCAAGTGCAGCCTCTGCCTTGGTATTCTCTTTCTCTCATGGGCTAGGAGCCTGAATTGCCAGCGAGGCTGGCAGCGTGGCTGCCCGGGGGCAGAGGGGCACTCCTTGTCCATGGGGGCACCGGTCCCTGGAACAGCCCAGACCAGAGAGGGGAAGAAACCCACCAGATTTCACAAGGCACAGAAGTGTTGTTTCCACAGTGTCTGGTGGTGGTTCTTTCTTCCAAAGCAGAAAGGCATCTTATCTTGCCTTTCATAATGGAGGGAGCAGCACCTCTCCATTTGGTTATGAATTCAGTCACCACACAGAAGGTACAGCTGAGCTGCAGCTAAAACCCACCCTGTGTCAGCTCCCAGTGCCATACGCCCAGGGCCAGGTCCCCCCACCAGCAGGAAATCTAATATCCAAACTAAGACAGTCAGGAGAAGCATGCAGAAATAGACTCTGTCTGGAGGGAAGAAAGTTTCTAAATCCAATCTGCATGTGGGGAGAAGAATCAATGATCAATATCTCTTCGGCTGGGAGCCAGAAAAAGAAGGAGAACAGCTAAAGCAGAAAAGGAAGCAGAAGAGGTTGGCCCCACTGGCTGGATCTCTCCTCTCTGCCTATCGTAATAATGAAAACAAGGGGCAGGTGGGAGTAGGTGCCCGTAGCAGGCGCTGGAACCGAGAGCTGCAACCAGTGCCTGGAAGTTCAGGGAATCATTCATACACCCGGAGGAACAGTAAACCCCCCAAGACCAGGCGGCAAAGCTATAAGCTGTAAGGAGGCTAGCTTTTGAGTAGATTGCACTAGGGAAGACCCTAAAGACTTACCTTTTTGTAAACATTTAAAACATTGGTGCTGGGGCTCCGGCAAGCGGCCATCGCAGAATGTTCCTCACTCCTCTCTGCCCCAGAGCCCCTGCTCCAGATTCTAAGTTGTTCGGCAGCTTTTGCGCTCAAAGTCATCACCCTGGTAGGTTGCCCAATTCCCTGGTTGTCAGCCACTGGTGGCTGCAAGACCTTCTTATCTCTCTCTTTCTTTTTTTTCCTGGATGGGGAACGTCCCTGCATGACCAAGATAAGAAAACAATGTCAGATACCAGCTACCTTTGCAGTTTAACGACAATCACACTGTTTAAAACAGGGTTGGGAATTGTCCAGCCCTCCAGATGTCTGTACTACTGCAGCTCCCAGCATCCCTCCTCACCCTCTGTGTCATTGGCTGGGGTTGCTGAGAGCTGCAATTCAACAACATCTGGAGGGTAGCACAGTTCTACTTCCCTCATCCATCACTTTGAAACAACCAGAGGGTGTGGAGGCAACATGGTAACCTTTGGGTGTTAATAATCCAGGCAATGAGTTGGGGCTGGACATGAAGCTCAACAAGGAGACAAAGTATGGGGTGTCATCATTCTGAGGGAATTTGCTGTGAGTAGCAATGAAGGTGCCATGAAGAACTGCCTGACCCACTAAGAACCAGGAAGCTGCACAACCCACTGCTATTTCTATGGGGCTTCTTTGGCTGATCCTCTCCACCCACCCCCCAAACCAGAGGCAAGGCAGGGCAAGGCAGCAGAGTCCTGGGAGTCAGCTGGACGGCAAAGGGCCCCCAGCCACCAGAACGGGCCCTCTTTCCCCATGTGGCCAGCCCGGGGCCAAGAGTTTTTGCAAAGGCCCAGAAACTGAGGGTGTTCTGAGCAAGACCCACAAAAGACTTTGGGAGGAGCCACTCCTCTGGGTCTGGGATCCCAACACCTCCCACAAGTCTAATTTTCCATTTAAGCATACCCCATTCTCTCCCCCCCCCCCAACACTTCTGCATTAGTGCTAACAAGCCAGATTTTTGCTTTCTGCTGTCTGGATTGATTCTCCTTGAATTAATCTCCTGGAGGGCTCAGAACGAGTTCCCCACTGTCAGTGAAATGAACCACTTTCTCTTGACGGAGGCACGAGACAAAAGCCAGGCCGTGATTGGCACTTCTGGAAATTTCTGAGCCACTCAAGGCTGGAGAATGCGCTCTCTTAACTTCATGGCTAGAAATGACATTTCCGCCTGTAAGCATATTCTGTGCATCCGACTCAAAGTCTCCCACATTTCTAGGAACTTGTTTACTGGACTGGCCTAATCAGGCTCCGATATCTGCAACTCGGTGGGACAAGACCCATGTAGCCAGCTGCTCTGGCTGAGATTTCTACCCCCAGCAGGGTTGGGTCAGACCCTGGCCCACAATGTCTGACTAAAGGCAGTCCTGGGGTCCAAAAACGGGGAGCAGCAGCAGCCCAGGCACTGCGGGAAGTGAGCTGGTAAAGCACCCACTAGCCAAGGGCCCTCTCCCCCACGACTGGGCCCCCTGGATGAAGGCATTACGCAAGCACCTCGTGACTCTCGAGTGGCCCCTCTGCTCCACAGTGCCGCCTCCCTGCTCTCCCAGACCCCCACGTGTCAGCCCTGCCCTGCTCTGCCTTGGGACTCTGCTTCCAGGCTTGCCCTGGACTGGCCCACTGTCACTGTGCTGCTGGCCAGGCCCCCTGGGGCTGCCTGGCCTTGGCTCCCAGGGCCACCCCCTCCTCATCCCTCCGCTGCCAACGGGGCGGCCAAACCAGCCGCCTTCCGAAGGTGGCCCCAAAAAAGTGGTGCGAGAGTGACCTCTGGTGGCTGTCCGGAGAATGGCGCCCGCCCCGGCAGGAGCCCCAGAGACCGATGTCCCCGCCAGGAAGAGGGGGAAAGGTGCGCGTCCCACTCCCCACTGGTGGGACCTGCTCCGAGTGGGAGGGGGCAGAAAGGGGCGGCTCACCTTGGCGCCCCTCTTACTCAGCCCGCAGCCCACGGACCACTGGCACCACCTTCCCAAAGGGCGTGGGTTCGCCCACAGGCTACGACCGCAGGTGCCCAGGTAGAACACCTGTGCGGGCGCGAAAGCCTCAGAGGGCCGGCCGGGCTCGGCTGAGGGGTCCGGGAGGCGGGACACAGGGGGTTTCTTGCCAAACTCCCCTCCTCCTCAGAACCGCCCCCGTTTCTTGGCCTCTTGGAAGAACAGGAACCAAACAGCGGGAGGGGGGCTGAAGAACTGGCCCAGCCCAAGACCCCGCTGCCGGGGCTGGAGAGGCAGAAGCGCCCCGGGAAGACCGGAAGAGGGCAGGAGCCTCCTGCCCCCTTCTCCCACCAGGCCGGTCTGGCTGGCCGCAACCTGCACGGGCCGCACCTGAGCGCCTGGGGCCGGGGGAGAAAGTCCAGATTTCCCCCCAAGAGGGACGCCCCGGCGCCCCTCCCCGCCCTGGAGGGAGGTCAAAGCTTCCCCCTCCCTCTGCTCCGGGCCCACGGCAAGGAGTGGGAGCTGGGAGGAGAGGGCGCGTGGGAGCGGACCCTGCCTTCGGACGAGGAGACGGCGGCTGCTCTCCCCCGCGCCCCCACCTCTGGCCCGCCAGCCTCTCCGAGTCTGCCGGGGGAAGGAGGACGCCGGCCCCGATCTTTCCCACCGAGACCAACGTGGAAGAAACATCACCCGCCCCTCCACCGCTGCTGTGGGGCCGAGTCCACGGACTCCTTTCGCAGGGACGGCGTGGCTACTCGCCCCGGGAGGCGGAGAGGGAAAGAAAGACGTAGACAGAGACCGGGAGGGGAGCAGGAGGCACCGGGGCGGGGGGGGGGAGGGAGAGGCCTCGAGGCGGGAAAGGGACCCTCGCCCTACACTCCTAAGCCAGGAGCGCCCCTCACCCTGGGGGCAATGTCCTGGCCAGGGGGGCGCCGGGGTCCCCCACCCCGACCCACTGAAACTGCGCAGGGGAAGGGAGCGCCCCCCGCAGACGCCTTTCCCTCTCGGGGGGCGGGGTGGCAGAGGCGTCTCCCCAAAGCAGCCCGACGGTGCCCCAGCCTCCGTTTGGCAGAGGGACCCGGGGTGGGAGGCAGCCCACGGGGGGGGGAGAACAGAAGCCTGCGGGAGCAAATGTTGCGGGGCCGCCTTTATCGTTCCGCCGCTGAAACCTGACCCGCCCTAGACCGACGCCGTCCTGACGTTTCGTAAACACGCAGCCGGGCTGAGCGGAGATCCTCGACCCGCGCGTCGTTAGGGAGAGGAAGGAAAAAGAGGGCGTGGGAAGGGAGGTGACCCCAAGGGGAGGAAAAGGAAGGCGAGGAGGAGACCCGCGCCCAGGGAGGACCCAGACACACAGAACGCCACAAGTGTGGAAGCCAAACAGCAACCCGGGAAATATGGGTGGCCGCGGAGAGCGGTGAAAGGCCAACGTCTGCTCATGGGGAGACTTTGGAGAACCGCCACCCCGCCCCCGCCGTGTCCCGGGAGAGGCGCTGCCCCCGTCCGAAGGCGGCGGCGGCGGCCTCTGTGCCCCCTCGCCCCCACCGACCCTTCTCTCTGCCCGGGGGCATTTTTCTGCCGAAGGCGGGCGGCAAGAGGGCTCACCCCTGACGGCGGCGGCATTCGGGGCGCAAAGGCTGGCCGGGGCGGTCGCCACAACGCGCCCCACACCCGCTGAGCCTCTCCCGCTCGAGGGGCGCAGGGCAGGGCAGGCGGGGGGGCGCCGACTTCAGCTCCGCCCGTGGCCATCCCGTTGCCCGGGCGGCGGCCATCTTACTCTTGCGCCGGGCCGAGCTGTGAGCGCCGCGCTCCGGAGGACAGAGTGGCGCCGAGGGGAGGCATATGCCCACTGGGGGGGGGGTCCGATCCGGAAAGCCCCGCCCCCGCCTTTCCTTTCGGAGGGTCGGCCGCCGTGGGGTCCCCCCTTTGCCTGCTTTGGGGACCGTTTGGGAAGGCGCCCTTTTGCTCCGTCTCTCTGCGCGCCTTTCCTGTGGGGGACGCCCCGGGAGAGACCCCCGAGAAAGAAGCCTGTCAGGGAAAGTACTTCCCTTTTCGTAAGAAAGCCTTGGGCCTCCCGCAGTTAAAATACACAGAGATTTGTTTTAAAAAACCCAGCAAAGTGTAATTAGAGGACTATTAGAGAAACTAACTGAATGGCATTAAGACCACTCTGTCGAGACCGGCCGCTTCCACCGCGCCTTCCCTCCGTCTCCCCGCCTGTCCAGGCCTGACCGGTGGCCATCCCATCATCCCCCACATTTCCACACCGTCTGAGAGCTCGGTAGCCTCCACTGTCTCCTCGCTCACCTCTTCCCCTTCGGGAGCAGGGTTCCCCAAAATTGGTTTTATATTTATTTATTGGAGACATTACCTCAGAGAAGACGGAGCTGAGGGTTTCTGTGGCTTTTCACTGTGTTCTTGGGGTCGTTCCTTACGCTTAGCAACAACTTTTACTTCAGCAAATACTTTTGTTGTGATTGAAGCACTTCTTGTTACTGAATTTATGCTTGTTTTCTTATTACCTTGGTGACTTTCTCCGTTATCTCAAACATTTACCTCAGAAATCGCCTTACGGAGTTGAGGGTTTCTGTCAGCTTAGGACTTTTCACTGTCAGGTTCTTGAGGCATTTCCTTAGCAACTTTCAGTTCAGGAAATATTATGGTTCTTTCCGTATTCCTCCGGTGGTTTTTTGTTTTTCGTTTTTTCACCTCAGGGCGACCCTCCCCTCACAGCCCTTGTACCCCTCTTCCTCAGGGGCGTCCTTTCCGCTCGGCTTCCCCTCGAGGCCCCATTTTTTGCCAGACTCTGCCAGCTGCCCGCCCAAGACCCCTCCCTGGCTCCCTCTCAACCACACGGGTCTCCTCCAACCTCCCCCGCCGCCCGGCGCCGAAGGTGAGCGAGGGTTGGCTTCAGAAAGCCCGGCGCCGGCACGGGCTCCCCGTTGGGTGCCGGCAGGGCAGCGGCGACCCTCCCTCTTCCCGGCAAGGAGACTCCTCCTCTCCCCGCCTCCTCCTCCTCCTCCTCCTCAGTAAAACGGCCCCGATCCTCAGCACACACACCCCGCACTCGCTTCTCCCTCTCTGTGCCTCGACGGCTGCCGAGGCGTCCCGGGACAAGAGGCAGGAGGCAGCCTTGCCGGGTGGTTTCCTTGTTTTGGGGTTGGCCTCCGAAAGGCGGCCAGGAGGGGAGGGGAGAAGAACGGCCTTGGCCTCCTCCTCCTCCCCCTCCCTCCCTCCCTCCCTCTCTCCGTCCGTCCCTTTCCGGCTCCTCTTTCTCGCCAGAAAGGCTCCCTGAGGTCCCGCGGCGACGGGCCTTTTGCCTCCGTTTCCACCACAAGGAAAACCGCTGGCACAAAGTAAGGGTGCGTGCGCGCGTCTTCCAGCCTCCCCCTTTCGTCCCCTTGTCCAAAAGACGCCGGGCCGCAGGCCTTGTCTTCGCCCTCGGCCGGCCTCCTTCCTCCGTTCTCTTGCCCGGCGGGGTCTTCCCTCCACCGGCCTCGCGGGGAAGGGACTCCGCTCCGTCGGTCAACAGCGCCGCCAAACGGCCACGGCCGTTCTTCGGCCGCCGCGCAGCCCGCCCTGGCTCTGGATTCCTGCGGGGCCGAGCGGGGCCGGACTAGATGACCCCTGGGGTCCCTTCCTGCTCCAGGTCGCAAGGAACACCCGCGCCCCCGTCCTCCTCCGCCCCCGCGCTTGCGTGTCTGGGCCCTGGCAGCGTGGCCGAAGAGGGGGTAGAGGAAGGGGTCCCCCCTCCTGCCGCTGGCGGGAGAGTCCAGCCTGCCTGCTGAGCAGGCCCAGCCCAGTTCCCTCCGGCCGAGCCGAGCCCAGCTGAGCCGCCCGGCGCTCGACCCAGGAGCTGCTCTGGTCCAGCGAGGGCCGACCCCAGCCAGAGCAAGAGCCGGAGGAGCGAGGGAGGGAGGGAGGGAGGGAGGGAGGTCACCGGCTGCGGAGGAGGAGGAGGAAGGGGCTTCGCGAGCCCAGGAGGTTCGCGGGCTAAAAGGAGAGGGGGACTCCCGGGCGTCCCCTGCCCGGCCAGCGCCCAGCCTGTCGGTTGCCCCTTGCCGGTGAGTGTCACTGTAGGGGGGGCACTCTGGGGCAGAACTGGACGGGGGGCCAAGGGGTCCCAGCTGCAGGCTCAGCCTCCCCTCCCCTGGCTGTGAGGCAGGTCCTCTGGGTTAAGCGGAGGAGCGGAGCAGATTCCCGGCTGCCCCCGAGGGGTGGGTGCGGAGGGACTCTCTAGGGGCCCAAGGAGGGAGGCAGAAGGGCCCGGGAGGCGGCGCAGGCCGGAGAGGGGGCAGGAGATGTGGGGGGTCTCCTGGGGACCCCCGTGGGGCCATATTCCCTCCGCGCGGGCCCGACTGGAGTTCCGCCGCTCGGCTCCTTCCGGCCCCCCTTGGTCCTGCTGGGGCTGTTTGCGGGGAAAGGGACTGGAAGGGTCCCCTTTCCCTCAAGGCCTGCGGCAGAGGGGAATGGGCTTTTCCCGTGCCCACGGGGCCGATGATGGCCCCCGAGGGAGGGAGGGGGCGGCGAACCACTTCTTTCAGTTCAGGGACGTTTCTAAGGAACGGAAGAACCCCCGTGTTCTCCTCCCCCGTCTTCCAACCCTGGACATGGGCAAGGGTGCCCCTGCTCTCTCTCCTCTCCTTTGCTGAACAATTACTCCTGAAGCCTGTCCTGCCCGGACCGGTTTGCGTGCGTTCGCGCGGTGTGTGCGTGCGGAGTGTCTGTGGGTTTTCTGGTGAGGAGAGAAAGAGCGGGGGCTTCCGCCCTTGCTGAGGGCCCGGGGGTCTTCTCCCCTGAGGGGCCGCCTGCCTGCCCCCGCCAGCAGCAGGCCACGGGACCGGGGGGGGGCCCACGTTGCTTACCCTCCGCAGCCACCATTTCCTCCTCCTCCCGGCATCCCCGACCCCCCCCCCAGCCGTTGCCGCTGCTGCCGCGTGTTTACCCACAGCGAGAGAGCAGCGAGAAAGGGAAGAGGGGGAAGAGGGGCGCGGGAGGAGACCGGGAGGGGGGAAGAGCCGCCGACAGCTGCGGTGGGGGAGGCGAAGGGGTCAGGCACGCCCCTCCCCACCCGCCGCCCCCCTCCGTGGGGCATCCTCAGCTCCCCGCCCGCTGCAGGGGGTCGGAAGAGGGCCGGGGGCGGGCGGGCGGGCTGGCTGGCTGTCCGCTGGCCCTTCCTTCCCGCTTTTCGTTTCGGGCGGCCAATAAATGCCTCTCTTGTGTTTTCTGTCAACATGACCGCGGGGCGCCCCGGAGGAGCAGAAAGCAAAACACGACCCGCAACAAGAGCCGCTCCGGAGGTGGAGGGTGGGGCACCAAGCCGGTTCAAGGTTGTGGCAAGGGGAGGACTTCCCAGTCCCTCCCAGTCCCCCCCTCGCCCCGGCGCCTTGCGGGACACTGCGGGCGACCCCCTTTTCCTCCCCTCCCTCCTGCTTGGCCGGGGGAGAGTTACCCTTTCCTCCCTCTCTCCCCCACCGACTCTGCTGTGGCCCCTCCAGCCACTGTTTCCTTCCCTCACGGCACACTGGATGGCAGGGAAAGAAAGCTCGGCCTATCTTCACCCAGGGCTGGCCGGGCCCCTCTTGGCCCACCCACCCTGTTAAGCAAAGCAGCTCCCTCTTCTTCCGGGAGGCGGTTCTCCCTTTTGGTGGCCATGTGCTTTTCCCACGCCCCCCCCCCGCCGCTCCTTCCTTCCTCTGTGTGGTGGCACCTGCTGCCACAGACCAGCGTCCACTGTGTGCCACACGGTGTGCCAGCTCCACATCTGTGTGCCAGCTTCCCGCCTCATGGCCGCAAATGCATTCTGATGCTCCTCTTTGCAGTGATTTCTCAGCAGCCGGTTGGAGCCAAGCGGCAGAGCCCTTGGCTAAGAGAGGCCTCCGCTGGTGTTCATTGCCCTGGTTCCCAGTTTGGCAGCAATGTAAACTATTTTAATTAATATTGTGTCATAAGAACAGCTTGAGACAACCAATTGAATTCTATCCAGTATTTTGATGAAAACATATCTTTATTGATTGTGGAAGAAGAAAAACATTCTTAAAATGAAATCCAGAGAAAAATCATATCCCTCTGAGAAAATTTCCGAGTGGCAAGCTGAGGTTAACATCTTAAAATTGAATTTGTGCTTCAAGCCTTTGCTGTAATCAGCAGCTGGAAGATGGCCTTGCCCTGCCAGCACGCCTTCTGATTTTGTGGAATTATTAGGCAGGGAGGGGGATTGAAATAAGTGCTCCTTGGGACCCTCCTTCTGGAATATTCTGGAATCAAGCACAATATTGCTTGAGGACCCGTGGCTGGTTGAAACACCCCTCAGGGATCCAGAGGTCGGGGAGGCAGTTTTTGGCCTGAAGGGCTCAGAAGGACAGGAGGGTAAGAAGGGGTTGGCTTGGCTGGGTAGGTGCTGAGGTGGGATCTTTCTGTGAAGGGCCTCACCCCCCGCCCCGCCAGCAATTCCCACTTCAGAGCCAGGCCAGTCAGTGACAGTGTGCCCAGGGAGACAGCAGTGTTTTTCCCCCACTGCCGTTTCTATGCCAGGTATGTGCCCCTTTGCCCTCTTCGGCAGGAATGTCCTGCTTGCAGAAGGGCGTTGCTGGCAGGGGACCCCCCCCCGTAGGTTAGGAACCCACACAGGTCTTGGAGCTCTCTCTCAGCCTGGCTGACCTCACAGGACTGTTGTAAGGACAGAAAAGGAGTGGGGTGGGGTGAACACTCTCTGCCACTGTAGGCTCTGGGGGAGGAAGGGAAGCTTCAGTCCAAGTGGGCAGATAAGTGAAAGGAAGGCAGCAAACCAGCCCACCTGCAATTCCAAGGGCTGCTGCTGGATGAGTAAGGGGCCTTGGGACCCTGAGGGGAGCACCCACCTCCCCCTGCCCACCACCCGCGTGGCAAGACAGGGAGGGAGGCCCTGTGGGGATGCCCCAATGGGGGAGAGGTGGTGGGTGGGGAAAGGGGAGGGGGGAGAGTAGGTTTCTGACCAGCCAGACTCTGCAGCCCCCTCCCCAGCGCTGCTGGGAGGTGGTTGCATTTGACCCACTTACCTACACACACCCTCCACCAGCAAAGAGGGCACACATTTTCATGATATTTGCATATGCTGATTAATACATCTCGAAGTAAGTTTGACAAGCTGCTTTACAAATTTGTTAAAGAGAAATTTAAAAAAAAACTTCCCCCAGATAAACATGTTTTCTTTACCAAGGAGGGCACCCCTACAGCAAAGCCACAACTGAGAGGGCTTTGGGTCACTCATGGCTGCTTAATGTTTTTTGAAAAACTCCATCTCTGACCTGCTGCAGAAATGTGTCTCCCACCCGCCCCCATTTTTCTTGTTTCAGGTGGTCCTGCCATGAAGTCTTCCATCCAGGTTGTTACACTGTGGGGGAGGCAAGCCCCGGCTCACAGCGTTACGGCCATCTTGCTCACCGAAGACCAGAGAACCATCATGACAGGCAGCCACGAAGGACAACTGTGTCTCTGGGACCTGTCGCCAGAACTCAAGGTTGTGGGCCAGTCGGTTGGCCGGCCACCTGGCCTTTCTGTCTTCCTGCCTCTTTGTCTGGCCCTCATTCCTCCTCTCTGCTTCATCCCCAGGCTGCTGATGTTCTGCCCCTGATTGTGCCCCTGCCTGGGCATCCTGTGAGTGGCAGAGGCTGGGCCTGGTAGTTGGGTGGGTGGGAGGAGGCTCATAGTAGCCCCCAGACCCACCCTAGCAGAACTCTTCCGGCAGAACTCCCTCCCGACGTCCCCCCACCCCCACCCCCACCGGCAAAATATCCTTCTGGTTAATCTGACTTCTTCGTCTTCCAGATTGCATCAAAGCAGCTGCTCTTTGGCCACGCTGCCCCCATAACGTGTTTGGCGAAGGCCAGGGATTTTGAGAAGCAGCCGTACGTGGTCAGTGCTGCAGAGAACGGGTCAGTCACTTTGCACCTCCACAGAACCATGGAATCCTAGGGCGGGAAGGGGCCCCGCGGGCCATCAGCTTCAACCCCTTGCTCAGTGCAGGATCTTGGCTGGAGCTTCCCCAGAAGCAGGGAGCTCCCCAGACCCTTTCTGGAGATGTCCAGAGAATGAGATCCTGCCACCTCTGACCATCCCGGTTAATCCTCTGTTATCCCACATTCTCAGCAGCTTCTAAAGCACCCCCGTTTCCCTCTCCTCCCCATTCCCTCTGCAGTCTGCTTCGGTTGCTGCCTTGCGCTCCACCAAGGCAGCAGGGGGGAGAGGTGAGGAAAAGGAAAAGGCACAACATTGACTTTCCCAGGAGGCCCAGGAAAAAGCCAACTACTGCAGCCTCTCCTGGCCTGCATGTTGTTCCCATTAATAACTTTTCCATCTTGACCACCCTTGGGTGTTCCTGGGACACGTGTGTCCTGGTTTTCACCTGTGAAATTTGAAGGGCGTGTCCCCCTACGCCCCCACGCCACCGGAAGTCCCTCCCCCACCCCTGGCTAGACATGACAATGCAGCAAAGGACAGGCGAGAGTAATAGCGGCTCTCTTTTTGGCAGAGAAATGTGCATTTGGGACGTCACCTGTGGGGAGTGTGTGGAGGAGACCTGGCTTCCCTTCCAGCACACAGCCATCTGCGTAAGTGCGGCCACTTTGGGGTGGGACCCCTCTAACCCCCATGGGCACCCTCTTCACAGCCTCACAGGGTGTTTGGGGGCCTCTCCAATTTCTTGTCCTCAAAAGCCCAGCGGCAGAGCAGGGGGAGAACTCCAGGCATCTGGTGGGCTTTTGGAAAACCGGATCCACAGAGGCGGTGAGCCCAGGCCAGCTGGCCTTCCCAGCAGTGGGGCAGAGGAAGGTGTCACGAGCACCTCAGGGCAGGGGCATGCTCCGCTCCCCCCTCCCCCCCCACGCTGCTGATCTGTTCTCTGGGCCGCTGGGTGGAAGGGCCTCCAGGGCTCTGGGCTGCTGGGTGGAAGGGCCTCTTTCGCTCAGACAGTGCTCTAGAGGGGCAGTGTCCCCCAAGGTCCCCACCAAAATAGCTGCAGGGAGGGGGCTCCGCCACCTCCGCCCTGGGGGGCACTCCCACTCGGGGCTCTTTCTCCTGCAAAAGGGCACAGGTACCTTCCCTACGCTGCATGGCACGCTGAGCCATTTCTGTGCTTCCCACTGGGTCTCGCCTGGGTTGCATCCTGGTGTGGGGAGGGGGTGGCTCTCATTTCCCACTCCACTGTCAGGTGCCAGCAGTGCCAACGCATATGACAGAGGCAGGCGAGGAGGGAGGGGGTGGAATCCCACGGAGATGGAGCGGAGCTGCAGAGAAAGCACCAAGCCCTGGCGGGTACTCTCTGCCCACCCAAAGGTGGCATGCAGCATGAAGGAGAGCCTGCCGAGGGAAAGAGGATGGGGAGGGGTAGGGAAGCTCACAAAGCTGGCCGGGGCTTGTGAGGCCGAATCCCTGGTGGTGGGCATTGAATCCACTTGCTGCCACTCTGCTTTCTAGTGCCTGAGCCCAGAGTCACAGACCAGGGCTGCCCCCTCGGCAGTGCTCTTGACTAACCGACACTGGCTTCTCTCTCTTTTCCCTCCCGCTCCCCGTCTGCTTAGTATTACCACAGCTCCTCCCGCATGCCGGGCGAAGGGTGGCTCCTGTGTTGCGGGCAGTACAACGGCATCCTCGTCGTGGACGCCAAGACGCTGGCCGTGCTTCACGCCCTGACCGCCTCCCAGGCGCCCGACTGGATCAGCTGCATGTGCCTCGTCCACTCCCCCAGGATCCAGGGTACCCCTCCCCTGCGGGCACCTGGGGGAGGGGGGAGGAGGGGGCTGTGGCCAATGGGGGTGTATGACTGGGGGCATGCACCCCCTGTATGCACATGGGGCAGCGGCCTGAATGCAGGTGTCACCGTCATTGCTTTGCAGGGACGGAGATGCAGGTGGGGGGAAGTGTTGACATTATTGTACACTGGGGGAGGCGGGGCGGCCATGGTCCTCTCCCCTCGCCGGCCAAGTGTGGTGCTGGCTCTTCGCTCCCCAAATCCCTGGTTCCACCTGCCCACCCCCACTCCTCCAGTGTGCCCCCCCGTACATGACTCAGCCCCCGTCTCCTTCCCGTTGAGCGGGGCGCCTCTCTTGTGATGCCCCTCCTCCTCCTTCCTCCCAGAGGACTCGCTGATCACCGTCTCGGCCATGGGAGCCCTGAGCGCCTGGGACCTCTCCTCTTCCATCAGCAGGATCCAGGTGAGGGGCCACAGGGATGCTCTCCGGGCAGGCAGGCGGCAGGGCAGGCGGGGGTGAGCATGACGCCTCTCGTGAGATGGCGGGCGGTGCATGTAGGTGCTTCCCTCCGGCTCTCAGGAGGGCGCCAAGCGCAGAAGGCATCTGGATCAGGCCACGGGGGGTGCGGATCTCTCAAAGGCAGCACTCTGCTCCTCCTCCCCAGGAATCCCACAGGCAAGACGCAACAGGGCAACCCCCCCCCCCGAGCTTGGGTGTTTAGCCATGGTGACTACTGCCCCCCCCCACACACACCCCAAACTGAACCAGGCTGTCTCCCCCCCAAAGGCATCACAGCGGCGCAGGGGCTTTTGTAGCCTGTGCTGCCTCAGGCCTTTTTGGCTGGGAGAGGAGGTGAGCTGTGTGTGACATCAGTGTGTGTGTGTGTGCGCGGGGCTGTCCATCTGGTGCCGTGTTTGGGGCCACCTGGCTGGGCTGACTGGGCCTTCAGTTTGCCACCCACTTCAGGAACCAAAGGAGGCAAGGGATGGCCTCTGGGGACCCCCCCCCCTTGCACTGCCTGTGCGTGGGTGGGTGGGTGCGCACATGGGTTTTCTCCTCTCCCTCCCTTGTGGCTCAATCAAGACCCAGCTTCGGGGGCACAGGCTCTCCATTTTGGTGCCATCCTGGATCCACGTTAAGACCCCTGTTGAGGAGGGGGTGGAGAGGCCCTTTCCCCTTAAGCAGTGCTACCATTTCTCCCACTTTCTTCCACTTTGGTTTTCAGGAGGGGCAGACAGTCAACGAAAGGGAGTCCACAGCGCTCGGCTGCTCCTCCTGCCGGGCCATCCGCTTTTGCACCTACACAGGACGGTTCCTCCTAGTGATCTTCTCCACCTGCTGGAAGGTAATGGCTGCTGGACTCTTCATGGGGCGGCCCTCTCTCCCCACTCCAATTCTGGTGGGAGTCTAGGTCCCATCTGCCCCACGGGACCTCAGAGCCAGCCCTCAAACTTAACCTCTGGAGGTGGGGGGGGAGACACACTTTACTCACCCTGATCTAATGCAGACTTTTGAGAATTTTCTGAGGGAATCCTGGCTGAACAGCAGAAAGAGAAAATAAAAACGAAATTGCACATGTGAAGACAAAGGAAAGCAACCAAAGTATTTTATGCAATTTTGATTTTGAACAAAGATGCGCTTCTCTCCAGTCTGGGATGTTACGCAAAAGGGTTCCTGTTGGAACCCAAGAATTGAACCTGTGTAGACTATGCACAAGATTTTGTGAGTAAATTCTTTTATATTTTTAACCAAATTGTTTTTTGTGTTTATTTTGAGCTAGGTTAAGTGTGTTTGGGGTGGAGTGATAGCAGTGGGACTGGTAGTCTGTTCAACTTTTTGTGCAGTTACTAAGATACTCTGCTGATTGAGAGTCTCATTACCAAAAATCTCTCAATTCCCCAACAGGTTATGGGGTCCCAGAACAGAACAGTTACCAGATTTTTCGGGTTTTAGTTATTTTTTGCATTGTGTCTTTCTTGTGAAAGCGGCTGTCCCCCCCCCCCCTTTTTTGGAAACACACATCTAACTAGAGAATTTTTACCTTTTACCTTTTTGGGTGCTGATTTTTTTTTTTTTTTTTTTTGGGAATTGCTAACTAAAGCAAAAATGCTGCGTGCAGATTTAGACCTAGCTTCAAAACCCAGACTTGTGCGACTCACCAATGAGAGCTATACAGAATGGAGACAAAAATTAAATTTAGCCTTTAATCACCATAATGTTCTTGATGCAACTGAAAAAGAAAAACCAAGTGGTGAAGCTGCAGAACAATGGTTGAGAAAAGATGCCACAGCACAGTACCTAATTGGTAATGCATTGGAGGCTAATCAGCTACTTTATGTAAGAGACTGTACCACTGCAAAGGAAATGTTAGACAAAATTAAAGAAGTTTATGGTCTTTCATATGAAAAGTCTCAGTCAATTTGGATGAGGGAACTTGTACAGCTTCGCCTTCATACTAAAGCAGGCTGTGAAGCTTATATCAGCAAACTGATTATGATTTTTGATAAGTTGAATTCCTGTGGATTCCAGTTTTCTGATAGACAAAAGGTTTGTTTCCTGACTGGAACTCTGGGATCAGAGTTCAATCCCTTCATCTCTCTCTTACAAAACTTAAAAGGGCTAACATTTAATGAAGCTATGTCTAAACTAGGAGAAGAATGCATTGACCAAGGGGCCTCCCCTTTTGATCATACACAGAGACCAAGTGGATCAAATTACCTGGCCACTAAGAAGGGCAGACCCAAAGCTCTGCCTAGGGACTAATCAGAGCTCAGTTGCTATAACTGCAATAAGAAGAGTCACACTGCAAGAAACTGTACCCTTCCCAAAAAGTCCTCAGCCAATGGTAGCTCTCCAAGTAAGAAATTTACAAGACAAAGGCAGCATGAAGTAGGTGAATCAAGCAAACAGTCTTACAGAAGAAATAATTTTCTTTTAATGGGACAGATTCTGGCAGTTAATGACTACAAGCAGAAAAATAATTGTTGGATTATAGATTCTGGCTGTACCAATCACAGCACATTTTCTGATGCTTATTTTGATAAAATTGATCAAGATGCAACAGGAAAAATTCAAGCTGCAAATGGTGAATCCATGCAGATCCTGGGATCAGGAAGCTGCACTTTAAACTGTCTATTGCCTAATGGCAAAGTTACCCAGAATGTAGCAAGTGATGTCTTGTTTGTTCCTGAATTATACTGCAACATGCTCAGTGTGTCTGCTTTGGATAAGAAAGGATTTGAAATACTTTTCAAACAAGGAAAATGCACAGTTACCAAAGATTTTTGCAGAAAAATCCTTTTTGCAGAAGCATTTGAGAATAATGGTGTCTATGAGTTACATCTTTCAGCTCAACAAGCTAATGTTGCTAGAGCACAGATGAATGAGAACAGCCTTGACCTATGGCACAGACGTCTTGGACATCGTGATCCAAAGGCAGTTCTTGAACTACAGAACCAGAGTTTGGCCACAGGAATCAAGGTGAATCAACAATACAATGAGAGTACTACCAGGTGCATAACTTGTGTTGAACAAAGGTCAGTCAGACCCTCATTTCATCCAAGGACTGAAAAGAGAAGCACTAAGGTACTGGATCTCGTTCACAGTGATTTGTGTGGTCCATTTAATGTTCCTTCACTTGGTGGAAACGGATATGCTTTAATTTTTGTGGATGATTTTTCAAGGTATTGTGTTACTTATGTTCTGAAAGAGAAGAGTCAAGCCCAAGACATACTACAGAAGTATGTTGTCATGGTGAGAACCAAGTTTGAGATAAAACCTAAAGCTATCCAGACAGATGGCGCTGGTGAGTACATTTCACATCGCACACAAGCTTTCCTGGAAGAGCATGGCATTTTGCACAGGAGGAGCGTTCCTTACACTCCTGAGCAGAATGGGATTGCTGAAAGGAAACTGAGATCTCTCCTGGAGATGACAAAGTGCATGCTGACAGATGCTTATCTTCCCAGTAAATTTTGGGGTGATGCCTTTATGACCGCAACGTATCTCCAGAATAGATTGCCAACAAAAGGCACCACACAAACACCATTTCAATTATGGCATGGCAGAGTACCAGACATGAAACACATTAGAACCTTTGGAAGTATTGCATATTCATACATACCACAACAGAAGCGACACAAACTAGGTGCAAGAGCAGAGCAGACTATTCTGATTGGCTATGCTCCTGGAAGCAAAGGCTATAGAGTAATGAACTTAAAGACTGGTGAAGTTGCTACCAGGCATGTAGTTTACTTTGATGAACAAAGTAGAGTTGATAAGAGAGGAACTGTCGTAGACTTTCCAGATGAACGAGAGACTATCTTAGAATCACTGGAAGAAGAAGAGCAAGATGTTGAACCTCTCTTAGAAGTGCAGATGTTGCCTTCATCTGAAATACCACAAGCAGCTACACAACCTGATTCTGAACAAAGGACTGAGATATATGCTGCAGAAAGCAAGCTAAAGGCAGAGAGCAGTACACTAAGAGAAGGGGATGCAGATGGCTCTGACCTGAGCACTGGACCGGAGGATGCTGCAGAGATAGACCAGGTTCCAGAACAGGTTCCCAAATGCTCAATGCGACCCAACAAAGGTGTACCAGCTCCACACTTGTCCTACCTCGCAACATCAGTGTTACCAAATGAACCATCAAGCTTTGAAGAAATTGAACAGATGCCTGCGACTGAGGCAGCTCAGTGGAGAAAAGCAGCACAAGAAGAAATAGATGCACTGCATAAGAATAGAACATGGACACTTACTGAACTTCCACCAGGAAAGAAAGCCATAGGATCCAGATGGGTCTTCAAGCTGAAACTGGATGCACAAGGAAAGGTGGATCGCTACAAAGCAAGGCTAGTTGCTCAAGGCTTCTCACAGAAATTTGGAATAGACTTTTGATGAGACATTTGCACCTGTTGTCAAACACAGTACCATAAGACTGCTTCTCAGTCTAGCTGCCTCCAAACAAATGGATGTCAGACACCTTGATGTAAAAACTGCTTTCTTACATGGACAAATAACAGAGGAACTGTACATGCAACAACCTCCAGGCTTTGTAGACCAGAAGCAGCCACATCTGGTTTGCAAGCTTAACCAGGGTTTGTATGGACTTAAACAGGCTGCTAGAGCTTGGAATGAGAAACTAGACACAATGTTGAAACAATTAGGCTTTAAGCAAGGAGAAGCAGATCAGTGTCTATACACCAGAACCAAAGAAGGTTATTCAGCCTTTATCCTGACCTATGTTGATGATTTGATTATAGCCACCAACAGAAATAAAGACTACTCAGAAGTTGTACATCACTTGAACAAAGAAGTGAAATTGAAAGAGTTAGGAGATGCAAAATACTATTTGGGCATGGAGATTCAAAGAGAACAAGATGGATCTTTCCTACTAAATCAAAAACAAAAGATTGCTGAACTTTTAGAAAGCTTAGGACTCCAAGATGCCTACACTGTAGCAACGCCCATGACCACAGATTTTCTTAAAAATACTGAAGAAAGTGATGTTTTACCAGATAATAGTCTCTACAGAACAGCAATAGGAAAACTTCTGTACCTGTCTACCAACACAAGACCTGATACTGCATCTGCTGTAGGGATTCTGAGCAGGAAAGTTAACTCACCCACAAAGAAAGATTGGACTGGAGTAAAAAGGGTAGCTAGATACTTAAAAGGGACTATCAACTTTAAATTGAAGCTACCAGCTAGTAGCAATCCTAAATTAATATGCTACACTGATGCAGATTGGGCTGGTGATACTGCAGATTATCACTCAGTCAGTGGTTTCCTATTTTTGTATGGAGGTGGCCCTATTTCTTGGGGCAGCCACAAGCAGAGTGTGGTGGCTCTATCCTCTACAGAAGCAGAGTATATTTCAGCATCAGAAGCACGTAGAGAATTACTATGGCTTGATCAATTGTTGTCTGATTTTGGAATAAATGAAGAAAAACCAATTCAAGTTATGGAAGACAACCAGAGCTGTATTAAACTTTCTCAAACAGAGAAGATGACACCACGCAGCAAGCACATAGGAACAAGATACCACAAAGTACGTGAGCTGACAGAGAATGGAATGATCAAGATGATCTACTGTCCAACCACTGAGATGGTAGCTGATATCCTGACCAAACCTCTACCAAGAGACGGCTTTGAGAACCTGCGAGTCAAGATGGGACTTCAGGGGTGCATGCACGGTTGAGAAGGGGTGTTGGGAGTGGCAACCTTTGCATGCTTAATTAACTGGCTAGTTTGTTTGCATGTTTATTGTAGGCATAGAGAGATAGCCTAGAGAAAACTTCCTGTTTGTTTTGGTCAACACCTCTTCCTCCAGCACGAACACATTCTTTGGTCTTAAAAAGGTTCTCTTGCCATTTACTCTTTTCCTTTTGTCTTCGCCTTTTGTCCCGAAAGCATGCCCTGAGATCTCCTAACAGGGATTATTTTCAGCAAGCATGTGAGTGCTTAATTTTCTTCCTACCTTCTTCAAGAATTGAACCTGTGTAGACTATGCACAAGATTTTGTGAGTAAATTCTTTTATATTTTTAACCAAATTGTTTTTTGTGTTTATTTTGAGCTAGGTTAAGTGTGTTTGGGGTGGAGTGATAGAAGTGGGACTGGTAATCTGTTCAACTTCCGTTTTTGTGCAATTACTAAGATACTCTGCTGATTGAGAGTCTCGTTACCAAAAATCTCTCAATTCCCCAACAGTTCCATCATCCAGAGTTGTTCCTGTATCTGTTTCAGAACGCTGTAGCAGACTTGCCCCTCAGAAATTCTGTCGATCTTCTGGGAGAGGGTCTCTGGCACAGGGGAGGGGGGCTTCTTTTCCTGGAATGAGGGGTTCACCTGGGGTGCCCAGGTTTTTTGCTGTGCCCAGACTCCAGGTTGCCCTGCCCAGGCTGCCCAGCCGGAGTCTCCAGCTCTGGAGACTGCCTCCTGTGCCAACCGGCCCTGGGTGGGACCGCTGACCTTCCTCCACTGTGCAAACACAAGGCTCCGGATCCAGGGGTTCCAGGATCCTCTTGAATTCGGGTTTGCCCTTTGAGTTCTTGGACCTGTGGGTGCTCTCCCTCCTGCTGTCATTAAGGGGCAGGCAGTCTGTGTGCCTGGGGGAGGCGAGCACCAATTTCACATGCTGGTTGAGACAATTTGAAAACCTCTTCCCCGCCCACCAGAGGAATTTCTGTGTGTCGATACAAAAACTGCGCATAGGTGTGCACGCACACAAACACACACACAGCCCCCTCCCTTTGTGACTTCAGGTGTATGATTACTGTGACTTTTCCTTGCTGTGGACCGAACCGAGCCCCCAGCGCCAAAGCTTTGCCGGGGGAGAAGTCCTCGCGGCCCACCGGCTGATCGTCTGGACAGAAGGGGGTTGCAGCTACATCTATCAGCTGCTGAACAGGTCAGCCCGCAGGGGAAATGCGACCCCCCCAGCCCCACCTTTTGGGCACCAGCTGAACCTTGAGGGGCTTATTAAGGAGAAACGCCCCCAACCTCAATATTCCCAGGGAGCACAATGAGGGACAGCTCTGCTTGGCCATGAGGGGCTTTGCTTGGGCGGGGGTGGGTGGAATGAGCTGCATCACTCAGGGGCAACCACTGCTGGTGGGCTACCGATGCTGCTGGTGGGGTCCTCTGAGGAGAGGGGCTGCTTGGCACGGGCATCCTGCTCCCCCCCACTGCTTGTTGGACAGATGCATTTCCATGATTTCGACCTTCTCACCCACCCCTCGTCCTGTTTCCCAATCATTCAGTGGCCGTTCTCGGAGCGCCCAGCAGCCGTCCGGTGGAGGGGTCCTCAAAGAGACGGTGTACCCTCTTTTACTGTGCTCTACTCACGTGGAAGATAACCAGGTAACACAGTTGGCCAAAGGGTGTGTCTGTAGGGGGGATATGGGGGTGCTTCAGTGGTGGCAGCCGGGGGCTCCCATGTCAGTGGGGCTCTGAAGCCAGGACCTGCTCTCCAGGGGGCTCCTGTGAGGCTGGCAGAAAAGCCTGGACTGGATCTCCCGGCCCCTTCGCATGGGGGCACCCCCTTGCAGTGCTCCCTGCGTCCCCTTGGCAGGAAGAACCCACAACCAAAGCCCGTTCAAGGCGGGGGTCTCAGCTCAACACCCACTGGAGGCAGCTCATGTTTCCTGCCTCTGAGACTCTGTGCAGGGAACGGAAGGACTCTGTGCTGCAGCACCCGACTTTGTGCCCCCCCCCCTCTCTGTCTCTCAGAGTTTCCCTTACGTTATGGGCTTCATGAACGAGAGAAAAGAGCCCTTTTATAAGATTCTTTACTCTGGAGACACCTGTGGGAGAATCACACTGTGGCACATTCCTGATGTCCCCGTTTCAACTCTAGATGGATCACCAAAAGGTCAGGACAATTTCTGTTTTGGTGCCTGGGCTAGACTTAGCAGGCTGCTGGATAAGGCCTCAGAGGACCACTGAGCACTGTTTTGGCCTGGCAGAAAGCCTGGACAGCTATCAAATTGGTACAAGGAAGGGACGGAGCAGCTGAGTTTGGGCCAGGCCGGCTCCGTGGGAGAGTTTCTCTGTTACTGGAAGGCCTAAGAGTGTCTTTGAAAGCAGGAGGAGAACGCAGCCACTTTGGCTTCTCTGGCTCCTGCCTGTGGCTTATGAGACAAGATATGGACCGTCAGCCTCCCTGCTTCAGACGTGCCTCCTTTGTCTTTTTCCACAGAGATCCCAAAAGCAGCATCCTGCACTCTGCAGGAGGACTTTGACGCTCACCACCCTCTCGTGGCCGAACGCTTCTGGGGCCACTTCTGGGGAGCCAATGCGGGGGGCAAAGAGGGTTCCACCCCCACCGTGACTTCCTCTCTGTACATTCCCAGCTGTGACATGCTGGTGTGCGGATGTGACGATGGCAGGATTGTGGTTCTGCCAGCTCTGGCTGCTGCCAGGGCCTGCCTCTTGGAGGACCCTTCCTCGCCAAAAGGTGAGCATCACCAGCAGACTCCCCACTGAAGGGAGCCCTCCGGCCAGCGGTCTGTGTCGGACGACCCTTCCAGGGCGGGCTACTTCCAGGGTGGGCTCCTGCCCCCCACCTCGCTGCCCGGGCACTCCGGCCTGAGCCAGCCCCCTCTGGGAAAGCCTTTGGGGCAGACCAGGGAGCTCTCATCCTTCCAGGCCCTTGCTGTGTGTCCGCCCAGAGGCGGCTGAGGAAACCTGTCCCAGAGAGCCCAGCCCAGCATCTCCCTGACGGGAGCGCAAGGAGGGCTCTGCTGGCGCGCCCCTTCCGCTGCCTCTACCCCACGGCTGCCCCGCTGTGCCGCTGCCACCTTTGGCCCTGGGGCCTCCTATCTGACCCGTCGCCCCTTCCCCCCTTCCAGATGCCCTGCCCCACAGGACGCTCAGTGGCCACGGCAGCGGGGTGACGGCCTTGCTGTACCCCCACGGCCAATCCGCCCGCTTTGACCCCAGCTGGCTGCTCTCCGGGAGCCAGGATTCCCGCGTGACCTGGTGGGACGTGTTCGCGGGCCACAGGCTGCACTGCTTCACCCTCCACGCCGGCCCCGTCACGGACCTGCTGCTCTCCCCGGAGAATTACCGAGTGAGTGGGGCGAGAAGGGGGCGCAGGGGGCCGGGAAGGAGGCCCCCGGAGCAGCGACTCTTCTGCTCGCGGGGGCTGTTGGGGGGGCAGCCGGAACGGCGGCGGCGGCGGCAGTGAGAGTGGAGGAAAGGGGGCGCCGGATCCGGGCACGTCCGGAGGCACCCGGGGAGCGCTGGGGCTCTTGCTGGGGCTCGCGGTTGCCGCCGCTTCTCGCGCGTCCCTCGGACTTCAGCCCCGCTCTTTTGCGCAGCCCCAGCCCGAGCCCACCTCACTCACCGGGGAAGCGGCCCAGTCTGGCTCGGCAGCTGCTTCTGCCCGGCGCGCTGCGCCCTTGCCGGAGGGAGGGACGGAGGGAGGGAGGGACGGAGGGAGCCTTCGAGAGAAATGCCTTCAGCGGACGAGCCTCCTCCGCCGTCTCCCCTGCTTCCCTCCTGCGGCTCCAGATTGCACCGGGATTGGGGCGGGTTTCTAGGGATGAACGCCGGCTTTCACGCCAGGAAAACAGTTCCCCAGCGGAGCTACGGGAGAGAATTCTGCTTCCTTCTTGCTGCTGCTCCTTGCTCTGTATTTAGGGTGGGAGTGGCTGCTCAGCAAACTGAGTTGCGCAGGCCCCCGCCCGACTCCGCCACTTTAAGAAGACTGGGGTGGGGTTGGGGGTTTGGGGGCTTGTGCAGCGATGGCTCTGTTTCCGGGGCGGGGGCGGTCAGAGGACGCATTTTCGGTGGCCTCAGACTGCCGGGCGAGAAGGCTGAAATTCCGCACAGCACAAGCCGTGGGATCTCCCCAATGTACGGTGTTTTACCTCCTCTTCTTAAGAACCTTCCATTGGCTATTGTGATTTTTTTTTAACCCAACGTTGAGCAGAGCGGTGTTGTAATTTGTCTACCCTTCCTGTTCCAAGGGCTTCAGCCAGGTCTCAGCAGACCTTTCTCCTTGCAACGATTTTGGGAAGCTGACAGGTTGAAAATGAGAAGAGGGGAGGGGGAGGCGGTGGGCCCTCACTTGGGATGAGGGGAGAGAGCTCTTCCCTCCTTTGCAAAGGCCTTTCCGCCCGTGATGTCCGTCCACTCCAAAGCTCTCCGCCTCTCTTGGCTGTTGCCTCCTACCCATGGCTCATGATGCCAAAGTCTCTTCCTTTCCTCCAGGGAAGGGGGAAGTCAGATCTCCTTATTAATTCAGCACGTTCACACCTGCCTCCCTTGATGCACTCTGAGATACAGCGTCACCTGGATGGCAATTCACTTCATGACATGGAAGAGAGAGAGAGAAAGAGAAAGAGAGAGAAAGAGATCTGTGCAAAGCCAAAACAACCCATTATCCATCTGACATTTCTTTGCAGTTTAAAAGTCACCGGCTCGTCTGTTGCTTGTGTGGTGTCCACACTGTGGTGCTCCTGCACGTCCAGGAGCGAAAGTGCCTTTTGCAGGCGAGGCAGCACCTCTTCCCCGTGAAGACACTGCGGTGGCATCCGGTGGAAAACCTCCTTGTTGTTGGCTGTGAAAATGGCTCCATTTATGTTTGGGACATTGAGACAGGTACTCAGAAAGCTCTTCCCTGCCCCCTTCCCTGCTAGGCACCCTCTCCGCTTCTGTTCCTCCCGTTTCAGGGGCTCTTCCTTGGAGGAGGAGACACCCCTCAGCGTGTTTCCTAAAGGGAGGCCCTGGTTTTAGTTCAAACTATCCAGGCAGGTTCTGTCTGTTTCTTCCTGCGTTCTGGACCTGCCTTTGAGGCTCCTCCCTGAACGGCAAACCCCAGGATTCCATCGGATGTTGGAAGTGGAATAATAGCACTAGAACAGTGTAGTGCGGAAATGGCCTAAGTCTGTGTGCATGTGTGTGTGTCTGTGTGTGTCAAGGCCTTGCTCAAAAGTCACTCACTGTCAGCTATGACTGGCTAATGGGGCTGCTGGGAATTGCAATCCAACGGCCTCTGAAGAACAGCCGCAGGATTCCCACCCTGGCCTAAGGGGTAAATCAGAGTTTAAGAGGGCCAGGCGAAGAGACAGAGAGGCATTCTCTCTTTATTTTAAGAGAAAGCTTCTTCACATCACAGGGCTGTGAGAGACTGGTGTGTTTTTCCGCAGATGAACGTGCTTAAAGGCATCAATGTGAGTGTTTGGCCCTCTGACATATTTCTGCACTCTCCAGATGTGCAGCTGTGTTACCTTTGCTGTGGGAGGGGTTGGGGGTTGGGGAGAGTGGGTCCAACTGAGAGTAACTGCAGGAAAGGCCCACAGAAAGGAGGGAGGGAAGGAAGAAAGAACGTGCAAGCTCTGTTGGGGACTCAGACTTACAGTGTCCCTGTTCTCCAGGCAAAACAGCAACAGCAGCAACTCCTCCTCCTCCTCTCAGTGGCACAGATACATTTGGGAACCTTGATGGGAAGGATCCCCTGGTCCTCCTGAACTTTGGAACCTGGAACACTAGAGGGCAGCATTCCAACACAGTTGGAGGAGAGGGGCTGAGCACGGGTAGCAGCCTCTGTAGGCATGGAGGGGTTTGGGGAAAGGCTGGGGGCCGTTTTGGCAGCCTTCTGGCCAGGGGGCTTTCAATGGAGAAACCTAAGTGGGAGAATGAAGGAAACCAGTGAACATTTGTGCCCCACCAGACACCCTTCCCTGTCGCCCGCCCACCCGCCTGCCCTTGTGCTCCGTTAGATGCTCTGTGCCAGATCCCCGGGCTCTGTTTCCCTGACAGCCGGGGGCACTTGGAGCCTTTGGGAGAGAGATTTCCCTCTATGGTGTCGTGGCCCTGGTGTCTCTGTTCCAGGCTGCGGTGCAAGACCAGAAAGAGATGCCTGTGCGAAGACGTGCGTGCGTGCGTGTGTGTGTGATGGGGGAAATAGGGTTTTGTATCCCCTCCCCTTTTCCTGATGGGAAGCTGGCAACCCATTTACCCTCTTGGTGCACTGAGCTTTAAAGGCGGGGGAGACCTGTTCCAGGGTGGGGCGGTTAAGTCCTGAGCTCGAAGGTGGGAGGAGGCCCATCACTGGCCTCCTGCGTGGGCCCTGAAGGCACGACCCACTTGCTGCTGCTCCTTGCACAGGGCCCTTTCCCTGGGGCACTGCATCTGCCCCACCCAGAAGGGCTCCACCTGCCCCAGCCCAGTCCTTCCTACTCCCCACTCTGTGGTGTATGGGGAGTGGTGTGGCTGCACCTTAGCTCCGGTGCTTCCTGCCCTTCTTTTGCCCCAGGGGTCCTGGAGCGCCATGAGAGTGGGGAAATGGCCAAGGCGATCCTGGCTTCCTGTGAAGATTCGGCAGTTGCCACCGAGGCGGATCCTTTGCTCCGGACCTTTGAAGACGACAGGTCCGGTGGTGGCCCAGCCTCCTCCTCCTCCTTTTCGGGCTCATGGAGATTTGGCTCCCCCGCTTCCTTGGGCAGCCTTGCTCAGCACGAAAAGTCTTCTCGTCGCTGGGTGAGTGGACAGGAAGGGGCGCAAGGTCCCTCTGAAAGTGGGACGGCCACCGTGGGGCTGGCAGGAGGGACCCGCAGGAGAATACCCATAAGGAAAATAGGAAAATACCCATAACTCTGAACCCAGCTGTTCCTGAGTGAGTGTGGGATTGTGGGGGGGGGGGGACAGCCACAGAGCCGGGAAGGCCTTCTGGAAACCAGGGGGCTTCTCGAAAGAGAGGCTTTGCCATCCGGTTGTCCAGGTCAGCCCCTGGACGGGTGCCTCACGGGGAACAGAAAGTGCACCCCCAGTCCTAGTTCGTTGCTGGAACCTTGGACTCCGTCCCATCCCCAGCATAAAATGAATGAAAGGTGTGGGTAGTTTCAAAACTTTTGCTGTGAATGTGCTTTGCAAATGATCACCAGCTGAAAGAAATGTTTCCAGAGGGTATTTAGATTTTGGAAACTGTTTCATCTCTCATCGCCACAATCCCTACAGAGGATTCCAACATTTGTAGCAACATTTTTAATGAGTAAATACGTGAAGGTGCTTTTCTTTTTTGTTATTGTGACGAACTTTAATATATGTCTGTTATTTTCCATAGGAAAAGCATGCTTTTTCTGTTAAATAACATTTTGGCCGTCTAATGGGGAGGAGTCCCAAGTGTGGGCTTTCTTTGCTTGTGTAGAAGTGGGTGAGGAATTAGGGAGCTTGAGAGCGGTCGGGGGGCTCCGATCCCTGCCACCTCTCAAAAAGCAGCAGCTAACGATGCTGAGTTGCCACCTTCTTTAGCGTCCAAGGGTGCGATGCACAAAAAGTGTAACGGTGTTGGAAATTAGAGTTTCCCAGGGTGTTAGCCCTGTTTGGGAAATCTGTGGAAGCTAAAACTGTGAGGATTCAGTCTCCTTTTAGCAGAGTAGCAGGAAAAATCACGTCTAAATTTGTGTATGGCTTTTCTGATCTCAAACTGACTGAAGAAACAAAACGAATGCAGGAGGCTTCAGGTTACAAACTTAGAAGAGTTTACTAATGGCTTCTACATTTACATATGTATTGGGAAGTCTACATCCTAACTAGCTAATGAATAGCAGTAGCTTTGTTCTTGTCTTCTGATGGAGATGCGAGGCATGGTCGGAGAGGAGGAAGAGGAAGCAAAAAAAAAATGGAGGAGAAGAGAGAGAGAAGAGGGGGGTCTCTTTCTTTTATAAGACCGATGACCCAAGCAACTGTCCTGGGTCACATGATCTGATCACCTGAACACCAAAGGTATTTATGATCATGCAATTATATGACAGAAAGGCAAATGGTGGAGCTTTGGCATGCAAAAGAGAAAGGAAGCCCTATGCTAGATATGCCCACTTGCTCTAAGAACAAGATGTGGGGAGAGAGAATGCTGGAATTTTTCCAAGAAACAGCTGGTGGGAAACGGGCAGTTGGATCGTAAGGTCACCTGGGTGAATCATCCCCTGGGCTTGGGTTTGGCCTTGAAGATGCAGAAGGAACTTTTGGAGCCAATGCCTCTCAAGGAAGGAAAGAGAAGCACAGGCCGGGAAAGGGGGTGGCCTGGCTCACCTCCCTGGATGAGGAGACTCTTCTCTGGTCTCCCTCTGGTTTGTTCTGAGAAGGGCTTCTGCCACAACCCTTTCCCTGCTTCCTAATTGTCCCTCCTATGACTACCGGGGTGGGCTTTTGTGGCTTCAGAAGGGGCAGCCCCATGTGGTGCATGTGGCAGCAGCTGGGGGGGTAACTGTGCCGTAACTGTGGCATGAGGTGCTATGCCCGGGTCCCTGGGAGTCTCCAGAAACAGGATCACTTCTTTCAATGGTGGCATGCCAGGCACCACGGATGCCAGTGGTTTTCTCCCATTCCAGGAAGGGAATGGGATGGTGCACCAGGTCAGGGGGCTTGATCTGTGAGAGACCCTGGCAGCTCCATTCCATACCCCCTTGGGCTCACATGGTGCTCCATTGGAAACCTCAGGGGTAAAGCTGGCAGGGATTCATCTGGGCCCCACGCTGGGCCAGTGGAATCTCAGTGGAGCAAGTCAGGTCAGGATGTTCCCCACAGGCTATCTCCTCCGCGACCACCTGACCACCTGGGTACTGCTTCCCCACTCTGGCTGGTCCAATGGCTTTGGGTTCCCTGACTACAGAATCTGTGTTGCAAATGTGGTTGCAAAAAGGGCTTGGAGAAAAGGCATTCTGAGAGCCACGGTTTTATTTTCAGCTCTTTTCATGAAGATCCCCAGTGCACAAGGGGTGCATGTGTGGGTATGCACATTCACACATGTACCCACCTACCTCGCAAGTAGAGCAGTACAGATTGCCCTACGTGCAGAGCAGTGAAAGCAGCCTGCAATCCCCTCCTTTAAGTACAAGTGGAAACTTTCCACTTCCTGATAATACAAGCCAGCGTGTTGTTCACAAATCAAAGCACTGGATGCAACTTCTGCCCGCCTTTGTAATAAGGAATGGCTCAGCTGGGCTGCAGATCTTCCAATCTTTCCTTCCCAAGCGCTTACTGTTTTTGCAGAGCAATCTTTTGTGCCTGTAAACTGGCTGAAAGGTGAAAGGCCCTCCCATTTATCTTGATCCACTTGGGCTCTCTCCAGCCGAGGCCATACATCCATCTGTTCGGTGGAGATACTGCCTCCCAGAGTGAGCGGTCAGGGGGAGGCCGCCAGGAAAGGTCAGTGGAGCGCCTTGACCTTCCTCCCTCCCCCTCCCCCTCGTCGCGTGTCCTGCCAAAGCACTTGGAGCAGAGGGGAGGCTGGGAGCAGCCGTGGGCGCCTCTCCCTCCACCTCCCTGGGTCCCGTGAGAGCAAGGGCACATGGACTTGGCACCTCCCCCTGCTGTTGGGGTGAGACAGAAGGGGCTCTCAAGCTGGTGATGCATCCCCAGCGAGAAGCTGGCATGTGCTGTTCTTTGTTTTCACATGCCAGCGCATCAGACAGGGAGGGGCCCTGGCATTTGAGGTGAAATGGGGGCCCTGCTGGGAATAGCAGTGACGGTGGCGGCAGAGAGGAGTGGAGCTGCTGCCAGAATCCTCTCTGCTTTGGCTTGGTCATGTTTTTGCCAAAGCGGCTGCTGGCTCAGCTGCCCTGGTCTGCGCCGTGGCTGCAGATGTTGCCTTGTTGCTTTTTGCCTCCTATTTGTGCTGCCAGTCATCTGGCTGCTGCCCGTGGCACATTCGGGTCACAGAAACGGTGCAGGGATTGGCTGCTACTTTCTTCTCTCCCCCTCCCCACCTCTCTGGCTGCCCAGAGTCATTGCAAAAGGACGCTCCAGTGCTCTCACTCCCGCTTCCCCAATCTGGCTACTGGGGCTTCTGGAGGCTGGCTTTTTTTGGTTAATGGCTAAAGCAGCTCATCCCCACAAGAGGGCTTATACAAGCCTGAGCAGAGGTTCTGGGTGAGTTGGCTGTGGGACTGCAGGGGGAGCTCCGCCCTCCAGAGGTGTATCTAGGGTGGGGCAAGTAGAGTACATGCCCTGGGCACCAATGCTGGGGGCACAGAAAAGCCATGCATGTAGGGGTAGGGGTGAGCTAAGAAGGTAGTGGCACAACTTCTGCACTTGCCCTAGGCGCTGTTTATGCCAGGTCCGCACTGCTGCCCTCCTGAGAATTGCTGTGATGCAACAGCCAAAAAGGATGTTGGCCAGAAGGCACACTTCCAGCATTTCACAGATGAAAGCCAGGACACGTATGGCCAAGTGGCACCAGAGCGTGGGCAATGTGGCAAAAGCCATGGATGGGGAAGGAAAGAGAAGCCAGGAGAGGCTGCAGCCGTTTGCCTTTGCCTGGGCCTGGAGGCAAGGGCAAGATTCCGCCCCCTCCTCTCCTCTCCCCTCCTGGCTGCTGAGTTGCATGAGTGCAAATGATTTCTGCACTTTGAACTCAGTTTGTACCAACTGAAGTATTCTGAGGAGAACGGGGGAAGAGAAGAGGAGGAGTGAGAAACCAGGGCATTTTAAAAGCAGCTGAAAAATGGGATGATGGAGGATTGGTCAGAATTAATCTTGGCGAAACAGGACAGTTGGGGAGGGGGCCCTTCTTCCTTCCCTTCATCCACAAATGGTTCTGCGCATGCTATTAACATTCATGACTCCAGGTCAAGCCCTCATGCAAACATCTGATGGGAAGTGCGGCGGAAAAGCTCTTCTGCCAGGTGACTCCTCCATCTCAGCAGCCTCTTTGCCGGGGGCTCCACCGCTTCTAGAAGCCCCTCTCTGCCGGCCCCACTTAAGATGTCCTCTCCTCCATTAGGAAGCAGGCCTTTGGGCTCTGTGAGCTTCCTCATACTACAGTGGGCTCTGGGCTAAAAAGAACATGGTGAGAACTTTCACTTTCCACAAGGGAACTGGGAAATGGAATCAGGCAGTGGATTTGCAAAATCCCCACAACTCCCTTCTCCACTCAACTCCATTACAGGGAGAGATCACCCTGGCCTGTTGCTCTCTGTATAAAGGCAGGCCTGGATTCCCAGTGGCCCTGCTCAGTGTGGCTCGGTGTGGCTATTTATACCTGTGGAAAGGAGGTGCCTTTCCGTGGCTCCCTTTCTACCTGTTTCCACTGCCTCTGCAGCTGAGAAAACATTGACTTGTGCTGTGAAGATATGGAGACAACAGTGGGGAAGGCAGAAGCTGCAGGTCTCTCCCTGCCCTGGTTCTGGCCCTCAGAAGCCACTTGGAGGCCCTGGCATGTGGGGGAGGTGTTTGTCCTGCCACTACTCTGAATTTCCTATTTGGTGCAGAGGGAGGACTTCAGACAATATCATCCTTCCTGCCTGTCTTTACTCCTACTGTGGAAAATCCAGAGAGAGAGAGAGAGAGAGAGAGCTGGGTGGCTAGGTCAGATGGGCGCATGGTGCTTCCCAGTGAGTCAGGAGCACTCTGGCACCTACACGTGCTCAGAGTTTACATGGAAGCCATTGTAAAGTGTGGCATGGCTCTGTATGTGTGTGTGTGTGTGTGTTGTGGAGAAGGGGACTGCTGAGCATGCGCTTCATAGCATGACCATCTAATGCCCGCTCTGCCCCCACCATCCGGTCCAGAGTCTTAAACTGCCTCCTGCAGCACTGCACCATCCATCCATCCGACCCAGCTACTCAGCACTCCCCCCCCCCCCGGATTTGCAACCACTTATCCTGCCCACTGCTTCACTCCAGCTCCTGGGTCTTTTAATGCTTTCAAAACCGACATGTTACGTGGTTTCTGAACAGAGCTCCATTCAGCAGTCAAGTGCTGAGTTTTGCATGAACTGTGGCTTCCAAGTTGTCTTCAAGGGCAGCACTGCATAGAGCGCGTTGCAGCAGTTTAATTGGGGAGCTCCCTGTGCACAGGCTGCTGTGGCTCAGTTCTCCCCCTCCAGGAAAGGCCGCAGCTGGCAGGACAGTCAAAGCTGGTACCGAGGTGGTACCAAGAACTTCCTGGCGGTCAGAGCTGTCTGGCAGTGGAATATGCTGCTGCCTCAGTGGAGTGTGGTGGAGTGTCCTTCCTTCTTTGGAGGGTTATAAGAAGAGGCTGGATGGCCATCTGTCAAAGGGAGGGCTTTGATGTGAGTTCCTGCATGGCGGAAGGGGGTTGGACTGGATGGCCCCTGGGGCCTCTTCCAACTCTAGGATTCTATGATTCTCTCTGAGCCACAGTCCAGCTGGGCCTCCAGTGGCAAAAGTGGGCCTCAGAGTTCTCCCAACATACACCCCTGCTCCATCAGATCAGTGGGAGCTCGGTACATCAGCACTCATGTAAGTTCCATTGGTTCAATGGGTCTACTCTAGTTGAGACTAACCATTGAATTCAGACCATTGTTGGCTTTCTAAGAATTATTGTTTTTAAGTCACATTGTGAGACACCTTCAGATTAAATGATGAGGTACTGATTAGATAAAATAGTGAGAGATTGGGGGC
Source organism: Cyclura pinguis (assembly GCA_030412105.1). Lineage (NCBI taxonomy): Eukaryota > Metazoa > Chordata > Lepidosauria > Squamata > Iguanidae > Cyclura > Cyclura pinguis. Next base: position 33,267,330 of record CM059608.1, read on the forward strand.
TTCTCTGTAGTGATGCCATACTTTAGCATGCTCTCCTCCCCACTGGAATCCATCAGGTTCCCTCTTTGGGGGTCTCCTGATAGAACCAGAAGTCACTTTTCCCAACACAGTGTCTCCTGTCCTTTGTTTCTTTTCCTCTTTTAAGCTGAAATAGATTTCTCACTTCCTGTCCCTCGGTTTACGTTTTTGCTCTGTCCTGAGAATAATTTGTATTTTGTGACTGCTTTGGACATTTGCTTTTTCACTGATGATCTTCTGCAGTTCTGTTGTGTGGCATGCCATCGCACATACTTTTAGCAGGAAGTCAGGATGGTGATGGTGGTGGTGGTGATGATGTCCCTACTCCATTTTCCTTTTCAGCTCACCTCTGCCTGCCCTGCCCAAAGGCCTTTTACCATCCTACCAGTGAAGACAAAATGGGAGAAGGTCAGCTTCCATATCCTTCTCTTTGATTTGGAAAAACTGACAGAGTGGCTGCACTCCCCTGTGCCCAATCGCCTGAGGTCCTCCAACTCCTTCCACAGCTATGGGGCTCTAAAGAGAGCCAAAAGCACTGCTGAGAAAAGGACGCTGATGTTAAAGAGGAATCGGCTCTCCGGGTCCTTATCCCCACTGGACGGCCCAGTCGGAGCTGCGGGGGAGGAGCAGGTCTTTGGGGAGAGCCACGCTCCTGCCGTCCCCAGGAGGGCTTTGGAACAAAGAGGGAGCAGCATCAAAAGGCACAAGAAGGCCAAGAGTTCCAAGAAGTTGCGGAGGCAGCCCTCGGGGAGGAGCAACGTGCCAGCTGCAACCGAGGTGGCCAGGCTCTTCTTGTCGTGCCTCTTGCCCTGGGGGTTGGACAGGGAGCAGGATGAGGTCTGCCTCCGGTACCTGGACGTTGGGAGACTCCTCTCCCCAGTCTCACTTGGACGGATTTCCAGAGACAACCACCTCTCTCTGGCCATGCCAGGATGGAGGAAGGCGGCTCTTCCAGGGATGGTGGAACCTGAAGTGAGGAACTTATTTTCCAGCAGAGTGCTGGGCCTGTGTGATAATTACATGAGTGTCACCCAAGAAGAGCAAGCCAGGAGGAGCAGCGGAGGCACCAAAAGCCCCTCAGAGAGAGCACCAGCTCTGGGTTACTTGTTGAGTAGGATGTGCTTAGTCCAGAGGCTACTGAGAGTGCCTCCAGAAAATGCCAGGTAAGAGCTCTCCCTTTCAGTCTTTGCCTGAATGAAGGCAGTAGAAGGACCTGGGAGATGGAGTGGGGGTGGAGGGGAGGATTCTGTTGCTTGCCTGTCATTTGCGAGTCACGGAGGGGCCACTTGCCACACTTTGACGGCCTCTGAAGGGCCTTCCTCACGTCTCTTCTTTTGCCCTCATTTCTGTCAGCCAGTGCAACAACCAAGCTTTATTTCACCCAGTTCCACCTCCCTTCAGTGGGAGGAATGACCTGGATTGCTCTCTTCCTCCATTTGGTGTGTTTGTGCCCTGCTCTTTGCCTAAGTCGCCCAGGGGATCCGGTCCAGAGCCCAGGGAGTCCTCCCCCGGTGCCCTTGCTTTAGCAGCTGTGGGTCCCTTGCGTCTGGATCACCCTGTGAGACCCCCTTCAAGTGTGCCAATGCCCTCCTTAGAACCAAGCGAAGGCCCCCAGCACTGTTGCCGTGTGGCTGATGCACAAATGGATGCACAAGCTCTGGCTAATGCCACCTGAGGCGGCCACCCCTTTTCCTGCAGCCACTTTGCGTGACTGCTCAGGGTCATCATATCACGCTGGCTGCTGCCAAACCGACTCTCCCCACTCCTTCACATCTGCCTTGGGGGTCTTCAGGTGGGGAGCTACATGCAGGACTCCACATTGACCACCCTTGAGTTTGATCTTGTAAGTTTTGCCCCTCTTCCAGCCCAGCAAGATCATTTTGAATCTTGCTTCTGTTGTTGGCAGTTTTGGCCCAAAGCCCCTGACCTTGTGCCACCTGCAGGTTTGATAAGTCTTCCCTCTACATTCTCACCAAGCTGAGAATCAAAATGCAGAAGAACAGCTGCCCTTCAGAGAGTCCCGAGGCACTCTGTCCAAACCTCGCTTTCCTCCCCTCCCTCCCACTTGCTGCAGAGCTCTCCTGAGACCCCCTTTGGGTCCGGCCCCCAGCCAGCAGCGGACCGACATGGAGGATGCAGTCTCCGAGTGTGGCCTCCTTCTGCTGCCTCATCAAGAGGGACACCCAGGAGGGGGCTCTGGGACCTCCCACCCCTCTTGAACCCTTTGGCAACTAGTTCATAAATCCTAGCCATGAGATCCTTTTCAGCCTCTCCGGGGTTGGCTTCTGGGCCAAGCCAAATGGAAAAGATTAATTAGGTAATGTCTTTGTGGGGTGGGGGGAGATGTCCATCAAGAAACCAGGAGGCAAGCAGGGGGGAGGGAGAAGAGGAGGAGGAGGAGGAGGAAGAAGAAGAGGAGGAGGAGGAGGGGGTTTATATAATGCTCTGCTTCCTCGGATGCTGGGGACCACTGCTGCCTTATTGGGTGGGAGAAGGGACTTTGTCCCACCCAGGTTTTTTTCCCCAGACAATGAGCTTTGCTCTAACGGCTTCCCTCTTGCCTTGACCACACCCAGGTGCCTTTGTGGGATCCCTCACCCTCTTCTTCCTCCTTCCAGAAATGGGCCTCTTGGTAGAAGGGGTGCTTGGTGGGAGCAGAGGGCTTCCAGTAAAGGCACTCTGGATTGGGACCATCAAGTCCCTTCATGCAAATCCCAGGCTCATTTGTTTCCTCTTTCACAAAATATGCCCGGGTCCTTAGTCTTGAAAAGAAAAGCCAGACAGAGAAACCTGGGTGCATCCCCTCACACCAGCGGCTGTGCTGGGCTCCCCTGCTGCCCAGATGAGTGAAGGCCCGGGCACTGTCACTGCGCCTCCTCTGTACCTGTAGGGAGAGGGTGGGTGGCTCCCTTGGCCACCAGCAGTGGGGCAGCTTCTCAGCTGGACTCTCCCCGCAGATACAGAGGAGGCACAGTGACGGTGCCCAGGCCCCCGCTGGTGCCCAGGGGCAGCCCCCCATCCCCATCGGCAGCACCCCTTCCTCCTCCTCCGTCGTAGCCTTTCCCAGGCCGTGTCTCCAAGAGCCGCTGCAGGCGAGCTGTGAATGTGCTGGGGGCACCGCTTGGACAGGGCCTTTCCTCGGTCAGCTCCTTGTGCCTGCCTTCAGGAGCCACTCGGGGACTTGATCCTAGTGTGTGCAGCAGCAGTGGTGGAACTGACTGGCCCCTGGAGGGAGGGAGAGCTGGACTGGGGCGGTGTCCATGGGTCTGGCCCCATTCCAAGGCTCGGGGGGGGGGTCCTCTGGCTCAGCAGGTGAGCCCTCAAATCACTGCTGCCCCCACTCCAGCCATGGGGGTCGGGCTCAGGCAGGTGGGGTTGGGGGTGCCAGAGATTTTTAGCAGGCCCATCACACACAGAGGTAAATGGGGTGCATTTTCCTCCCTGGTGACCTGTGTTCACTGCATACCCAGCGATGAGCCCCAATCTTTCTTGCCCTGCCCTCATCTCCTGGCCAGGTGGTGATGGAGGCATTTCTCTTCAGTCCACAGAAACTAGAGTCTTCGCGCCCCAAACGACGACCGACCTCCTCCACCGGGGCCCCTGCACCTCACCAAGAACCTGCTGAATGTGAATATTTGGAGAAAGTTCTGGATTCCTCTTGGTGTCACCTGCTCTGCTTTCTGCGGGTGGAGGGGAAGCACAGTTCATGCGCAAACATTGATTCTCAGCCTTGGGGTCTCTATGGGCTCCTCTATGGGGTGGCTTCTGGGCGCTGGTACCCCATAAGTCTCTGGACCCCCTCCTGGCCCATCCCCGCCAGACGCCCCCTTCCAGCTCTTTCCTGCATCTCCTTTACTTGCTTTTCCTACTTAGATACTTTCTTGCCCCCCCAATTCTTCCTTTGGTGAATTTTAGGGGGTGAACTCCCACAGATGTGTGGCTGGACCCAACCCAGACCCAAGCACTGCTGCCACCATTGGGGTTGGCAGAAGTGGGCTTCCCAGCAGCTGGAAAGCAAAATTCCACCTTGCAGACACTGGTGGAAAACTTGGATGAGGCATCTAGTGGGACGTGTGGTGGGTGTGACACAATGCCGGGGACGGATCTTCTTCCAGGGAGGAGATGCAAAATGCGGGCGAGTGCGCACGTGCACACACCTAGCCTAGATCTTCTTCTGTGTTAAGCATGGTGAATCTTTGTTCTCAAGTGAGCCATAGGACAGCATGGGACACGTGGGTGGGGGGGTGAGCAGAGGGAAAGTGTTGGTGCCCAGGGGGTGAGTGTCCTGCTGAGGGACGGCCTCCTTGCGCACCCCAGTTCCTCCCTGGCACAGCCGTTGAAGTGAGGGGCTCTGCTCTGGGGGCCGTGGGGGGGCTCCACTTGGACTGGGCACTCTGGCACAGGCTCTCTCATTGGCTTTCAGGTGCATTTGGGGTCCCTGCTGGGGGCCTGGAGGACAGTTCTCTCGTCAGACTCATTTCTTCCTGGAGAAACCAGTCCGTAGAGGTAGGGAGCGGACACCCCATCATGCAGGGCCCTTAATGTGGGCTTCAAGCGCACAGTGCAGTGGGTGGGGCGTATCCGTGCGTGTACCCTAACCCACCCATCTGTCCCTGGGGCACCCCTCAGCCCAGGGAGGCAGGAAGGGCCAGTGGTGAGAGCAAGCGCAGAGTGGGCTCGCCTGTCCTGTCCCACCCTTGCCACTTGCCCAGCGCAAGGCTGGAGGTGCCTGACCACTTGTTTCCCCTCAGCCCCCCTCACCCCCAATCTCCTTCTGTGACAGCTGGCGGAGGCCATGCAAGCTGCTCTGCTGGCGGAAGTTCAGTGGGGCACGAGGAGCCGGTGGAAGTCACCGACCAATGGCCATGGACAAGCACGTGCCACTGCCAGGGATTTACTCAACACCAGCCGAGTGGAGAGAAGGAAGAACCTGCCTTTGCTGGGTGAGTGCAAGGCCTCTTGGCCGGGGGAGCAAGAGGGGTGGGCTCTTTGTGGAAGGGCAGCAGCACCTACCCCCACTTCCCTCCATTTGCAAGAGAGATGAGCCAAGCTTTCCAGCCGGGAGGGTGGGCGGGCAGGCGGGTGGGCCTGGGAGCAGAGATTGCTGCTTCCTCTGCTGCCACTTTCCCCTTTGCTCCGGTTCCAGCTGTCAATCTCATTTAAGGCACGGAGAAGAAGGGCGCGTGGGTTGGTGTCACAGTTCAGAACCACTTCTGGTCCTTCAGTCCTTCCTTCCTGAACACGAGGGCCAGCTTGGGAAATCCCTTTGGAAGTAACTGAGGTGTGCCGTTTTAATGGCTAACATTGGGCAGCTACAGATTCTAAGGGAATGAGGCACATTCACCGGTGCGTCTTTTATCAATGAGATCAGACGTCTATTAAGCGCCTGTTGTTCTCCTATTGTAGCTTCATAAGACAGAACGTGGAGTCTTTATGCTTTGGTTGTAGAGGAATCCACACCATGGAAATAAGTTTTACAGTTGAATCGTTTCCTTTTACAACAGACCCAGTTGCTATAACTTTTAATTGGTGCTCGTGTTTATGGGCAGGAGTATCCACATCTGAATTTATGTGATGAGATGATTTCCAATTTTCTTCAGCCCATTAGCTGAGCTTTAAAATTAAGTGACCCAAAGTTTACATCCAATCTTATTAGTGAGCCTTCTCTCTGATAGCTAATTTATAATCTCGTGCTGTGGATATCTGTCATAAAAATTTGTGACTAGCATGCTCCTTCCAGAAATCTGAGAAAGGTTTCATTTTTTAAAGCCATAAAGAAATCCAACTGTCTCTTGGAGGGATGGATGTAATCACATGCCAGAACCAAAGCACCCGTCCTCTCTCTGTCTCTGTATTGGGGAGGGTTTTGTTTTGTTTACACTGGGTTTCCTCCCTACCCTCAACCCTTCCTTTCAGCCAGTTTCTCTTCAGTTCTGTCTCTCTGTGCCTTCAGGTTGCTTGTCAGTGCGAATTTTCTAGAATTTACTTGGGTAAGGAATAGCCAGAGGTGGTTTGCCTTTCACTTCCTCTGTAATGTAGCCCACTGGGGCTGGTCTCCCTTCCAAGTGCCAGCCAAGTCCTCTGTGCTGCAGGGCTGGGGCCTTGTTTGGAAGAAAGGCAGCCAACCTTGCATTTGGGAGCTGATCTCACTTGCTTTGAATGAGCCCTACTCCCACAGAAGCACGGGTGGGACTGTAGCCTAAGGGTGCGCAGATCCCTGCTGGGATCCATCTGGGGCTGAGAAAGGAACTGAGGAAGGGATTCTGCAGCAGGGTCTCAGTGGAAGAGGTGCCTCCCCCAAGGCTGCTGCCGCTGCCACTTGAATTCGGGCTGATGTTCTCTGTACCCTGGCAGACTCCCTCATCTTCCTCTTGCTAAGACCCCAGAGCCTCTCCTGGAGGGAGAGGTTGGGGCATAAGAGGTCAGAATCATAGAATCATAGGTGCACAGAATCATAGGTTGGAAGGGACCCGAGAGATAATCATCCATCCTCTGTTTAAAGACCTCCAAGGAAGAAGAATTCATGACCCTCTATTTAGGCAGTCTATTTCACTGTGGAATAGCTCTTGCTGTAAGGAATTTCTTCCTAATGTTTAGGCAGCATCTCCTTTCTTGCAATTTGAATCCATTGGTTTGTGTCCTGGTCTCTGGAGCAGCTGAAAATAAGCTTGCTCCATCTTCAACATTGTACTTGCTTCCAGGGTCCGGAACGGGGGCTTCTGTCCTCAGTGCTGGCACAACCCTGCATCTGGACCCACGCTTGCTCACTGAGGTGCCCTCAGCCCTCAGAGCCCTCTCCTCAAAACAGCTTGCCAAGGAAGGTGCTGAGCACTTGGGAAGAGCTTGATGCCCACCATTCATGGGCCACAGCAGCTCTCAGGCAGGTTTAGTGTTCACGTGGACAGAAACAGTTTGCAACAGGTAACAGCAGAGGGGAGAGAGGAGACTTCCAGCCCACCTGGCTCAGAGGTTTTCCAGAACCAGCTGGGGCTTTCTGTGTGAGGCACCTCATCTTCGGATGAGAAGGCCTGAGCTGGTTGCCCTGTCCCTTGCTTTGGTCTCTGAGTGAGAACTTGCTGGGCCCATTTAATGTGAACTGCATTCTAAATTTCCTAGTTAAAGGAATGTTAGAATGAACCTTCCCCAAGTGCTGAGAGAATGGCACAGTCTGTCCCTGAATGCTGCCCTCAGCCTCCTGGTGCCAGTGTTCCAATTTAGGACGTATACATGGGAGGGAACTAACTCCCTCTAATGTTAGGCAAATAGCAGTAGCTATAGGGCCAGGGCAACCCTGACATGACCCTGAGAGACTTGAAGACCAACAGCAACAAGAACAATGGGGCCAGGGCATACTTTATGAGGACTGGGCTCCCTCACCCACCCTCTCCTGTGGCTCGGACATTGACCACGGCCCTGTCATTCTCCCGCTGCTGGCTGGCACTCGTGCCATGTGCCTACAGCTTCTGTCTTTGGCTCCAGAAAGATGGCTGTTAGCCCAGCCCAGGTCATATGAGAAGACACATTTATCATGTTTTCTGAAGAACTGTTTCCCAAAGTGGTGAAATACGTCTGTTTATTATAGCTTGTAATCGCCCTTCCTTAGGCACCTTGTGTTCACTGTGTCTTGATTTGTGATGGATCATTTATTGGGCATTGATATTGGCTCAGTTTGCAAGCCTGATTGCTAAGGCAGGTTCCTCTGAGGTAATCCCACTGTGGGAGAGAAGACATGTCACTCCTAAAGAAAAGGCATTGACCTTTGTATGCCCCGGAGCAGAGGGAGTCTGTCCTCTGGCACCTGGGGGCCCTGCTTTACATAGCACAGGAGTGCCATCGCCGCTTCCATGGCCAGATGAGGCAATGCCTTCCGTCCTCCAGAGGGTCCTCTCTTCACAGCTGCTATCATAGCGTCATGGCCAGGGGAGGCACTGGGGGCCCCTCTGGTGTGGCGTGGGGGCCAAGACCCTTGCCAGCAAGCCACTCCCCTCTCTGTGGAATCTCCATCAGTGTGAAACCATTAGGCCAATGCTTCCAATTACAGCCCTTTCCTGTAAAGGAACACAATTCAATTTTGCATTTTACCATCCAACCTGTGGTTTAACTTGGCTGCTGCAGTCATCCGCTTTAAAGTGTACCATGATCCAATATTCTCTACTACGGTGGTCAACTGCTGAAGGAAGCAAAGTGGAAGACTCCCTAGAATTGCCGTGCATTTCCTTCTTCGCTTCATATATTTTGCCAGAGGACTCCTTAATGCAATAGAAATCAGATTTGTTGTATATTTTAACACAAAATCCAATTGTCCAGACGCCATCATACCAGGCTCATCCAAAACATTAGAAAGGGTAAGATTCTGTGAGGGGATTTTTCAAACGCAGACAGACTGGAGATACATATTTCAAGTGCCAATGCAGAAAACACAGGTTGCTTTCAAAAGGAAAAGGTTCTTGCAGCCAAAGCCCGAGGCCTCTTGCCTTCTCTTTCTCCATCATGGGTCCTGCTTTGCTAGAGAAGCTGCCCAGGGTGCCGCCGTGGCCAAACTGCCTGGCAAATGAGAGGCTTTTGACAGTTCAGCTGCCTTGTGAAGCTCCTGCTCCTGCTATTTTTGCATCTGTGCTTCAGTCCTTTGACCCAAAGAGACCTCCTGGGACTCCACTTGCAGGGAGAGACAGGAGTGCTGGTGCTGCTGCTATTAGAGCTGCCCTTGTTCCTCGGCACTGAGAAAGGGCAATGGAAACCAAGAGGCTGGCTTTGCTCTGGGGTGCGGGGCTTGTCTCCCTCGTCCCTTTTGGGGGCAGTTGCAGTGAAATGGTGCAGACACCCGTATGAATCTTCTTATCCGAATTCTTGTAGCTGAAATTGCCAGCAGACAATGAATGCCTGTTACTGTTGTCTTGAAGCCCCCAGAAAACAGACAGACAGACAGACAGACAGGCACACAGTGGCTCATTTCCCCTGCAGTGTGTTGCTGGTGCCCATGTCAGAAGTCTAAAGTATGCTTCAAGAGGGAAGATCATTTTGGAAGCCTTCACCTAGACATCAAAGCAGCTGTGTCAGGAATGGAGTGGCAGACTGGCTGTTATTTCCTGGCCAATGCGTTTCTTATCCTGTGAATGGCCCAGCACTGGGGCCATCGCCTGAGGCCCTCAAGGGTTGCTTGCTTGCCAGCCTTTCTCCAAGCCACAGATGTCAAACTGTGAGCCCCTCCAGTGCCCTTCCACTCTCTTCATCTGGGTCCCATTTATGCCAGGCAGTCTGGGGGGAAAGGGAGAGGCGCTGTGGGATGTACCAGCCAAGCTGCCCTCTTCCTTCTGAGCCTTCATTCTCAAAACACCTCACTAGGCACAAAGAAGCCTCCCAGCTGCCCTCTGTCAGCACCTACAGAAGGAGCAGACTGTACGTTTTTTTCTTTCATAGGGACCTTCACATGAGCCCTGAGAAAATTTTACACCTGGGATAAACTGGCACAAGACTCCTGCAGTTCGGGTTCTCCTATGGGAGCTGGGCAAAGCCCATCTGTGAGTCGGGGTGGAGCTTTTCAGTTTGATGGGATTGTGTCTTCCGGCTTACAAAGTGATGCGTTGGATAGATTGGGAATTAGCTGTGATCCACAGAAATGGAGAGCCTTCAGAGAGTCAGGGCTCCTCCTGTTGATTTCGGTGGCTCTGCTGGTAAGGCTCAATTTGGCCAAACCCGGATTCTCCATCGTGGTCATCAGATTCCCTTCCTTGGGACTTTAGGAAGGGGCAGGCTAAGCGAGTGAGCACTTTGGATAGGTTGTCCTGACACCATTTGCTCAGTGAAACCGTACAGGCTGCCGCCGCCGCCGCCGCCGCCGCCGCCGCCGCCGCCGCCGCCGCCGCCGCCGCTGTGATTCTCCTTCCTCTAAAGGCCTTCGCTCAGCACAGAGGCTGTTGGCCCAATTTCACAGCCAGGCCAAGTGTCCCTTTTTGGACCCGGGATGTCAAAGCCCCCCCCTTCGGCCCCTCCTTCTTCCAGGAGGCTCAGCTCTTCCCTGCTCCCTCTCCCTGGGCTGCTCCCTCTGGCCGCCCCCTTTTGCCGAGTGCGAAGTATGGTAAACAAGCCTCCACCGCGGCCTCACGTGCGCACCCCTTCGGCCCCAGCAGTACAGATGTTGCGCAGCAATACTTTGGGAGAGCGAAGCAGGGGGAAGCCACAGGCTCACCGGTCGGCCGTTTGGGACCCTGTTGCTGCCGAGGAAGAGGGGAATGGAGGCGTTCGCAGGCAAGAACAGCCGCCGCCGCCTCCGCCCGGTGATGCTGCCGTGCAACCGGTGCGGCCTTGGCCCCGCCGAGGCGCCCCCTGGCCCCGGCTGCCTCTTCTCCGGAGGGTGGCTTCCCTTCCCGGCCTTGGTGGGTTGTGCTCCGCGCGGATTCCAGGCACTCTCGGTGCTGCTGAAACTATCACGGGCGAGGGGACGGAGGAGTTCAGCACCTTGGTCAGCTCTTTTGTTAAAAAAAAAAAATTTGGAACAGAACCCAGAGCAGATTTGGCTCACCCACCGACCAAGGACCCCGAGGCCGCCCCCCTCCCTCTCCCGTCCCTCATAACTCGGGACGAGCCCCTACAGTTGGTGCGACAAGAACGGCGCAGCCGCTTCGGAAACCACCGTCGCCGCCTGCGACGCAGCCGACCTCAGCGGAGCCTTTGGAATGGGGGTTGTAGGACACGGGCGAAAGCCTCGCGATTTTGATTTCAGATTGAGCCGTGGTCGGAAGAGATCTGCTGGATCCTTCCGGCGGGTCCGGGAAGGACCCCCCGGACCGGCCGAGGAAACGCCGCTGTCCATCTTGGCCGCACGATGTCCAGGCCAGGTACTAAAGGTGGCGCCCTCCGTGCGTCCGGGCCTTTCCCCCTCCCTCTAAATCGCCCAACGGCGCGCCTCGGAAGGTGGCCGGGAGGGCAGCGCGGAGGGGGAGGGAGGCCCTCCGCGCGGTCACGAAGTCGCCGCTCCCGGCGGCCAGCCCCCCCCCCCCCCGGAAGGAGCGCCAGGGCGCCGCTGGTGGGCCGGCGCGGCGGGACGCCAGAGGGCGCTGTGCAGCCCCCTCCCTCTGGGCCGGGGGCTGCTTTCGGCCGCAACCCCTCCCGTTTCCAACAGGCAGCTCAATAACCTCGGGCGTGTGTGTGGAGGGGGTGATAATTGCCCCCGCCCCTCGGCTTCTTAGCCCCCCTTCCCCCGTGTTCCCGCCCGGTGCATTTAATATCTATGCGCTCGCGAGCGTAGGGAGAGCCGCTGGGGGGGCGGCAGCCGTACCCGCCCCCTTGAGAGCCCTGCGCGGGTCCCCCTCCCCTCCAAGGAGAGATTAGATTTCCTCTCAAGAGCGGCCGGCAGAGAGACAGCGGCCAGGAGGGGAACTCTTTGCTCGCTCTCCCACCCCCGCCATCTATCTCTCGGCCACACACACCGCGAGCCTATTTTTAAAGCCCCCTCCCGCCATAACAGCCCCCTGCCGGCCCTGGGCTTGGAAGCCCCGCGGAATCCCGTCTCGTTCTCGGCACAATTGCGCGGTGTCGCTGGGGAGGCTATTAGAGCAGACGGGGGGCTTCTCTTTCTCCCACCAGAAAGGGGCGGGGGGCTCCTTCAGAGCGGCTGAAGGTCAGCGGCGCGATAGGAGGCCGGGGAAGGTCGGGTTGCAGCTGCCGGCAAATGGGCTTTGCTTCGATCCGGGGCGGGAGGGGCGGGGGTCGGCGGAGGCCATGTGCGTGGCCGCGCGGGACTTGAGGGGGAGGAGGTAGGTGGGAAGGTTCAAGGGGCAGCCCCCAGCGCTGGGACCTGTTCGCAAGGAAGGAGGTCTCTGTTTAGGAAATTCCTCCGGGGCCGTTGCCTGGGAGAGGCCTGGGGGTCCTTCCGGTTTCAAACTGAACCGCGAGGTTCAGGCAGATGGAAGGGGGTCCTGGCCAAGGAGGGATCGTGGATGCCCCCTCCCCCGCCGACGGCAGCGCCTCCTGGGCCGCCCATCTAAAGGCAAACCGGAGGCCTTCGCGCGGAAAGACAAGCCCGCAAGACCGGCCCAGAGCACCCGGGGCCGAGAACCAGGCAGCGGAGCTGAGCTGCCGGCCGGAAAGCAGGGGATTTGGATGCGAGGCGGACACGGGGACGCTTTGCTGCCCGCAGGGAGAAAGCCCCGTGGGTGGGGAAAATGAATACTGCAATAAGAACGTGTAGGGGCGGCGGTGGAACAGCTCTGGGGGTGGATCGGGGAATGCCCCCCTGGGGGTACAGTCGGCGGCGAGGAGAATGCCCCCAAAGCTGGCGGGAGAAACACATGCTGGGCCGGACGGAGGACACCCTGCTCTGAGGTTCATTCCGAAGCCGGTGGGGCTGGCCATGCAGTGCCATGAAAACGGGCCCTCTTTGCAGAAGAGAAATCCCTGGATCTCCAGAAGAAATCTATGTCAAAGACAGCAATCTCTGTGCACGCTTACAGGCTTTGAGGGTTGCAAACAAGAAAGGCTCATGATGACCCCAAATGGAGGTGGCCGCCCCCCGCCGCTGTATCGCAAGCCGGCTTACTGGGCACGTTCAAAAGCAGGAGGGTGGCCTTAAGTTTTAAGTCTGATTAAGTTGTTGTGTAAGCTGCAATTACGCTGCTTTTCGCTTTTTAAAAAAGGAGTTGATTGGACTCTTCTTTCTGGTTAACTTTTGTTTAATTGGATTGGGAGCCGCTGAAATCCCTCGGAGGCGCCTCTGAGAAGAGGATGATCACAGCTGTTCGGCAGAGCTTAAGGCGACAGACAGATAACGTGATTCGTCAGAGGAGAAGACTCGCCCTGCGGCCTTAATCCCTTGGGTTTTTCATCAGCTTCTTTGGCTGCTGCATCGAGTCTTCAGCCGCCGCAGAAGCGTCCATTTGTTGAGCCCGCGCTGGTGCACGATGGTGTTTGCTGGGTGACAGAACGGGGCGCCATCTTCAAATCCCTGAGTGGAGAGGACAGAGGCTGGTCTTGGGGGCAGTGGGGGGTCTGTCCCTCCCCCCCTTGCATTTTGCAAGTGTTGTTGAAGCTAAACTCTCCTCTCTTCCTGAGGCAGCAGCCATCTTGCGCTTCCTGCCTGTCCCTTGGAGGAGACCCCTGATGTGCGTTTCAAGCTCAAGCTCCCTGCCCAGAAGAGCCCCTGATCCTGCCCGTGCGCAGTCCTCTTCCCTCTTCTGAGAGCCTCAGGTGCCCCACGCGGGTGAGGGCGGTTGCGGCGTGGCCTGGAGGGCAGAGCAGCCAGACCAGGTAGCTGGACTAGGACGGGGGCCCTGGATTCAAATCCCTGGCCGAGGGGTGCCGTCCCAGTCACTCAGCCTGACCTGTCTCATGGGCTTGTTCTGGAGGGAAGGCCAGGAAGGAGGAGAACTGGAGATGTTGCTTGGGAGATTTTGAGGCAAGTGGATCACATCCTGGGAGACCCCTTGGGGTCCCGCATCCTCCACCCCCCCCAGGGGATGAGGTCAGGGACCCAAATAGGAGGCCCACAGCTAGAACCAGAGCACCCGACCACCTCTTCTCACTCCTCCTCTTCCTCCCCCTCTCCCGCCTGTGGATGTAGGAAGCCATTGCAAGAGCCCTCTTGAATGGCAGCCACCGATGGGCTCCTTCTCCTGCCTGAACGCCTCCAGTCCCTTTTGGAGGCCCCCTGGGTTGGTGACAGGCCCCACTGCATGAGAGATGGGGAAGCTCTCAGGTCATTCTGGTGGAATTGTAGAATCATAGTACAAGCAGGCCATCCACTCCGGCCCCCTTCTGCCGAGCCGGAAGAAGACACCACCACAGCATTCCCAGCAGATGGCCGTCCGGCCTCTGTCTCAAAATCTCCCAAGAAGGAAGAGATTCCACCACACTTCACGGCTCTTAGCATCAGGAATTTCTTCCTGATGTTTAGGTGGAATCTCTCTTCCTGTATTTTGAAGCTGTTGCTCTGGAGGAGAGATTGATGGGGGGCAGGAGGAAAGGCCTCTCTGGTACTTTTGGCCTGGCTGAGGCTGGGGCCCTTGCCCAGTGTGCGTGTGCTTGCCCGGGGGTCTCTGGGCAAGAGGGACAGTGTGCCGTGTTGCTTGGTGAGTGGAACAGGGCGGCATAGGGCGGATGATGTTGAAGTGGGGTGGGTTGCACGGGGGTTGCAGAGGTGAGGGGGCGTGCCCACCTGCAGGGTGTGGCAGCTGAGGGTAGGCAGGAAAGCCAGCCCCTGTTCAGGTTAGTGCCTGCAGCCCCTGTGCCCTGCTGCCCTTGCTTGCCTTGGTGGGGGTCTCTCCTAAGAGCTTGTCTCCACGGCCATATGGCGCTGTATCTGTTCCAGAGCCTTAATTGAAGGGTAACTTGAAATTAATTCCTTAATCTGCTCTGAAAAACTGTAATGAAGATGCTGACAACATGATATCTAATTGTCCAAACAGCTATTCCAAACAGCAACTCTCCTTTTAGAAACTGGGTGCCATTGGAGATGATTTCCATAGGCCGCTGGGTCATCCACAAGCCCTTTGGTCCACCATGACCAGCTGGACTTCAGAGGGTAGGGGTGGCTCAGGGTCAGTAGGTGCTGTCCTGCCATGACAGCCACCTTGCCACGCTCATGTGGGTCCTCTACTGGTAGCTTCCAGCCCTCGCCCACATTTTATGTGCAGGTACAAGCACACACACATGTGTGCACATGCATGCATATGTGCTCTCTCTCTCTCTCTCTCTCTCTCTCTCTCGCGCACACACACACACACACACACAGTGATGCAGCCCTGAGCTTCTCCCCTCCCTCCCTCGCTCCCTCCTCCCAAGGGCCGCCTGCCTTTTGATCCCCGTCTTCCCCACAGAGCGCTCCTCCTCTGCAGTCAGCCTGCAGGCTGGGGTTTCAGCCTGAATCCGGTGGAATAGGGAGGGCCCCTCTCTGTCCTGCACGCAATACAAAACTTTCTTGTGGACAACACTTTCCCCAATACTGTGACTGTCATGGCAGCCCCTCGGCAAGGAGGCCCTGAACTGAGGCCTGACTTCTCCCTCTGGATGAATTTGGGAACACCTGGCAAGAGTGAAGAGCGCGATGCCCCCTCTCTCTCTCCTGCGTGCGCCAATTAATTCAGACCTACCCGAAGTTTGCTGCTCACGGACAAATGCTGCTGCGGACCATCCCCTGTTTGCCCTGAGAAACGGCTTTCAAAGATTTCGCATGAGGCAGTGGTTCTTAACCTTTTCTTTAGCGAGGACCCCCTGTAAATGTAATTTGTTGCCACAGACCCCCAAGGCTTAACTCAAGATTTAAATATTTAAAATTTAGATTTAAATAGTCAAACATTTATTTGTTTGTTTGTTAAAGGCTTCCGGGTGATCCTGGGCAAGTCACATTCTCTCAACCTCAGAGGAATGCAAAGGCAAACCCCCTCTGAAGAAACCTTGCCGAGAAAACCCTGTGATGGGGCCACCTAGGGCGCCATACGTCAGAAATGACTTGAGGTGCACAAAAACAAAGCGCCAACGGGGAGGTTCTCCCCTTTGAAAAGTGACTTACAGCAACCCTGGGTGAACCTATCATGAGGGCTTTCTTGGCAAGATTTGTTGCCTCTGCTTTTCTCTGAGGCTGACAGAATGTGACCTACCTGAGGTCACCCAGTGGGTTTCCATGGCTGATTGGGGATTCACCCCCTGGTCTCCAGAGTCACAGTTTGAGGCACGAACGCGCCTGCCGCCCTGTCCCGTGCACTCGCACCCCCTGCCTGCTGCTTTGTCCCTGATGGCACGAATGCGCACCCAAACTGCTCCCTCCTTGACAAAGGGGGGAGCAGTTTTGGCACCCCCCCACCCTGATGCCGTATCCGTGTTGCTGCTGGTGTTCAGGAGCAGGGCTTCATGGACCCCAGGTCAAGAACCGCTGTTATAACCAAATATTTTTAGAGGTGAGCTAAAGGTACTTGCAGAGGGAGGGAGAGTGGAATCTGTCTCTCTGGAGTTCAGTAATGCTTTTCTTCCACGCTTCACTGTGAAAATGGTTTTGAAGAATTAGATTTGGAGCTGCTCAAAATTAGTCCTGCTGAACTTGTTACACAACTTAAATTAGATTATGGCTCCAAGTGATACATACCGTAATTTCTAATCTGCAATTACATTTGTCCCCTTTGCTTCCAGAAATTCTCCCACTCGTCTAGGCTGGGGTAGACGGCTCCTGGCTTTTGAAAAGACTGTTGCTCTGTGGGGGGGGGGGGGGGAGTGGCATGGAAGAGAAGCACTCTTGGAGTGGGGGGGGGGTCTTCCCTCTGATAGCAGCAGCAGCAGCAGCGCCCCTCCCCAGCTCCGATTTGGCCCTTTCAGTCGGAGGCCCCAGAGGCACAAGAGCCAGCCTGGCATCCTTCTGGGGCACCAGGACCAGGCTCAGTGGGCTTCTGCCACCCTACCGTTGCCCAAAGGGCTGCTGAGGGTCTCCCACCACTGGGCCTCTGAGGGGTTTCCTGTGGGCACCTCCTGCCCTCTTCACAATATGGCCCTGGGAAGAAGAGAAGAGGGGAAGCCTCGGGTTTCTTTGGTGTCCGGGGGTGTAAAGGGCCTGGGGGAGGGCTTGACGGAGGGAAGCAGCGCTTTGCTTCCCCTGCAGCTAGCGAAATGCGAAGGGGGTGATGAAAGGAAGAGAGGAAAGGGGTCCTGAGCTGAGCTGGGCAGAGGGGAACCCCAAAAAACAGGAATGGAGAACAGAGGAGGGTGAAGAGGGTCCCGCTCCATCTGTCCTCCTCTGGATTTAGCATTGTCGTTGCTTCCATTTATTGGAACTCACCCAGAGAGCACTTAGGACTGGTCCTTATGCAGTATGATTTTATTTAGAAAACTTATGTAACAGGTCAGTATCTAGTTTTTTGAAGAAGGATATGGTAGATTAAAGCAGTTACAGACGTTGCAATATCGTGTTATAAGTTTATAATAAGGACAATCAGAACAGGTACGTGTGTGCGTGCGCGTGAGTGCAGAGACCGCGTTAGGTGTCTATTAAAGACAAACTTTTCTCCTCTTCCCCCTCCTCAGGGGCTGGTGGCATGGCCAAGGGTGACAGCAGCAGCTTCCCAGAGGGCGCAGAGAGGGCAGCAGCTGCCCAGCCGTGGGGCCCGGAGGAATCGGACTGCCCAGGTGAGAGCCAGCCGGTTTCCCCTCCCTCCGACCTCTGTGTGGGGTCACTGCAGACCCCACCCACGGCCCTCTTACTTAAGTCTCCAGAAGCCAGAAGCTGGAACTTGCCCCCTCCTCCTTCCCTCCCTCCCTCCCTCCCTCCCTCCCTCCCTTCCATCTTTCCTTCTTTCTTTGCTTCCATCCTTCCTTCTTCCCTCCCTCCCTCCCTCCTGGCTTGCTTGCTTGCTTGTCTTTCTGGAGGGGGCATGAGAAAGAGAGCAAGGCCAGTGGAACTCACTGACACAATCTCTTAAGGGACAGGTAAGAGGACTCCCAATACTGTTGCAAGTTAGGATGGCATGGGGATGTGTACCGTTGTGTTGGAAATATTAACTTACTAAAGCTCATCACTGATTTATCGCATGCGCTGAAACTTCAACTCTCTGTCGGCTTAGGCCTCTCAGCTTAGCACGGAGCCCCCCGACTCAGCTTCCGTGCCCTGCCCAGCTCTGCATGGGCGGGCGGGCGCTGCCTTCCAGCGTCCGGCTGATCCCTCCCTGAGCGGCCTGTGGGAGTTTAGGTTTGAGAGCAAGGGTGCGGCAGCGTCCGGAAGCCCCACCCAGGACGGCCCCCCTTTCAAAGCGAACCGAGGCCCCCCTGGCCCTTGTCGATGGCTGGATTCCCAAGCGCCAGGCCCCACGGAAGCCCCTCACCAGCTTTGCGGCGGGGGGCAGGTCTCCCCTCTACCGGGGGAGGGTGGGGATCCCAGGCACTGTTGAGGAGCCGAGAGAGCGGCTGAGTCCCCTGCCAAGGCTGCCGCCCCCTTTTTTTAATATATATATATATATGTATATATATATATATTAATGTTTCAGCAAAATAAAAAAATAAACACAAAAAAAGAGAATTTGCGTACAGTTTACAATCCTATCCAATATATACATTTTTCTTGCATGTAACCTATTCCGGAGCAAATAATTATTCTTGCACTTTATAGCTTGTCCTCTATTCCTTAAGTATTTTTACCCAATGTGTTATTCACAGAGTAAATTTTATCAGATCTTTTGGCTAACGTAGTATAACTACTTCAACTTTATAAACTTCAGTGTAACTTTTGCTTTGTACGTAAATTACATATATAACATATACAGATTATATACATAAATCATTTTTATCCATTACCTTATGTGATCATGATGTCTTCAACTATTTTTAGTAGCTTCATTCCAATCCTTCTCTT
Source organism: Cyclura pinguis (assembly GCA_030412105.1). NCBI lineage: Eukaryota > Metazoa > Chordata > Lepidosauria > Squamata > Iguanidae > Cyclura > Cyclura pinguis. The sequence goes on from CM059608.1 coordinate 33,285,670, forward strand.
TTCGATCCATCTTTATTACACCATACAATAAAGTTAGAATTTTCTCCTTATATTAAGATTTTCTCCAGTTTTGGAGAAACAGATTTACTGGAGCCCACTCTCTCTCTATTTTCCCCTCTATATGTCCTCTTAGTCTTTGTGTCAAGTTATCTGTTAACTTAATTTCTTGCAATTTATGAATCCAGAGCTCAATATCCGGTGTTTCATGTTTTTTCCACAACCTAGCATATTCTACCCTCGCTAGGGTTATCATGTATAACAATACCCTAGCATATTTCTTCTTAATATTTGGATCTATCATATGTAGCATATTTAATGTTTCAGGTGTCTTCACAAATTCGATTTGAAGAATTTCCTCTATTTTTTTATGGGTATCGTTCCAATATTTTCTTGCTTTTTCACAAGTCCACCAAAGATGGTATGTCGTTCCTGTACCAATTTGACATTTCCAGCATTTACCGGATCCTACCTTATAGATCTTTTGGAGCTTAGAAGGAGTCATATACCATCTGTGGAAGCTCTTCAAGTAATTTTTCTTGAGATTTTGAGCAGCTGTGAATTTATGTGTTAGCTTCCAGCTTTCTTGCCAGTGTTCAAGCTCCACCGTATGGCCAATATTCTGAGCCCATTTAATCATTACTGTTTTTACAGTATCATCTTCTCTCTTATAGAGTAGTAGTGACTTATATAATTTGGCAATTATTCTTGGTGGGTTCTCTCTTATAATTTTTATTATTTCATGATGTTCTTTCAAATTAAAGCCATACAATTTCTGATCGATGTTAAATCTCTCTTTCAGCTGTCGATAGGGGAACCAATTAATTTTTATCCCCTCCTCTTCCAGTTTAGATCTGTCCTTGATTCTTGCGGTTCCATTTGTTTGTTCAGCGATTATGTCTTCATATCTGAGCCAATTATTTGTATTCTTCCACCTTCCGTAGAATGCTTCTTGTGGAGAAGCCCAGCCTGGAGTTCGATTAATGAATATTCTCTTATAATTGTTCCAAACTGACAAGAGAGATTTTCTGACGTAATGTGAAAAATCTTTGTCTATTTTGGCTTTATCGTAACATAAGTACGCGTGCCATCCCATTCTTACGTCTGAACCCTCTAACGTTAGCAGTCGTTCATTGCTTAGATTGATCCAGTCTGCTATCCAGGACATTGCAGCGGCTTCATAGTACGTATAAAAGTCTGGGGCTCCTGCTCCTCCTCTAGATGTTAAATCCGTCAGAATTTTCCAACTGATTCGTGGTCTCTTCCCTTCCCAGATAAATTTGGTTATGTCTTTTTGCCACCGCATAAATGGTTTTTTATTGCTTATAATGGGTAAGTTTTGAAATAGAAATATCATCTTTGGTAACACGCTCATTTTAACGGCAAAGGCTGCCGCCCTCTTAACGCATGCACAGACCCACACGCCAGTTCATCGTCCTCAGCTTTACCTTTATCTCTTTCTCCCAAGATTGGGACTCCAAGAGGTTTACAAATTAAAATGTAGTTCAGACCGTACAAAAAGTTAACATTGATTCTGCCAACAATATTAAAACAATTTAAAACACGTACTTTGAAAGAATAAAAGCACTTTAAAAACAGTGCGGGTTAAAATAGCCCGGCTCCCTCATAAAAACCTTTCCTCGAACCGCTTCAGTTCCCAGAGCCTGTCAGAACAGAACCATCTTCACCCGCCGCCAGAAGGGCAGCCCGGGGCCCTTCTGGGCCCGAGGGGGAGTTCCGGAGCCAGGAGGGGCCAGCCACCGAGACGCCCCGCCTGGTGTGCCCCCCAGCGGGGCCTGAGAAGGTGGCAGCCCCGAGAGAAGAGCCCCTCCTGAGGATCTCAGGCCCTGGGGGCTCATCCAGAAGGTACAGTTGGCCAGAGAGCCACGGAGGGCTTCCCTGTGTGGCCGGAGGGGCAAATTCTGTTGCTCCGCTGTGTGACCCCCAGCACTCCAGGGGAGGCGCCTCTGCCCGAGAATGGCCTCTTTGCCCCAGAGAGTGGGCGCCTCTCACCCTCTTGGAACAGAGAAGCAGCCGTGAGGGGAAGACACTTTCTTCCGTGGGGACACAGAAGGGGGGGTCTTCCAAGGATGCCCGGCCTGAGAGTCGCCTGAGGGCAGAATGTGGGGGGAAGAGCTGGCACATTCATCGGCGCAGGGGGCACGCGCTGCCCCTGGAGAGAATATCTGCCAGCAAAGAGACCCTGAGCTGTGCCTGGGCAGCCCCCACCCTAAATTCCCCTCCGTTCCTGCATTTTAAGGGCCTTTCTTCCTAGGTGGGAAGCCTCCAGGGAGCCCCGCGTGGGTTTCAGTGCTCCGTGCGGAGAGTTTGTGGGCTGGTTGTCATGACGACCTCCTAGTGTCACTCCCCCTCCCCTCCTATTGATCGGGGAGAGGCATCGACGGAGAGGCAAGTGCAAAGAAGGAGAAGAGGTCAGGAAGTGGGCTGGGGGGGCAGGCTGCAAAACCCACTGGGGGAGCGCCCGCTCTCAGACTCTCCAACAGGCAGAGAGAAGGGGAGGGCATTTGCCCTCTTGCATTTTTGCCTGGGGAAGGAAAGGGAGCCCCCACCCCACCACTGATCCCCATTACCCACTTGCTCTTGTTGCCAGCAAGCCCTCCCTCCCCTGACAGAAGAGCCACCTGCCTGTCAGGATGGCGGGGATGGGGGATCTGCCACAAAGACCCCCACCAGCCCTGAGAGATGCATTATTGATTGCGTCTCCCAGGGGCAGAGAAAGGGAGGGGAGGAAGCCCCCATAAGGAAACCCCCAATAAGCCTCCATACACACAATGGCTAGATTAGCAAGGGAGGGCTTATGAGGGACTCCAGCACCAGGCCAGCATCCCTAGTGGTTAGCCAGAGACTGAGCTCTGGCTTTGACAGGACTGCCTGAGTGAAGCCAGAGCCTGGAGAGGCAAAGCGGAAAAGGCAGCTGGCTTTGAAACAAGATGGAAGTGGACTCGAACCCAGGACAGCCAGCCTCCGTGCTGCTCTGTCCTTGGGCATCTCCTTGGCATCTCACTGCCCCCTCCCCACCTGCAACAAAGGGGCGGCGGAGTGGGGTGCAGAGGGATTGGAAGGAGGGGTAACGTGCAAAGGAGAAGGTGCTCTTCTGGGCGGGCTGGCTGCCCCCCACTTCCCAAAGAGAGACATTTCAAGTTAAGTTTCCCCTCCCCTAAAGAAGGGACAGCTGCTCCCCACCTCCTTGGGCCTGACCCTGCTTCAGGGCTCCCAACTGTGATAGGGCCGCAAAACCCCGCCATGGCCTCTCCTCCATTTTTCCCTGGCTATCCTGAAACAGCCCAGAGCTGGGACTTTGTTTCCCTGTCCTTCGTAACTCATATCTATCGTGATCCCCTTACTATCCAGCAGTTTAGGCAGTGACATCCACAACGGAGTGACCCAAAGGATGCCGAGTGTGGGAAATGCTGTGAGTCAGAGAGGCAAGTCACCCTCTCTTTCTGCCCAGTGTCAGTTTTGCATCTCCTCCATCCAGTTTCTGCACTAGCCTGCAATTTAAAAAGGAAAAATTTCCATGAAAAACGTGTGCTCCACTATATATTTGAATGTTTTTTTTCAAACTTGCTTTCTCACAAAATAAACATTTGTAAACATATTTTCTCTCAGAGTAGGCATCTCTAAATCTAGTTTGTCTTAAAACACACATTTTGAACAGCACTGCTGTACCATTTTGAGCTAGCAACTGCACTGTAAAATTTGGGGATGCATGAAACCCAGATCACTTGTTCCTACTAACTATCCCTCCCTTAGTCCAGGAGGTGTGGATCAGGCTAGTTTGCTTGGAAAATGTCGCCAACATGGAATTATCAGGAGTCACAGCCGTGGCTGCCTCATGTGGTGCAGTCACGCAGGGAATGCACTGAGATAGCGATCTTAATTTGATGATAATGTGCACTGAACACCTGAAGTTGAAATATAATTTTATCTCCTAGTATTACCTAGCTTCCCTGTTGCCTTTCTGATAATTTTGTTATCTGTCTGCTTAGTTTTGAAACCAGTTTGACTGAGCACGAAATCAGTCCAGAACTTGCCTGTGGGGCTCAGTCCCTCCAAACCCACCCCCCCACTGCCCTGGAGCCATGGAGCAGATGAGGGGCCCCTTTTAACCCTCCTGTTGCCGATGGGACTCCTTTAGAACCTTGGCTTTCACACTCCCTCACTTGTCTCACCTTTGTGTGACTGATTTTCAGGTAGACCCACAATGCCAGAGCAAGACCCTCCAGCTTCCCAGAGCCCCCTTCGGTTCAGAGGGAGAGGGGAGAGACTCTCCATGCGAATTTATGTTGGTCTCAGGATAACAGTGGCTTCTGATTGTTTGGAACAGATGCAATCTCAGATCACAGCGCTATAAAACTGGGCTTTGGCTTAATTTTAGGAAATTCGTTTGCTTAAGCAAAATTGTTCTGATTTCCACTTGTATGGTGAGGGAGAGAAGGAGAGAAAGGGGATTGGAGGGTTTTGTTTGTTTTGTTTGTTTTAGTACAAACGTGATCAGAAAGCTCAAAACCCTCTTTTTCTCCTGCAGATGAGAAGAAGCCGTTGCCCTGGATGGCCAAGGTGTGTTCCTGCAAGGTGTGCTAGAGGTTGGGGGCAGCGTCGCTCTTTCTCTGCCCAGGACTGTGGCAGAAGCAGCTGCCTGCCCACCCGCCCGCGGGGCCTTCTCTGGATGAGGCTGGCCCTTCCCTGAGCTTTGCAGGTTCCCTCTGTGGGTGGCACTTGCCAGATGTTCCCCTGTCCTTCTGCTTGCTGGGCACAGTGGCTGCCGTAATGGTCCTTCCTGAGAATGAGACCAGTCGCCTCTTTTTGCTAATAAAACGACACAAGCTCAGGAGAGGCCTTCCTGGTGTGATCAGTTCCTGCTTAGAGAATGACAGGTTGTCCGGTTTGGCTCCACAAATCTTCTTAGGTGGCCGAAGCCCTCTGCCAGTGGCCAACTCAGGCTCCCAGCAAGGATGAATTAGGGGGCACCTGGAGAGCGAGAGAGAGAGAGAGCAAGAGAGAGAGAGAGAGAGAGGAACCCCTGCCCTGCTTTGGCTGTGCCACCACACATGCCACCCCTCTGGTTTTAAGCCCCCTGCCACCAGGATGGTGAGCTATGCAGGCCTGTTTGGGTTGCCTCCATGGCTTGTTTTGGCCACCACCAGACCACTGAATGAGGAAGCCTGTCTGAAGGCGCTTGGCCTCTCAAAGTGTTTTAGGGATTCCCTGATGCCTTTCTGCACATGCCCAGAGGCCAGAAGGGAAAATGACATCCACAGCAGGTCCTCTTCCTCCTCCTCTTCCTCCTTTCCCGCCAGAGGGACAAAGGCCAGGGCGGGGGGCAGCCAAGTGCAGGCTGGCAGCCGTCCACAGGAGTCTGGGGTGTTGCAGCAACAATTACATTTATGCAACATGCTGTTTTGTGGCTTGTTCTTAATTTTGCACCCCTGTGGTTCCCAGCACCAGCCGCTCTCTGGAATCCCTCCTGCAGAAGCAGCAGCCAGGCCTCACTGCTGCTGAGGAGCCCCTTGGCTTCTGTGCAGGAGTCGTCTTGGCCGGTGGCGGCATCTCAGGGGCCACAGCTGAGAAACCCACAAGAATGTCCGAGGTAGACACAGAAGATCTTCTGATTCAGCAAAGACAAGCCCCACTGTTGTTGCTGCTGCTGTTGCTGCTGTGTGCCTTAAGGTCATTTCTGACCTGTGGCAAAGCTGTCACGGGGTTTTCTTGGCAAGATGCATTGTCCAGTGGTGGCTGCCGCCACTGCCCTCCTCTGAGGCTGAGAGAGTGAGGCTTGCCCAGGGTCACCCAGTGGGTTTCCATGGCCAAGCAGGGGCTGGAAGCCTGGTTTCCTGCGCCCTACTCGTACACACAGACTGCTACATGGCACTGGCACGATGGCCAACTGCCTGGGGGAGGGGGAGGGGGGCCCCTTGGCTACCGGTCGGGGAGCAGAGGACAGTTCCTCTGGCACAACGAGGCAGTGGGGGCACAAGCGAGGGAGGGAAGGGGCCCTGCGTTGCTGCCTGGGGAGGGGGCTTAGCCCCGGCTGCTGGATAGTTGGGTACAGAGGCCTGCTTTGCTCTAGTCTGGCTTTGGGGCTTGAACATTTGAAAGACAGGACTTTGAAGTTCCTCTTATTCTGCTGAAAACTCTCTTTCTGACTGGAAGACTGTGTTGCACAATGGTTAGATCACAACTTCCAATTTCCCCTCAGCCAGGAAGCTTATTAGGTGACCTTGGCTTAGTCCTTGACTTAACTTTGCAGGTTGTTGTGAGGATTGATTTGAGACAAGTAACAACTGTGCATGTAGTCTTAACTCCTCCCACCACCAACCCCCTCAGGTAGAAATGTAAGAAAAGAAAAATTTTTAACAGCTTGGCAATTGCAAGAGATCAGCTTCTGGCACTCAGGCAGCACTGGATGGGCTCCGTTCGTCGGGAAGAAGGGATGTGTTTTGTATCTTGCCTTTCTCCCAGAAGTGGGGTTCCAGGTGTCTTGCAGCAAGATTGAAAAACAAACACAGATGAAAAAAAAAAGACCATCTTATTGAAACACAATGAAGCAAACTGTTTTTTATTATTATTAATTAATTAAACAATGTAACAATACATAATACTACAGAACAATAACACAATACACAGTGAACCAAACTGTAACTTTAGAACACAACTGAGCTAAAAGCAGTTGAAAAGCACAGCGGAAGGGGAAAGAGGGCAGCCCTGCCCCTCCACACCGGGCCCTCTGTCACCCAAAGGGGCCACCTGGCTCTGAAAAGTCCTTGGCCTGCCAGCGAAGGGGAGCTGGGAACGGGGAGGCCTTTTGGTTTCCCCTGCTGGGGAGAAGCTGCTGAGGAGGCCTCATGTCCCAGGCACACAAATGGTTGCTGTAAATCCCAGAGCCTTGGCTGGCTCTTCCAGGCAACCTGGTCCCACGTGGCCCAGGGCGTTCTGGGGAGTGTAACTGGCACTTTGACCTGTGCCCAGAAACAGACTGGCGACTAGAAAGCTAATCTGCTGCGCCCTCGATGTGAAAGCCCTTCAATTATTTGAAGATGCCTGTCATATTGTCAGTTTTTTCTTTGCAAAAGCTTCATACCGGGAACAATAGACTGAGATGCTGAGTTCCTTTCTGGCGCTTTGCTTGTGACACAGGCACCCACGTCCTGTCCTGCAAAAAAAATAGTGGCAGCAGTGAAGAGCTAGTGTGGTGTAGTGGTTTGACCTCAGAAAAGCCATCCACTGTCAGCCTCAGAGGAACACAGGGGCGAACCCGTTCTGGACAGCTCTTCCCAAGAAAATCCCTTGGTCAATGAGCCTCAAGGTTGCCATAAGCTGGAAAGAGTGGACTGTCGAGTGCCTCAAAGAACCATTCCCCTGGAGGGTGGCTCTGCTCTGCTGGCACGAAATGCTCAATCAAGAAGAGAGAAGCCCTTCCCAGAAAGAAGCCCACCTTCTCTTTTTCCTGCCAAGTGGGGAGGGAGGGGGCTGGTGGGGGGGACAGGTGCTTCTCAGCCCTGGACAGAGGCTGGTCTTGGCTGTCATTGCTGCCTCTGCCAGCCCCCCTGCCCGCCCGTCCTCCTTTGCTGCTATTATCTGGGTAATGGCTGTGACACATTGAGCACACGTAGCAGTGAGAAAATTGGTTTCGCTCCGTAGAAATGCTTCCAATTTTCCCAGGCCTGTAATTTTATGTCCACAACAAAATAAAAGGGCTATTTTCCTTAAGATGAAGGGAATTGGAATCTTCAACAAAAGCTGTGTTCAGTGTTGTGCTTTTGATTGGCAAAAGCACAGTTTTCAGAGACAGGGAGATGTTTGGGGGGAGTGGCATTCCGTCTGTCTGTCTGTCTCTGTCTGCCTTGTGAAGAGAAAGAAGGAGAGAGAAGGCTGCATCCCAGGCTCCCCAGCCCGAAAAGAGACAGCAGGAATGGAGGGGAGCTGCCAGAAAGGGGGTTGGGGGGGTTCCACAGCCATGGGGGCCAATTATGCCTCAAGGGCTGAAGGGCCCCTCCCCCAGTAGCCATGGAGGTGCCGTGCGCTAGGCTTCTCCACACCCTTCAGCTGCACTGATTTGGCAGGGGGCTCTTTAACTCAGATTGTTCTCTAACACTGAATTTGGTTTCTTCTTGTTCTTGCATGCACGGAGTCCGGTTATGGATTTCAGCTCTAATGTACCCCAACAGGTTGGAGAAGTGAGCCCCAGCCGGTGAGGAGGGAGAAGATGAGAGGGAGAGAGGCATCGACTGGAGGAAAGGTTGTGACCCCATGCTGCCTCCACCCCATGCTCTCATGCCTCTCCCCAACTTTCCCTCCTCCAAGCACGCACCGGGAAGCAGGAGGAGCCCCTGCCACCGGCACCCCCACCTCACCGCTGTTGGGAAGGGGCAGGCAGGCGGGCAGGTGGGGGCGGGGGGTTGTGCCCATGTGGCTCTTGTACAGAGGAGCTGCCAGACTGAAAACCAGAGAGGGCTCTGGGCCTTTGATGCTCCTGCTGAGGCGAGCTGGTTGCCTTATGGGCCACCCCACTGAGATTCCCTCTTCTACAGGACCATCGAAGGCACAATAGCCTGCTCCAGTTTCACACCAGCAAGCCTGGGGGGTCCTGGGGGCCTCTTTCCCAGGACCTGAGCAGGGCCCCACAAAGCCAGCCGACAGAGGCAGGCAGGGGCCACCGGTCCTGGCCTTTGACACCTGCTTTGGGGATCTCCAGGTGGTTTTGGAAGATCGTCTTGGCTCTGAAACAAAAGCAGTATTTCCCTGGGGGTTTGGGTGTTAAAGCAAAAAAGACTGACATAAGACACGCAGATTTGACGAAAGGAACTCCTGGCACAAGTGACTCCGCAGCGCATGGGCTGAAGTGGAAGGGCTGCCGTGTTTCGGTGGGTCAGGCGGCAAAGCGGCAGGAGAGCAGAGAAAGAGCAGCAGCTGCTGGCAGCCAATGGTTGGTTGGTTGGTTTTGGTTTTTGTTTCGGAAGCAGAATGGTTTCCCCTCCCTTTTCAGGCCTTACAAAGACATTGTTTGCTGAGAGAGCCACCTCTCAGCACAACTGATCTCGGGGATATGCTGTGCGTTTACAGGTTTAAGTTCCGCAGGCCAGGGAGAACCAGAGCATGCTAATACCCACACAGCAGCCTCAAGGCCACAGAAACATAAAGGCTTGAAGCCCACGGCCTCCCTCCTACTGCTCCAAATGGTTCTGTCTCCATGAGGCACGTGCTTCAACCATCGGCTCGGGGGCGGCTGGGGGAGCGGCAGAAGAGAGAGGCACCACGCAGCTTCCTGTGGCGTTTGCTCTGTAGTGGAGATTTTGAAGACTGCGTTAAACTCATTAACAAGACTGGACGCTGCACAGCGTGAAACTCGCTGCCCATGTGGCCCGCCCGCTGTGTCCAGGGGTATTTCAACAAGGCCTCCCATGACTCTGCGCTCCATTCCTGCTCCTCCTCCTGCGGGACCCCCCTACCTGTGTGGCCCCCTCCCCCCGCCCCAGTATGCTGGACTGGTCCGTCTCTGCAGGGTTGCGATGGCTCTTCCGGGGCTGCTGCTTCCATGGTGAGGTTGGGGTCCTGCCAGGCTAAAGTGGTGCCCTTTTTCTCAGGACCACTGACCAGGGTGGCTGAAGGGAGGAGCCAGCAAAAGTCTGCTGGTGCTGACCAGCTTCCTCCCTCCCTCCTTCCCTCTCCAAGGCTTCCCTTGTGCCACTGACACAGTCACGCCATCAGGGCCCGGGGTGCCGTTCTCTTCTGCTGCCACGCCCTGCCTGCCCACTACCTGTCCCAATTTGGGGGCCACACAAGCATCTTCTTGAACTTCCTCCCTCTTTCTGTCACAGATCCTTAACTCCCCGTGGCCCCTTGGGATCACTTGGGAGGTGACCGAGAAGGCACGAGAAAGAACAACCCACCCACTCCCATCTGACCCTGGGTGCCCCGTGCTGCCTCCGCCCCCCGCCCCCCCTCGGAAGGCCCAGAGAACAAGGGGGGCCCTCCTGGGCCTGGCCGGGAAACAAGCGCAGAGGCTCCGTGTCTTCTCTAGGGCCCCTTCATTTTTCTTGTGGGGGAGATTGTGTGTGTCATTGTGAGCACGCATCTATACACACACACATAGAATGGTAGGAGTCCTCTCTCAGCCTCCTCCAGTTCTTCTCGGGAAGTGTATCCTTGGGGTGGGTGCTGCTTGACCATGGGGCCCCACCTGTGCTGAAAAAAAGCCACGTCTGAGCCCAGCGACCTGAAGCCTCTGTCCACCCAGGTTGGTGCTCTCTGCTGCACTGACTGGTTTCGGACTGAGGCAGCAGAGGACGGGACCCTGGGCGATGGCCCCTTCGACCCAGCTGTGGCCCTCCCAGGGGCCCGGACTCTGTTCCCAGGTGCCACTGAGGGTGGTGGCTCTCGGCCTCTTTGAAGTGCTCTTTAAGCAGGCAGGACAACACTGCCTCGTAAGGGGGCAAGGCAGGGTCTCTGGGGGGCCCTTCTTGCCTTTGGCCTCAATGCTGGTGGCGTTTCAAGAGTCAGGATTCTCACTGGGATGCTTTCTCATCGTGCGGGGGAGGGTCATCTTCCCATCCTAAGCCTCCTGGCTATGGCAGAGTCAGCACTGAGGGGGAACCAAAGGCTCCGCTCGGGACCAGAGGAGCACGGACCCTGCAAGCAGACTGCTCGCCTCTGAAGGGGATAGTGACCCGCTGGGATGTGTGCGCATGTGCGTTTCTGTGCATGTGTCCATCTGCCTAGCCCCTGAAAGGGAGAAGGGGCATCTGGGGTGGTCCTCGCGGGCCTTTCGTGACTTGCACAGCATCCCCCCCGCCATGATGGAAGACCGCTGTGGAATGCTAGGTGGGGGAGGGATGCTGAAGGGGTTCTTCCCAGCCCCTCACCAGGGCCAGTCTCCTGATGACCCAGAAGTGGGGTCAGGAGAAGCCCCTCCCCCTCTGCCTCCCACCCCCTCCCACCCCCAGGGCTTGTTGGTGGAGAAATTGCCCCGTTAACAGGCAGGAGAAGCTTGGGATCTCGGTTTATAGGACGGTACCCTTTGATGGTCTTCTTTAAGACATTACAAGTGATTAAAAGGACCATAACGGATAAATGCAGCCTGTAAAGCTACTCATGCATTCTTAATGGACAGCCTGTTAATCTGAGGTCTAGGTCATGAATTTGAATGCTCTTCACTAAACACCTCTCTGGCAAGGAAAGCCAATTTCCCCTGAGGGTAAACAGGAATTCATTAATTGTAATTAAATTAAACATCTGTGACTAACTGGGAATCCCAATTTCTCTCGGTGCAGCTGCCATTGGCTGGTTGGCTCGCCTGGCCACTTTCTGCTTCTGGAAGGCCAGAAGGGACCGGAAGGGGCCAGTTGGCTGCTGGTGACCACCGGGAGGGAGGCTGGAGGAGGAGCTCAAGGGGGCAGCGGGCGGGACCTCATTGTTTGTTTGCTTGCTTGTTTAATTTGTACCCCTCCTGTCTCCCAACAGGACGTTCAAAATGCCTTGTGGGCATACGTGCCCTCCAGTGCCTTCTGACGCCCTGCAACCCCCTGTTGTTGTCACAGGGTTTTCTTAGGCAGGGAATATGCAGAGGTGTTTTTGCCAGTTCCTTCCTCTGAAACAGAGCCTCCAGCAGCTTGTATTCACGGGCGGTGTCCCATGCAAGAACTAACCAGGACTGACCCTGCTGAGCTTCCAAGATCAGATGGGGTCTGAGGGTGCCTTGGGATATTTAGGCCAAGCACAGTACAATTTAAAAACGATTAATCCAGAAGTTAAAACACAATTAAGTCACATTTCTATTTTAAAAATAAATCTGAAAGGCAGGATATAATTTTAATAAAATACATACATACACATATGCGATAAGCTAAAAGAAATTTTAAAAAGCATATTTGTTTCTTCTGCCAGTCCAGTTTTAATCTACAGCAGAATTACTATGGATGAAGGGAAATGTTAAGAAATTTGAAGGGGATGTGCCAGGAGGTAAATCTGTTCCTGCAACAGATACCCTCCTGCTGGTGCTTCAGAGCTGCCTCAGGAGCTGACTGGAACGAGGGTGGGGTTGCTGCCACTGGCCGTGAGGCAGATTCTAAGGCCATTTCCGCACTTGACTGTTATAGTGCTATTATTCCACTTTCAGCATCCTGTGGAATTCTGGGCTTTGTATTTTCCTGAGGCCCAAGAGCTCTCTGGCTGAGAATTCTAAAAACCCCTCCCTAAACTGCAAACCCCAGGATTCCACAGGATGTTGAAAGTGGAATGATAGCACTATAACAGTCGAGTGTGGAAATGGCCCATAGACCCTTAGGACCTTCGGCTTGGAAGGGACCACAGCAGGAGACCCTTCAAACGCTAATGAACTGGTCCAGCAGAGAAACAACTGAGCCCGCACCAAGCTTTTCACACCAGGAGAAGCCAAGGAGGGCCTGTGTGGCACCTCCAAGGTCACCCAGGGAGGGGCCCTTCCGTGCCTGAGGCATCAATTGCTCCAGGTAAAGGACCTCCACCCTCACTAATGGCTGCTCACATTGGCACTCCAGGAAGCCTCAGACATCGCCCACAATCCCACACTGTCCTTTCTCTCCCCTTATGCACTGTAATCCCCAGTGGAGCCCCCTTCTCATTGTGCCACTTCCCATCTGAAGGTGTGGTTCTATCTGGGAAGCCCCCTCCCCCGGCTCTTGCGGGAGGCCCATATGAGAGGCAGACACCCCCCTCCCAAGTTCTCCTGGAGTGGCTTGCCATACAAGAAGAATAGATAACCAGCTGAAGAAAATTTCTTTCCCGTTCCATAATTCTACAGTCTGCAAATGACGCCCTACAGAAACAGCATGCAGAGCAAATTCCACGTAGAAGCCTCCATGGATTCAGTGTGTAGAAATAGCCTCCTGTCTCTGCCCCATCCCCTGCCTGCTGCATCCCTGCTGAAGGCTGAGGCTGGAATTGTGTTGGGGCATAAACATGCAGAAGTCACACTCTTCACACAAGGCCAAAAGGTCACCATTGCACAGCAGATGTCTTCTACCAATAGCTGTGGGAGTCGTACCGACAGCTTGTTCCTCCGTGCTTTGTCTTTGCAAGGTGTACATTGAGTATAACATGTTTCGGTTGTGTGTCCTATACTGTGCATTGTGGTTATACATTGCACAATGATACTTAGTCATTGGCATGTGATATGCAAGCTTGCTATTCTGGACAGAGGTTGTGTAGCTCTTACATTATCTCTATGCCACACAAAGAGGAGAACTCAAAGGCCAGGAGGGTCTGAAATAAATCCCAACAGAAAGCCAAAGAAATGTGGACCATTTTCTGTAGAATTCATTGTGTGGTTCCCCTGCTGCCTCCCCCGCCCCCGGCCACAAAGCCTCTTTGACCAACCCCAGCCAGATTCCCCCAGCCTCCTCAAGCCTGTGCAGTGACTTTGTGCCAAGAGCATCTGATTGTTGTTGTTGTTGTTGTCATGGGATCAATTATTTGCACCACACAATTTGGAGAAGTGGCTGCTTTGTGGATGGATGGTGTGATGTTGTCACTTTAGAGAAAAGATGCCATGAATTATTGACTTAATGAGTTAATGTTGCCTGACTCTCCAGTGGCCCTCCATCGGCTGGGGACTCTTTAGCAGAAGCATCAGCACAGCCCCTGAGTTCCCCCAGAGAAGCAGGGAGGAAAGACTGAGGGGGACCCGGTCGCCCAGCACACAGCAGCCTTCTTGGATGAGAAGAAACACACAGTCAACTTCACTTGCCTCCTTCTCTGCTGATTCTTTTACACCTCAGGGCTTAAGATGCATTCTGGACCCGGCCTGGGCAAGCAGGAAGGAAAAGCTGCATTCTGCCCACAGAGGCTCCTTGTCAACCCAGTGGGCCAGTGCCAGAAAAAGGGCAAAGACCTCTCCAAAGAGGCCTGTCGCCCGTCATGGCAGCTACCATGGGAGTCCCCTCACCTCACCATGCCTGGGCCCTTGGCAAGAAGGACTCGGTCCTTCTGCTTTCCCCTCCACCTCTTCCTCCAGATGCTGTTCCTCTTCTTCGGGCAGAGCAAGGCACGCTGGGCATTCAGCCAGACCAGAGGTCCCAGAATCCTTTGTGTTTGGCCTGCTGGTGGCTAATGGAACAGCCCCTCCCTCTCACCCAGCCCCTTTAGCAGCAGCACCAGCACCGGCAGCAAAGCCACCAGATGGACCGGTGGAGGGGCCTTGACCTCTGCTTGGGAGGGAGGCTTGGGGAACACCTCTCACCCATCTCCCTCCCTCACTCCCAGGCCCCTGCTATGGGAGCCCACTTGGACACAGCCACCTCTGTCCCCTCCTCCCGCTCCCTCTTTTTCCGCCTCAAAGCCTGGGGGCCATCAGGCAGCAGAGGTGTCCCACCTTCCCCCTTGGCTCCTGGCCCATACGCTAGTGGAGAAGCCTTTCCAGTATGTGGCTGGTTGGTTGCTTGGCCTCCAAAGGGGAGAGAGGGCCGAGGAGGGAGGGAGGCCCAAGCTGGTTCTCCCCGCTTTCCTCCCTCCTTCCCCTCGGAGGCTGGTGCTCTTTCCCCGGGGCCACCTCCTGAATTCCTTCAGAGGCACAAGAGCTTTCGCTAATGCCACATTAGCAGCTTGCAATCCCAGTTGTAAAAATGAATGCAAATGAATTAATAATGATTATCTAATTATTTGAAAGTGTCACCCTACTTTAGAAGCCATTTTGCCCTATTGCAAGAGGGTTAATGACTCTTCTCACTTCCTGTTGTAAATCAAGCAGTAAAGCAGGTGGCTGGCGGGGGGGGGGTATAGTCTTCCCCTCCACTTGGTTTCACACTCTGAGCTATCCCCCCAAGAGTGGGAAGCCCTTAGCTCTGCACGCCATTCTCTCCCCCCGCCCCCACTGCCTTTCTGCTGGTTTTTAATACAACAGAAGCCTTGTGGCCCTGATGCCAACCTCAGCTCCTTAATGCTGCCCTACCCACCCTCTCTGGTAATGGTACATGCCTATCCCTTACAAAAATTAGCTTTGCCAGAGCCAACCCGTTTGCATCTCCTCCATACACGTGCAGAGAGAAGACACTTCTGTGACCACACCAGCCCACAGGTGAGGTGGCAGGTGGGAGTGTGTGGCAGGGGTAAAGTAGGGGGCAGGGAAGGTAATCTAGGCTGAACCATCCTTAATAGTCTTGGACTAATATGGATTGCGTCTTCCCCAGTTCCAGGAAAGCGGGCCATGCATTTAGATATTTCTTGCCCCTCTTGGGCAAGTTGTTCTGTCCTGCTCCCCCCACAGCTGGCTCAGTGGGGCACCTATCAAGCCAGGGACTCCAACTCTGCAAGAAAGAGCCCCCCACCCTGCAATAAGCATTGCACACAACAAAATCCCAAATGCAAAGCTGGGGGTATTTCTTCCCCTCTGCCAGGTCTGAACAGGACTGTTGTGGGGTGGGGGTGACGGGCTGCAGCCCTCTGTGTTCTTGGCCCCCGCTCCCACCCAGCATTGCTGGTGCTCAGTTGCTGGGGTCCATCCAGCGTCCAAAGGCACAGAAAGCAATGCTCTCTTCAACGAGTAGCATCTCCAGGCCTGTGCAGAGGTTTTCCTCACGCCTGCCAGAATGCAGTTCCCCAGCGAGGGAGGGAGGGAGGGAGGGAGTGGGCTAGCGGCCGTTTGTCCCACGGCTCCTCCAGCCCAGTTCAGCTCCAGCATGAGATTTTGCTCCCAATTGCTGAAGGCAGGTTCTCTTCATGAGGGCGGGGTGGCGTGTGGGGCACAGATGTCCATTCTTCTGGTCCCCGGCCAATGAAGCCGCCATTCTGGTCATCCCTCACAGGTTACCCCCACCCGCCCTCAGAAGGCCCCATGGGTGCACAGGGAAAGCAGGGGAGCTCTTCCCTCTCACATGTCCCCCACCAACACCCCCTCCCCAGAACACCTTGCCACCCTGGTTAGAACCAAACTCACAGAAAACACACACACACACACACACACCACCATTCTTGCGTGCTTCCCCCAAAGCAGCCACTGCAGCCTGCTAATGATTATTGATTCTCTCTCGGGCTGCCGGTCTGGGGCTAGGAGTGCTAAAGTGGCCAGCAATGGAGGGAGGGTGCATATGGAGGAAAGCCCCCCTCCTGGCCACAGCAGAGGCTTCCCCTCCCTCTCCAGGCTCCGTTTTTCCAAGCGATCCTGTGAACAGGCCCCTTCTCTCTTGGGCTCTGGAAGAGGGGGCAGGGGGAGTTTAAGACCACCAAAACTGGTCTGGGGACGGCGAGCCATGCCTGAAATGATCTCGCAAAATTGGCCCACCAAGACTCTGTGCAATGGAGCGTGCACAGGCATTGTCCACCCATGAAACGTCCGAAAGGACCAAAGGCAAAAGAGTCTTAGGAGAGTGGTTGTTGTGAGTGAGAGAAGCCACCTGCCATCCCTGCCATGAGCTCCCCTGGGCCCACAGATGGACTTCTGAGCACACCCAAGGGACTTTCAAGAGCCCTCCTATTCAGGGACCTTTCAGTGACGGGGGAAGTAATTTGCCATCCCCCTGCAACTACCTGCAAGGAGGCAAAATTGGAAAACTTGTCTGCTGATGTTGAGCCCCACTTCAACCCCTGAAAATGGTTCTGGTGTACCTCCTGCTTAGGAGAGAGGTAGTCTGGCATGTGGCCCTCTTCCCTTCTCCAGTCCTCCTCCTCCTCCTCCTTCCGCTTACCAGGGAGGCAGAAGGGGGCTTGCAGAGGTCTGCAGGGAGGGAGAGGGAGAGAGAGAGAGAGAATGGCCCCACTGCCCAATTAAAGACCCTGTGCTGAGGAAGGATTACCATGCAGGGTGATCAATTTTTAATTACATAACATAATAACATAACTTATCTTAACATAATTTAATAACATATCTTAGCATACATTTTCATCTGTTGAGGAATTAGGCATCCCTAAACAGGCCTTCAAGGATAAATCTCGTTAGGCATTGTTAAATCTTAACAGTATCAGCTATAACCATAACTGAATGTCTGTAACACGTATACATTGTACTCATCAATGAATATATGTCTATTACAGCATAGCCTAGATTTTGTATTATCCATACTGTCTTTCAGTGTATTTGCGCAGACTATCAACTTACAGCCTACCTGTCTGAGCCAGCAGCCTCTGTCAATGGAGCCGTGCCAAAACAATCTGTTCTGTGGCCATATCTTGGCTTCTTCTATTCTTCCCTGAGCCTCACTCAAGATATCAGTTATCCAATAAAAATAATCAAAACAAAGGTGTTCACTGTTCCTTACTTATGCTTTTCCAATCAAAACAAACATCTTTAGATATGATGGTACCTCGGGTACCCTTGGGGTCTTTGTCTGCCTGCTACCCAATGCGCCTGTAAGAATATTGTCATAGGTCACATCTGCTCACATCCACCGTGTGGTGGTTTATTCCTGGTCATGTCTTGTTCACATTTGAGTAGGCGCTTTCCCAGCCTTAATCTGCAGCCAAGTTCTCACTGACACAGACACACATCCTAATCCATCTGGCTTCCTGTCTTATATCTTGTATGTTATTGGTTATAGTAAGTAAGTACATGCTGCACTTATTGGTCTATTCACAGGCCTCAAAGATGGAAACAAACAAGCCAGGGTCGGGGAATGCCCATCCTGGTAGCAGCAACATTGGTCTTTAAGGGAAAGTTCCTTTCCCGGTGGACTGATAGGAACAGATAGGGCGTCAGGTTGAATTAAATCAATCTATTAACATGAATCCCTCACTCAGCCGGCTCAGGGAAATGAGAGAGGAGGAGAGAGAATTTCCACCCATCCATCTATATCTGTCCATCCTCCTGCCTCCACCTGCCAGACTGTGG
Organism: Cyclura pinguis; assembly: GCA_030412105.1. Classification (NCBI taxonomy): domain Eukaryota; kingdom Metazoa; phylum Chordata; class Lepidosauria; order Squamata; family Iguanidae; genus Cyclura; species Cyclura pinguis. Next base: position 33,303,482 of record CM059608.1, read on the forward strand.
GAGGCTGGGAGAGAGAGCGCGGGCAGCCGGCCAGGGAGCTGAGTGGCGGTTTGGGCATCATGCTGACAAGAGGGGAACGGAAGAGCCGCAGCACACGTGGAACACAGGCAGGGTGCCTGTGAGGAGGGGGCTCAGCTTGGGGCTGGGTGCTCTGAGTAGCCCAGGGCCCTCATGCTCGGGGCAGAGAGGCGGCCTGACCCTTGACCAAAGGCCACTTGAGACAATCCCACGTGCACAGGCTGAGCCCCTGACAGAGGACGTTTCTGCCGGTCAGGGTCAAGGGGCTTCCTGCACCCACCTGCTCCCAGACTGGCCTCTGGGGCTCCCCCCCACAGCCTGGCAGCTGCTGGCTCCCACAGCAGGGGCCTGTGAATCCACTCCATGATTTAATCTGTATTTGAGAGATGTTACCCAAGGTGCTGACATGCATAGGTCCAGCAGATCCCTACAGTTCAGACAAAAACCTGGAGTGGCAGCAGTTGGGATTGACCCTCTGTGGACCTGCTGCCTCCCCTGCGGTGTTCCCTCCTTTCAGAAACCCTCTCTGAGGGGCCCCTTTCTGCTTGGGGTGGGAGGCAGGCAGGATCAGCCCTCAGCATAGCTTTTGGCACATATTTTTGTGTGTGTGCAAATGGGGAAGGGGGAAGAGGGAAGCCTACGGACTGCTTGATTTAATTAAGTACAGGAAACTGAGGTCAAGTTTTTGCCTAGAGTTATTTAAAGACCATCTAATACACATGGAAAATTGATGTCGGCTTTAGAAGTGGAAGTTGTCTGTGCAGCTAAGAAGAAGAAGAGGAAAGAATCCTCCTCCTTCTGCTCAGGCGGGGCTTTCCGTTTCCCCCCAGGGCTCAGTAGGAGCAGGTGCTGTTGAGCCACAGAATACCTCCAAATTGTCCTTTGGAAAATGTAGTCATTCTCAATACAAGAGTTCCTCTGAGCATGCCCTTCTATCTGGGACTCAACCACATTTTCACCTGGGATTCCAGGAAACTTCCTTCTTCCTCTCTTCCCAGTTCAGCTGCTTCTCCCTCGTGAGCCTTAGTCAGCTCTTGGCCAAGGGAGGGGCCCTGGCCAAGAACTTGAAATGCCCCCCCATGTTGTTTGAATAAAAGGACACAACCCTGCACGTGTCTGCCTGCACATAGGGATCAGCTGTGGAAGCCTTTCCCACAGGATCTCCCATCTCAGCCAGGAGATCTGTTTGGCTGGTGGCCAGCACCAGCAGGGCCTTGACAGTGCTAGCCGCAGTGGGTGGGACTTCCTTCCAGCTCTGCTTCGGTGCAGGGCTTCTGGGGGGCTTGAACTCTGGCCAGCATTAGGCCACCTACCCAATGCTGCATTTAGGCTGTCAGTTCTTAAAATTTTGGAGCTCCTATGTGTTTTGCTGCTTCCGCTGTCACTTAATGGGCCTTGTTGATTGATGGGTCTTGTTGTGAGCACTGTGAGCAAAATTAAATAGGGATAGGGAGGGAGGGGGAGAGAGAGCATCCATACATCCACCCAGAGCTTTCGCTCAGAATGTGGACACTGATTCAAACCCATCCCTGCCCCCTTGCCACCCCTTCTGTTGCAGAAAAGCTGGGAAAGACCCCATCATTGGAGGGAGGGAGGGAGGGAGGGAGGGAGGGTCAGTACAAACACTTCTTCTTCCCTGTTCCTTTTCCACATACTTTGCAGTACATTAATTCTTATTTATTTCAATATTTATATCCCACCTTATATCAGAAGATCTCAGGCCAGGGTACTGGAAGTTAAAAAAATGATCAGACAGTTTTGAAGTAGTCTAAAAACAATTTAGAACTGTCTAAAACCGTCAAAAGCCATCGGAAACAGTCTGAAACAGTGTACTCCTACCCCAAAATTTGCAGATCGGCCTGGCCGGTATCCCAAGAGGCTTGGCACAAAACCAGGCTTTACCTTGGCACCAAATCAGCTCCCAAGGGCAGGCCATTCCACAGCCAGGGCGCCATAGCTGAGAAGCCCCTTCCCCATGCTGCCAGCATACAGAGGAGGACCCTCTTCAACCGGGCACGGGCAGAGGGGCTCCTTTCACTCCCCAGGTCTCTCCCCCGACCCTCCAGCAAGCCCACCCAGTGGGAGACCTTTTGGGCCTCCTTTCAAGGGGGCAGGCCTGGTTGGGTCTGTGGCCCTCCTATGGACAGCCCGCCGGTTTTTCATCCCTCTTCAGGCAGCTCCAGAGTGGCTTTGCTACCCGTTTTAGCTGCAGAAAACATTTCATATTGATTTATTGATCCTTGCCTGTAGCACAAGGAGCTCAGCCCTCGCAGGAACCCCTCCCCAGCCAAGGCCGGTTTGCAGGCGGTGCGGACTGGGAATCAGGCCGGGCGGGAGGCCGTCGCTGGGATGGAGGGCGGTTGGGGAGGGGGGAGACTGCTGCATGCGGCTTCTCTGGCCTCCCCGCGCCCCTCGCGGCCCCTCTCCCGCCCTGCAGGCTACGCAAACACCCCCCTGTTCTCCGGACCGCGGTCTTCCCACTACGCCACTGCTTTCTTTCACACAATCGCAGTCACGGCAACGTACATTTTCTCTGGCTGCGAGAAAGAGAGGCTGGAGGAGCCGCAGCAGAAGTCTGGCTGTGACCTCTAACCGCGTGTCCGGGAACGTCCGTCCCTGGTTTTGGCAGCAGAATCAGCCCCACATCCAGTGTGCGAATGCGCGCGCGCGCGTCCAGGGCTTCAAATCGCCTGTTGACTTATGATGACCTCTTGAATTTCACAAGATTTTCTTGTCCACCCTCACTCGTTGATTTCCTCATGCTGTTGGTCCTACCTGAAGGGAAAGAATTAAATCTCCTGCAATAACAATCAGTCATCTTTACGTAACAGTCAACAGAGCATAAGAGCCTCAGATTAAAGGATTTTAATTTGCCCTAACTTGGGCAGGGGAGACGCGTGATCCTCCCTCCAGGTCTTCTTGGACCGCAGTTCCCATAATCCCCATCGTCAACACGGCTCTCAGTGAGAATGCTAAGAGCCGCAGTCCAGCCGCGCCCACCACCCGCCATCCCGCCTCTGGGAGCGAGGTTGCCCGGCCCTCCTCGCCTCCGCCGGCGGGGAGCGTGGCTCTTCGTGGTGTGACAAAACCCACGGATTTCTCGGAACAAGCAGCTCCTTCTGCAGGCCGAGATCAATCGGACGAATTCCCTTCCATTTTGCAAATAGTTTAACCAGTACATAAGCTATCTAGCTGCCAATATCCGACCACAAAGTAAAACCGAGGCTATTTAGTACAAGAGAGAGGGATCACACCAGACCCACCTCCCTTTTGGCTTCTTGTATCCGTTTCGGCAGCTTTCAAAGGAGCCCCGCTGAATTATGATAATTTTTTATAAAGTAATTTAGCTTCAGCAGATTTTGTCTAGTGTTTTCCTTTTCTGTCTTTCATGCTTCATGTTCTTGCGAGTGCAACGGCCGCCAGGTGTTCTGAGCGCAACTGGGCCCAGTCCCGCCACCCCCAAAGCAATCCCACTCCCCAGGCTGGGTTAGCTCCCTCTCGCTCCCCCTCCCCCGTCCCCCTTCTCCGGCTGGAGCCCCTCGGAGTAATTAACGGGCGTCCTTGTAATCAATGGAGTCCTCCTCCAGCTCTATCGATTCAGATAACCTGCTTATTTTGTAGCTAAAGGTTTTTTAGCACATTCTGAACAAAGGCACCCTCGGGGGCTTTTAGGCAAAGAGGCATTTAGGACGATTTTTGTTGACAACAAGAACTTAATTATTATTAGTACCCAAACGCTCCACTTACAGAAAGCAACATAACCAAGGTAAGGTCCAAGGTATTTTCTGTACATTCTTGTTGAAGGGGAGGGTGTGCTCCTATGTGGCTCTACCTTGCAGTTGTCATTCCAGGTTTTCTCCTGCTTTTAGACAAGGAAAACCAAACTGTGCCTGCCAGAAACTCTTGACCACGTTCTCAAAACAAGTTTATCAGCATGCAGGGAAGGGTCAGCACCAGCCTCCTTATCTGGTACCAAAAACAAAGCTGAAGAAGGCGCTTCCATTCTTAGGCTCGTGTCAGTATCAGAACGCACAGGGGGGCGATCCTCCTCCGAAAAACATCCGTGAAGAGGGCACCTCTGCCAGGCCTTCACTTTGGCTGCAATTAACAATATCGTGAGCAGCCGCGATTTTCATGACCGATCCTTCCATCGCACCGTCCCTGGTTCCAGGGCTAATTTAGCCGCTCTTCAGAGCGGATCACTCTAAGGCAGCGTTTCCCAGCTACTGATGGACACCACCACCCACCATCCCTCCCCACTGGTCATCCTGTTGGGGGCTTCTGGGAGCAGCACCCCAAGACTGTCTGTTCCCACGGGCTCGGTGGGAACAGGGGGCGCCGGGTGGGACTTTGGCAGCGCTGCTTCGGTCACCCCACTCTGACACCCAAGCCCTCGCGCCCCGTGGGACGACCCCTGAGCTCCCCCCAGCCCAGAGTTTCCTGCCCGGTTGACGGGTGGGGGGAGATTCCGGTCGCTGCCAGGACCGCCTGCTTCCTGCCCGGCTCCCTCCCTCTCTTGGCAAAGGCCGCACGGGCAGAACACGGCCTCCGGGCCCGTGAGTGGCCACAGGGCAGGCAGAAGGGGCTCGGAGTGGTAGGGGTTCCGGCGGTGGTCCTTCCCTCCCAGGAGCCTCGGGTTCACTCCCCGTGCGGCGGCTTCCGCCCTCCCCCTTCTCTCCGGTTCTTGCTGACCCCCCCTCCCGTGGACCGAGGGCGCGGGGCCAGGCGTCCCCAAACTTCGAACCCAGTTCGCTCAGTATCGCCCCTTCCGAGGTTTTTAAAAACAGCCCTTTTAGGAGAACGACTTCCAAGCGGATGACGACGATAAACCATAAAGAAGAGGCTCCGGCGCCCCAAAAGCAGCCCCACGAGGGCGCCCCAAATCAGGCACCCTTGCACCCGGGTGTCCTCGTCGGGCGCCGCTGCTTCCGGATAGCGGGAGACCGTTTGTGGGCTCGGAACACCTTCGGCTGCGCCACATCCATCCAAAAGTCCCCACCCAGAACCGAGCCTCCGTCTGCACCCCAAAACACGCCGCGGGTGACCACAACTCGTACACCCTCGCAGGGTCCTTTCCCAGTCATCTGAGCGAGCACGGTGGGGTGGAATCTCGCTGGCCAGCACCCCTCCCCCGAAGGGGTCGGAGCAGAGTCAGAGACTGAGCCCCGGTGCCGCGACGAGGCCAGCGGCGGTGGACAGTCCCGGAACCCCCCTCGCCTTCAGACTGTGCACTGGCAAAGGCCAGGGGCCTTCCACGCTTGTGAGCATTTTCCAAATGACCTCACGGTGAAAGGAAAAGAGAGCGCCTGCGGCTCAGAGTAAATTGGCGAAACAACTAGCATGCGTGTGTTTAAATTCCTGAAGGGGACTTTCCCAAGCAAGACGATGAGCACTGCTGGCTGGGTGTGTGTGTCAAAACTGGATTTGGGATTCAGGGACATACCAACTGGCCCTCATGTTTCAGCAGAAGCAGCTTCGCCGCGTCCCGAGGTTCCAGCCCAGCAGGGAACGGAGAAGCACCGGCAGGCACTGGGAAAAGGAGAAGACCACGAGACGGGTGCCCCGATTCCTCCAAGGAAGCCGCGGCCGCCGCCCTCAGTTCGTAAGATCCGGGCACGGCCGCGGGGAGGAGGGGTTCTCGGAGGGTCCCCGCTCCCGGAGGCTCCAGAAGCCGAAGGGGAAGCGAAGGGGAGGCGAAATCTCCAGAGAGCGGGAGAGGCGAGGCAGGTGCGCGGGGAGCCTTCTCCTCCCCCCAGCCCCCATCTCGGAGGCCTCTCGCATCGCGCCGGCGGGTGACGGAGCTCTGTCGTCGCCGTCCTGCGGAGCCGATCGATCCAGCCGCTACGGCTCCGGCTCCGGCTCGCTCGGCTGCCCCCGCCCCCCTCCGGCTCCCCCACCCCCCAGCACCTGCCTACCGGCCGGCGGTCCCGGGCCAGGAAAGGCGCGGAAGCACCGGGAGATTTCCCTGCGTCACCAGTTCACACGTGCTCCCGACGCTACCTACGCGAGCACTCCCCCCCCGCCCGCCGGCCGCTGCCTGCCGGAAGAGGGTTCTCAGCCCCGGAGCCTGAGGGGAAGCTCCCATTTCCACCCCGTTCCCCCAGCAGCTCGGAGTCCAAGGGGGTTCGGGAGACCGGAGGGTGCTCCCAGAGCAGACAGACCCCCGCCCCCAGCAGTGGGACCCGCAGTGGGGCCGCGGGTGGAAGGAAGCCTTGGGCGGCAGCCGCGGCGGTCGCCCTTCGCCTCTGGGACCCATCAGATGGAGGTGGCCGGTCCAAGGCTGCCGCCGCGGGGCTGTCCATCGCTCCAGCCGGGGGTAGAGGCCTTTCTCCGGCCCCGACCACACGCAGGCCCTGCCTTCTCCTCGCGCGGAGCGTCGCGGGCCGGAACGAAGGAGAGAAGGGCCCCAGGGCGGTCGCCAGGAGGAGAAGCGGTTCCGCTGGAGAGGCGGCGGGCTGGCAGGCCGGTAAGCGCCTCGGGGCCGGAGGAGGAAGGGCGGCTGGGGGCTTAGGGCCTAATGGGGAGGAGGCCCCAGCCCTGCACTGAGGGAAGAGCCGGCGGGAGGGACCTTTCTGCCGCTCCCCCCTCCGAGTTCTCCAGGGCGTCTCCCTCCCCGGCAATGCCCTACGGCAAGGAAGGCAAGTGGAGGACGCCGGGGGGGTGGTCTCCAGTGCCGGTGGAGGTGGGAGGTCCCCCTTCCTTCTAGAGCGACTCCTGGGGAGGCCGGCTTCCTTGCCGGGCCGGCCGCAGTTTTGAGGTCCGGATTTCTGGACGCGCGCGCCTTGATCTCTCTGGCAATCGGGAGAGGATCTACGAAGCCAAGACTCGTTAAAAGGAAGACTGAGCTGGGGGGGGGGGGGCGTGGAAGGACACCCAAAAGATCCGGAATTCCGAATTCCTGGCCCCCTCGCCTCGCGTGAATCTTTCACCTCCAGAGTGCTGGTAATCCCCCCCCCCCCCGCGGGCCGTGGCTACCTTCAAAAGACGCCCGTTTCTATGGGATTTGCTTCCGAAATCGGAGGCGTGCACCGACAGAGCCGCGCCGTGGGGCTCGCTGGCGGCCGCCTCCCCTTTCTTTGTCTTCGCCGGTATCGATCCACGCCGCCCCTTCTTCCGCAGCCTCCCTGGACACTTGGAGAGGCCCCTTCGCACGGCCGCTTTTCCCGGCTATCGTGAGCGGGATCGCAGGGAGGGGGATCAACCTCTGGCCGCGGGGGGAGCAGCGGCTCCCTGTTGGCCCGCTTCCTTCGGTTCAACGGGAAAAGAGCAAGGGGGGAGGAGAGGGGTCCCGCGGCTCTCCTCGGAGTAAAAGGACTCGGGATCAGCGCCGGGCGCCCAGAGTTGGCGGAGCTGGATTTATTCCCGCACGGCCTACCCGAGCTTCTCACTCCCCTTCCTGCGGCTGGCCTTTGGCTAAGAGGCTCCCTGGCCGCCTCTTGCCCGGGTCTACTCAAAAGTAAGTCCCGGCGCTCTCTGGGCACCTTTGCTGTTGTCGCGTACCTCCAAATCGTTTTTTTTTACTTCAGGCGCCCCGATCAGGGCTGAGATGTCTTCCGAGGAGGTTCTCCTCCGTGGCCTTCCTCTGCGGCTGAGAGAGTGTGAAGGAGCCCCTCTTGGTGGGGTTGGGGCGAAGGGAAATCTTACACTGACCCACACTTTCGTCTCTTCATCCAGTGGGGGCGCGGAGAGGAGAGGTCGGGTGGATCTACCAGAGCAAAGTGACTTCTGCGAGGAGGGAGCCGGGCCGGGAAAGCGCCACTGGGAGCACCGCCTCTGACCGCGCTAAGAGGCCGGCGAAGGAAGGAGGGCCCGCGGGAGCAGGCCGGTAACCGGGCTGGAAGGAGGGGTAGCCATCCTGGGGCCAGCTGGCCCCTCCACAGGCGGCGTTTCTCCCGAGACCCGGAGCGTGGGCGCCTGCGCAGCTTCGAGAGAGGGCCCCCCGTATTGCGGACCTGGCCCAGAGCAGCCTCTCTGGCCCCCACCTCCCCTTCCGCGGCGGCGGCGGCGGCGGCAGCCGCCTACTCCCAACCCCGTCGGACCGCCCGGCCCCTCTCCCTGGCCCCGGCCCCCGCCGCCCCTTTCCTCCGGTTTGTCCCCTACCGTCTTCGGCCCGTTTTAACGCTGCCCTCCCCAACACGCCTTGCTCTCCTTTTTTCTGAACCCTCTACCGGCGGAAGCGTCGTCCCTTCCTGAGGAGGCGCCCGAAGCCAAGGGCCTAGTGCTGCGCGTTGGCGACGCGCCCCCCGTGCTCAGCTTCTGTGCGGACCCGGCTGGCCAAAAGGCGCCCAGGAGGCGCGTTCCCGGAGGCTGTGGTCGAGGCGGTGCCCCGGGCGGGGAAAGGGTGGGTGGCCTCCCAAGACTTCTCTTTTTTCACTTGGTGAGCGCCGCGCAATTCTTCGTTTGTCTTCGCTGTGTTGTCGTGTGCTTCAAATCGTTTCCGACTTAAGGAGACCTATCAAGGGGTTTTCTCGGGTTGAGAGTGTGTGACGCGCCCAAGGTCACCCAGTAGGATGGCCAGGCGAGGAGTAGAAACCTGATCTTGAGGGTGGAAGTCCGATGCTCGGAGCGCCACATCACAGCGGCTCTCCTCCTGACCTCCTCGTTGCCTGCTGTGAAATGGGCGACCCTGGGAAGGAGGGACCACCAGAGCGCCCACCGTCTGCTTACCCCCCCCCCACCCGCAGCCCCGCAAACTGGTCTCGGAAAGCCGCAGCTTTCTTGGAGGACCACTGACGGAGTCCCCCCCGTCCTCCCGCCCTGCGCAGAGGGCCCCCCGCTTTTCCCAGCATCGTGGGCTTTTCCAGCGATGTGTCCAAAGCGGATGGCCGAATTCTTTCCTTGGGCTTCACAAAATGACCACCATCACTGACCTCAGCAACTTTCCTCCTAGTCGACTCACTCATTCGGCGCGCGCCGAAGGCGAACCTATCACGGGGTTTTCTTAGCAAGATTTGTCCAGAGGGGGCTTACTAGCATTGCCTTCATGTGAGGCTGAGAGACTGTGACTAGCCCCTGGTCAGCCAGGATTCCTACCCTGGTCCAAGGTTCAAAGCACGACGCCGCGCTGGTCTCTGCACTAAGGGCGGGAGAGGTATTTTTAAAACAAAATGGCGCCCGCGCCCCCCGAGCGGCGTGGAGGGTCTCCAGCACAGATCTCTGGACAGTCGGGGCCTCTCGAAACTCCGACCACAAGTCAGGCTTAGGGAGCAGAAATGTTTATTATTTTCACATTTGTGGGTGGAATGCAGTTCTGTCCTTTTAAACAGTGATAAGAATAAAACATTCCAATTTCACGTTCTATTTTGTAGGAATTAAGGGACAGACGAAATGTCAGTTAAATTAGGTTGTTAATTCGGGTTTTAAAAGGTCCCGTCTCTAAATCAGAGTTGAAAATGGGAATTAGAAAATCTTTCAACTGCTATTTTTTAAAACTGGCAGATATTGTAAATCGCCAACCATGTCAGAAGAAGTGAAGCTGAAGTAGCATTTTAAAGATAATTTCTCCCTATCTGCTAATGAATACTGGGCAGTCTGTGCAGACATGAGCGTTTCATAACGAATTTGGAGCACAATTTAGGAACGAGTTCCCGCCTTCTGCCCAGTCACCTCTCACAGAACCGCCGCCACATCTTTCACTAGCTAGTGATCTCCAAACTATATTTCGTAGCTAATCGGGCAGGGCTGGGTTATTTCCCACAGTATTCGCAAAGCTCTCGGCGGAGAATTCCTCCCCACACCCAAACAACCAGCACTGCTTAGACTTAAAATATATACATATTTTAAACGGGGATTTCTCTCCTCCAACTCCCGAGGAAGTTCCGTCGGAGGAAGAAGCGGGCTCCCTTCTGCCTGTCCAGGAGAGAAAGGGGCCGGCGCGGAAGTTTGAGCGCTGCGAAACCAGGGTAGGAGCCCCCTTTGCTGTGCCACCCACTGGGCTGCCTTGGGCAGGTCACAGTCTCTCAGCCTCAGAGGAAGGCAAAACAAACCTCGGCAAGAAAACCCCGCACAGGTTAGCTTTAGGGTCGCCACGAGTAGGAAACAGTGGATGCCTGGAAGATCACATTCCCTTGCAGTGTGACTCTTCCTGGGAAATCACGGGGAAGCACACAATAACGACGACGACGACACCTTGCCATCCCCCCGCAAACAAACGGCACCGCTTCGACTTAAGGATAAAATTAAAACAAAAATCACCTGGGATCTTTCTCCTGCGGGGCCAAAGGGCAGCAAGACTCCCGAGGAAGTTCTGCCGGAGGAACAAGCGAGGCATCCTTTTGCCTCCTCAGGATCCGGTGGTCCAAGCGCCTTCCGAGAGGGAGGGGGGCTCTGCTGCTCTCCCGGACCGGCGCGTGGCCCCCGGTGGGAGCCGTAACCAAGCTCAGGCCCCTTGCCAGATGCCACGCCGGGGGGGGGCACAAGCCCTCCTGGCAGTCCTCAGTGCCTTCGGAAAAACGAATGGGCAGCAGAGAGCCATCCTGGATTCGCCCAGGATCACCTGCGCGGATCCCCCCCACCCCCGAATTCGTAGGAGGAAGATTCTGGCCTGGAAGGCAAGGAGAGGCAGGAACGGGGCGCCCCCTCCCCGCACTAAACTCCACCCTCCCTTCCTTTTACTTTCCAAAGCTCGGCGGGGGGGGAGAGTGGTCCGGAAACCGAGCCTGGTGTTAAGGGGACTCCTCCGCGTGGCCCCCTGCCTCTTGCTTTCTTTTCCCGTTTTCTGGCCTTCCTTGGAAAAATGAAAGAGGCGAGCGAGTGCTTCGGGCGGGGAGACGCGCTCCAGTTTTAGTGCGAGGAGCTCTCCAGGGTGCTGAAGCGGCTTCGGCGGGGAAGGACCCCGTTAGAGCCTGGACCCCGCCGCACATTCACTGTCCCCGGACACGGAAGTCCCCCCCCCCGCAGGAGGGGAAACGGAAACGGCCGAGTGGAAAAGACAGCGGCCCGGCTTCTCTGGAGGGGGGCTGAGCATCAGCGCCCGCGAGGGTCACCCCTGCCGAAGGCCGCTTGGACTCTCCCTTACGGAGGGAGGCGAGGGGGGAAAGGGACCGAGTGTGCGAGGCCTGGAGCGAGAGAGGAAAAGGAAAAGAAGGAAAAGAAAGGCATTGATTCTCCAAAGATTAATCTGTGTAGACCAGTTATGTTGGCGGGAACGTTTTAAGAGACAAAACTGGGCAGAAAGGAAAGTCCGGCAGAGGCCTGGGAGAAGGCCGGCTTCTACTTGTCGCGTTTTTAAAAATCCGTATTGACAGAAAAGTCTGTTTGAGGGATTTTGTTCCCGCCTTGCGCTTGGCTGGGGAAGGTGTCGGAGAACGAAAAGGAAATGGTGCTGGGCATCATAAATTCGTATTTCGTAAATTCGAGCATTTCTGGGGCGATTTCCTTGCGGTGATTCTGTCCGGATTGGGGACATCTGTTCAAAATCTACCGAATGGTTTGGAAAGGGGAGGACATCGACGCCCGCCAAGCTCCCCCTTCCCGTTGCCCGCCCCCATCTCCCGGCAAGGCTCCTTCCCGCCAACTTCTCGCTCGCCCGCAACGAGGAAGGGATCTCCGCCCGCCTCGGAGGCCGAGACCTCAATTCCGGGGCGCTGGAGAGGTTCAGCTCTTCTGGCCATTTTGCTTAAACGACCCGGTAGTGTCTGGACTTCCCTTCTGGACTGAACCAAATATTTAAAACAGGAGAGACCAATCGAAACAAGGGGATTAAAACAAATCGAAAGGAAAGGAGAGGATGAGATTCTCAGGAATTCTCTTCTCCCGTGAGAACCGCCATTCCCCCAGCCGGGCGGCCGCCTTCCTTCGCCGAGAAGCGAACTTCTTCCGCTCCGCCGCTTGGCCGGAGGCGGCCACCGGGTTCCAAGAGGCCCTTAGGCCGCCCTGTAACTCGTCCTTCGGCCTGAAATAATGGGGGAAGGGACCGGCACGAATAAATGCAGTCCGGTTCTTTTACACTGTGTGTGTGTGTGTGTGTGTGTGTGTGTTTCTGTTGCGGGGGGAGCTCTTTCTAGCCCCCTCCCTGATTCTTTCCACAGAATCCCCCCTCCCGCGCCCTCCTTCTACCGTCTCCACCATTCTGCCACCTCCCCGGAAACCGGGGGCTCCTGGCTTTGACTTTTGGGCGGGCGGAGGGGGCTCTCTCTCTCTCTCTGCTGGGCTCCTGTTTCCCCTTTCCCGGTCATTAACGTCACTAATACCTGCTATCAATAACCCCTTGTCGTTCGGAGCCAAGTCCGGCGGCATCGATCCGCGCTCCGCTCCATCTCTGCCAAGGAGGACGCGGAATAATTTTCGCATTACAGTCGCTTGGATCTGCTTTTAATTCATATTTAAAGCTGCAACTGACTCTGCGAAGCTTTCTACGAAAAGACTGGAGGCGCCTAATTAATAATAAGTTAGGAACGAAGGAAGGCACCAGCGATGAATAATTCACGCGGCCCTCTCTGTCTCTTGGAATCCGGCTCCCTTAAAGGGGGTGGGCACCTGCCCCGCCCTCAAGTTTGCCATTTGTAGGGGGTGATTTAAGAGAGCGATTTCCCCCTAAAATACGATGCTAAATTATTTATGGTGTTTTGCAAAGCGTCCCTAAATTGCCTCATTATCTGGCGCTGCTTTTGGCCCGGGCGAGGCGCGGCGGCGGCAGAATGGGGAGCGAGGGGGCGGCGGGTATTAAGCCCACCTTGGAGAGAGGAGAGCTCTTAAACCACATCGGCGCCCCCGGAAGGAGCCCGGAGCCGGGAAAGGGAGGTTCTTCTGAGTAGACCCACTCGCCCAAGACTCAGGCACAGCCCCCCGCACCACCAGCCTCACCCCCCCGGGTTTCCGGCGACTTCTCCCCGCCCGGCCGAATGAAGGGCTTTCTTTGAGTCCTACTTGCAGGTTGCCCGGCCGCCGACGGGGCGCTCGGCTCCCCCAGCTTCCTGCAGCCCCCGCCTCCCCTCCGAAGCCATTCTCCGGTCCGCTGCTGCTCTCTGCGGCCGAAGTTCCGCGGCTGTCCGGCAAAAGGGGTGGGGGGTTCCTGGGCCGCCCTCCCGATTGTCCCCGTTGGAGATAGGATGGGGCCTTAGAGCAGTAGATGGCGGGCCAGGCCCCCCCGGTGGGCTTTTAGCGCCCCCGCTTCTCCGCTTGCCGGTCGGTGGCTGCGGTGGCAACTTACGTACTCGGTTTTGCATTCCATTTATATCCCGTCTTTCTAGCAATAAGAGACTCAAGGCGGCTAACAACTTGCTAAAGGATTTAAACGATACGAAAGGAACCGAAGAAATGTAACAAGTGATTTTTAAACCAAGAAATGACCGTGGAGATCAACGGTTCACCTTCAAAGGCCTTTGGGCGGGGGCGGCGGTTGGGGGCGGGGAGGCCTGATTCGTTTTCACTCCCACTCCTCCCCTCCGATTCCCTCCCTGAACCAGGGAAGTTTCCTCTCGGGGCTCCCCTCGAAGGCGGATTCGGAGGGATGAAGCCCTGCCGACTATTTTCCGACTATTCCGGCCCATTTTCGAGGATCCAGCGGGTCTCCTCGAAGTCTCACTGAGCCCACCGGATCCAACCCACCGGCTGTAGCGGGCTCAGACTCTACCGGGGGGCGCAGGCGGGGTCCATAAACTACAGGCCCCGATTCAATTTACCGACTGTTGAAAATGGAGACTGGCGAGAAGGGGGAAGGACGGGGACCCCAAGCCAGGTGTGGACCCGCTCCAACCTTGTCGGTTTTAAGGAACAACAGAAGAAGCTCCCCGAGGCAGCACGCGCGGGGGTCTTTTAGCCCTCAAACCGCGGAGAGAGGCAGGCGGGGAGGGGCCTCATTTGCTGGCTCGGAGGAAAGAGGGCAGTTAAACCTCCTCCCAACGGTGGCAAAAAGAAGGAATGGCCCCCAATAAGTGTTCTGACCCTAAAATAAAACGTCGGTTCGGCCCTCAAATTTCCAGCACTTCAGAGAACAGACGCCTCTGCGGCCTCTTCTGCCTGCCGAGCGTCCGCTTTCCCCGGTGGTCCCCCTCTCTGCTGCCCCCGAGCATTGAACGCCCCCCGCCTGGGTTTCCGAAGGCCCCGCTGAAGCCTCAGGTCACCGCAATGCTGGACATGTGGGAATGGAAGGCGAATTTCACTCGGAGGGGAGTGAATCCTTTTCTGGGGAGGAAAGAATGTACTCATCCCCCCCACCAAGTCTCATCTTCGATTCAGGGTGCGATCCTGCACGCGCTTCCTTTGGAGGAACAGCCTTTGAATGGAATTACCCTTACTCCCGAGTAGAAACCTCTATAGGACTGTACTGCACTACTGTATGGCTTCTGACAAAGTTATCAGTTATATTTGCATGACTTTGCACATCAAGGAAAGCAATACTGTAGTTCCAAACAAACAAAAACCCCGGTCTCCTCTGTTCCGGAAGGAGAAGAGTTTGCGTCTCAGGGTAAGGGGGCTTCCCACGAGCCTCCTGCCCCGCCGGAGGGTTTGGGACTGTAGAGCGGGGATTATTTAACTAGTCAAAGGGAAACATAGTCTGCCGCGTCTCCTCCTCCCCCGTTTCTTCACCCTGTGTTAGTAGCAGATCCCGAGAGAGCTGTGGTGCGCAGTGGGCATTGGTTTCACTGAGCCTCTCTTTAACTTTCTTTCCTCCTGTGGAACAGCCCTGGATACACGGTCTGTTTAAGGAGTCCCTGGGTGCAGAAACGGGGTTGGGAAATGTGATGTCACGGGTCTGTATATAAAAATATTGCTTGTTTTTATTGTGTGAGCGTGATGTAAGAAGATATTGGGAGGGAGAGAACATGGAGTGTCGAAGTAGGTGCTGGTTGGTGGAATGTTTGGGGACACTTCCGTGGGACGGTGGGCGAATGGCAGTGAGAGTCTGGGTCTGCGGGGAGTCTGCTGACCCGCCATTTGAGAAGAGTGTAGCCGGCAAAGAGCGAGAGAGAGGTTCGGGTAAGACTTGGGCTGGAGAGAGGGAAAGGGGGCTGAGGTGAGCGTGTGGCAGGCGCCTGATTTAGCCTGAGAGGAGAGTGTGATGTTTCAAATAGTGTATATTGACAATCTTTGTTTTATGTTTAACGTCTGTAAATAAAGTTTTGTTTTTGTTTTCACACACTTCTGACCTCCAGAATCGCTATCATTCTGAGAGCTGGGTTTCAGAGAAGGTGTGTGCAGTGGCAGCATGCAAGGGCGGTGTCCCGTTTGAGACAAAAGCGGTATAAATCCTCGTACGAACTTTGAGGGCATTTAGACTGACCCCACCCTTGGGATAGGAAGAAGTCCTTACATGGGGCAGAGATGGGGGTCAGGGAAAGACCTCACGCGGGGCGCTGGCACTGAACGCTGTCCACGGCTTCTCGTTTGGTGCGTGGAGAGTTAAGACACCCAGACAAATTTGGCCACGGGGGCGGGATTGCCCGAACGGAAAGCCCCACACTTCTTGTATACAGGGGTGGGGCAAACGGCGTAGTCCTCACATTAAAGAGTGGAAGCCCCCACATTTGGTGTGGGCAGCAGTGGGACATAAGGGGTGAGACCTCTATAGGTAACCTGTTCTCCCCCCATATCAGTAGCCCATGGTTGGAAAGCAGGCGTTCAGGGACGCCGCGAAAAAGGCCGGGCGTGTTTGGGGGCAGCAGAAAGGCCCCCAGCCAGCCAGCTAGTATGAGTGGGAGACCCCCGGACGCGGCGCGCCTCCAAGGAACGCTTCCGGCCTCGCGCGACTCGGACCGCTCGGAGAGTTTTGGCTCACAGCCGCCGGCCGGCTCGCTCGCGCGGCTGTGTGGGGCGGAAGCACCAGCTGGCCTGTCAGCGGCCTGGAGGCGGGAAAGGGAGGCCGCCTCCCTCGCCTCCAGAAAGACAGTGGGAGGAAAGCTGCGGCCTCGTGGACCAAGGACTGGCCACCGGCCCTCTGCTCTCTTGGCTCCAGTGCCCCGGCTTCCTGGAGCCCCCTCCCCGCCCAAGAAGGAAAGTGCCCCCGCCGAGCTAATCTCCTTCTGGCAACGGGTGGCCTTGGGTGCCTTTAAGCGTCACCTTTGACACGTGTTCTCTTTTCCGAAGGGAAGCGGCCTCCGTCGCTCACCACGGAGCGGCCAAGTTTGCCTTTTATTATCGCCTGGACATAAATAGTGTCCCCGCTCCCCGAGGCCAGGGGTCCCAAAAAGGGCGCCGGGGGCTTTCGGAGAGCTTTGCACAATATACCGGCCCCATCCCCGGCCCGTCTGGCCCTTTCTCTCCGCCTGGACGCCGCGGGTGGTCAGGGTCGAACATGACGATTTGGTCGTTGGGCGGCTCGGCTGCTCTTCTGCCCAGCCGGCCACCCAACTGCCATTCGCTCCGCGGCCTCCGCTGCCGTCGAGCCGAAGATTAATAACATTTCAGGTGAATATCCGGTTGGGCTTTTTTTGGGTGGGGGCTCTATGGGTGCCTTTCAAAGCGGATGTTCGCAGGGACGGGAACGAAAAAAGAGAACGTTGTCTTTGACCGCACGCGCACGGGCACAAACACGCACGGAGCAGCTGTGGAGGGGACCGCGTGACGCGTTTGGCCTCCTGGGAAGAGGCCCGGAAGGACGAGGGGACCCAAAGCCCCGAGCTGCCGCTGTAAACGGGCCTCTCTGGTGGGAGTTTTACCCGAAACCCTTCCACGGACACCTCTTCCTGCCGCCGTCACAACGGGAACCAAAACATGGAGAACAAGTACGTGTGCGCGTGTGCGGGCGCGCGCACTTCGTCCCCGCACCATCCTGCCTGCGTGCCTTCCTTCTTCACACGAGAAGCCCGTGGATTCGAGATCGACTCACGGCCACCCTGGCAGTCCCTGCGTGGATTCCCAGAGGCCGTCTGTCTCCCCCGGACGGCAGACCCGAACCCTTAAGGGCGCCTCCGGAGGGAAGAAGGCGGGGGTGGAATGGAAACACTGGAGGAAAACTTTTTTTCCGGTTTTTTGCCCCCTGAACCTTTTCCCCAGATTTTTTTAAAATACTGGATTATGGAATGTTTCCTTCTAGAATGATCAATAACATGTTCAGCACGAAGTGTTCATTTGTTTTAGGAAATCGTTTCTAAAAGCTACGTAAGAGAAAGGCTTCCATTTCAGAGGCAGCGCGGTGAAGTAGGTGGGCAGAGCGCTGGACCACGACCCTGGAGACCAGGGTTGGATTCCTCCCTGGGCCACGGAAACCCCCGTGTGAACTGGGGCGCCTCTCACACCGAAAACCCCGTGATAGCTTCGAGGCCTTAGGGCCGCCCTCAGTCGGAAAAGGCTGGGAGGCACGCCAGAACACGACCGCAACCGAACGCTCCTGATCTTGGCTTCCTTTTCTCAGGTCTTCCCAAGAGAAGGAGCGCCTTGTTTCTCCTTGACACTGCGGAGAACGAGCGGGGACGAAATTGTGTCCTTTCTCTTACCAACGCCGGCGGTGTCTTCCGCTTTTGTCTCGCTTTCCTCCACAGCAAGACAAAAGCAACCACTTGTGGTCCAGGTGTTCCGTAATTCAGAACCTTGTACTTCCTTTTGTCACGCAGAACAACGTTTTTAAAAAGTAAGCTCAACGTGTAAACAAATTCTGAATGTACTTCTCACATATCAAACATAATAATTTCACGCTGAATCAAGTTATCTGTTTATTGCATTTTATGTGCCTAAAGTAACAAAGTGACTGTCAGTTTGTAACGGATGCTAACATCTCATTTTTCACTTTCTTCTCCTTGAAACTTACTTTCCCTTTCCTTCCTTCCTTCCTTCCCTCCTTCCTTCCCTCCTTCCCTCCTTCCTTCCTTCCTTCCTTCCCTCCTTCCTTCCTTCCTTCCTTCCTTCTTTCTTTCTTTCTTTCTTTCTTTCTCTCTGAACATTCTTTCCGAGAAAGGAATCCTCTTCCAACGCCACGGTGTCAAGATTTCAGGCTGCCAGCGGCTCCCTCCCACTCTCACTCCCGCCCCCGCCCCCTCCCCCCCGGGCCCTCCCCTTCCTTCTCCTTCTCCCGACCGGAGCCTCGCGCCTCCCGCGCCCTCGCCGGCCTCTCGGTCTGGATAGCTGCGACCGGGACTGCCCATTCCTTCGGGCTAGGACCGCGCGAGGCCCGGAGACCCCACTGCGGGGTGGGAAGCAACCCATCGAGCGGGAGGGGGGCGTTTGCCGCCCCAGCTCCACATTTCCTGCTGCGTCTGTCCCCCTTTCCTCGGCCGTCGTCGTGGAGGACGAAGTAACTCGTGGGGACCCTCAGCTCCCGCTGCCATTGGTTGGGCACCCGCGGGAGCGAGGGAGGGGCACCGAGGGTCTGGAGGTCTGAAAGCCCGCCCTCACCCCCCATCCCCTCAGGCCGAGCTCAGTGCTGTCCCCCGACCGAGCAAGGGGAGATCCCCGGCCCCCTGTGTTACTTTGTCCGCCTCACGGAGCTCGCAGGTGACCCCTGTCGCGGGGGATGCCCCCAAATCCTTTATTTTTGGATATATTCATAAAGTGTGAAATGTGTGCATCATGTCATTTATGAATGTGGGCAATGCATACATTTCACATAGAAATACATGTCCAGATAAATTACATTCTTGCCTTTCATTTGGTATTGTAACGAAACTGACTTTAGTTCCTTATTCGCCGTTACAATTAGGTAGAACACTAACTTGGTAATAGTTACTTCCTGACTGTCAGCCTTGCTGCACCTCCCGAATTTCGACGGCCTCTTGTTGCGCTTCTGGAACCCTGCCAGCACCGCCGCTGCGTAGTCCGCGTCTGCCCCCCTTCTCAGACTGAGAGAATCACAACTTATTTCGGGGCAGGAATGGAAAACGATTTGTCAGAATATTTTCTAGAACTTGTATCCGCTCATCTGATCTATAAATGGTAAAATATTCTACCTTAAAAGTGCTCCAAAAGACCCAGAGGGACACTCAGCGGTTGCGTCTGTGGGAGTGGGGTGGGGTCTTCGGGCATCCTCAGCTCTTCGCTCGGGCCCCGGCTGTCATGCGCGCGAGTGTGTGCGCGCGCGCCCTCCCGCTTGTGCCCGAGACTCCGGGTGTTCTTTGCCGAGTCCGTTGGTCGCATTCGGCCATCCTCGCGGTGGAGAAACCGCGGCGCATCCCGGCGAGCGCACGCGCGTGCGTAGCTCCGTGTCCCCGCAGCTGGCGGAGGGGGAACCGGCGCAGTCCCCCTTTCCTTCTTCTCAAGGACGGTATCTGGTTTATATTCGGATGATATGCCTGGATTGCGCAAACGATCTCTCTTCTTACCAGGAGCCCCGGAGCCCAGGCCGAGTGAGCCGGGATTCAAACGAGGCCGGGCCAAGCCTCGCGGGTCACGCGGGAAGTCCCGGCCGAGATTCAGGGTCGCCAACGCCGGCCCTGAGCTGATCATGAGAGAGGCCGAGCCGGCTCTGGATCGGGCCAGGAAGCAGGCGGGTGGGCAGGAAGGGGAAAGAGGGGCACGCGGGGCAGAGGAATGAGACGGCGGGGCAGCCGCGAATTAGAGAATCGCGGAACCCCACGGCTGGGAGGGACCCCACGGGCGGCGCAAGAACCCAGAGAGAGCTCAAGCACTCCCGAGAGATGGCCGGGATCCAACCTCTAAAGGAGGAGGAGGGTGCGCACGCGCCAAGGCAGCGTCTCAGCCTCCGCCCGGTTTCGTGCCAGTCGTTAGAAGGGTTCCGGGAGCAGCGAAACCTTCATCCCCCCCCCCCACTCAGGAAGCAGGGCCCCCCAGAGACCTCTTTAGGAGGCCGGAGTACAACCCATGACCGGCCGGGAAGAATCCGGCAAGGGCCTCCGGGGAGCAGCGGCAGCAGCGGGGACAGAGGCTGGGGGAGTTCTACCCTAAAGAGGAGCCCCGGGGAAGGCGGCTGATGGGACCCTCCCTCGGTCCACCAGAAAAACTGTCCGAGCAGGTAGGCCTGTCCCTCTCCTTCGGAGGGTCCTTAAACCCTTCCTTCAGAGCCCAAACGAGGCTGTGCTGGGGCGGAGGGACGCCCCACTTCGGGTGCCGGTCAAGGAAGAAGCGGGGACGGGGGCTGCCATCCCTCCCCTCCTGGCGCCACGAGAGCCTCCCCTCTTTCGCGGGGCGGCGGGGAGCATCGCCGAAAAGGCGAAGAAGAGGAGAGGGAGGCGGGACCGGCGGCGATAGCCTCATTCCCCTGCCGCGCGTGCCCCGCGCGCCCTTCTTTCCCCTCCCTGCCCACCTACCCCGATAGCGCCAGAGGTTCGGACTGAGGGGCTTCCGCAGCGGCTCGGAAACCAAGAGGGACTACAAACGTGGGCCGGAAGCAATCCAGCGGCAAAGCTGGCTGGCCTGGGAAGGGAGGGCGGTCAGTAAGCCCCCTCGCGCCTCGCTGGGGGAAGAGGAGGAGGAGGAGATCTCGGCTTCCCGAGCCCCGGTGCCAGTGGGGCACGGTGGGGCACCCAGGCCTGGAGTTGTGCGCGAATCCACTCTGGCTTTCGTTCCGATTTATGGCGACCCTACGCGGGTTTTCTCGGCAGGTAGAGATAGGCGAACGGGCACGGCCCCGCAGCGCCTCCATTCGATGAGGATGGCCAGGGCCGAGCGAGCGAGCGCTGCCGCCCCCGTGAATCTGCAACCAGAGGGGTCGCCGGGCCGCGTGCGCGTTCGCCCGACGCGGGCGGGAGCGAGCGAGCGTGGCTCGGCGGGTGAGCTAAGGGATGGTCTGGAGAGAGGGAAGGGAGGAGGCTCCGCCCGCCAGAGCCCCCAGTGCGCATGCCCGCCTCCTTCCAGCCCCAGCAGCGCCGGCGGCAGAAGGAGCAGCAGCTGCAGCCGCGTCCGCGGCGCGCTCCCCGCCCGGCGCCCCGGACGAGCCCACCGGCGGCGGCGGCGGCGGCGGCGGCGGCAATGGCAAGGAGGCGGCAGTGGCGAGAGGCCGCTCGGCACCTGCCGGAGGACGGCTGAGCAGGCGGCGGCTCGCCTAGTGCGGGGACGTGGCCTCCGAGGGGGTCACGGGTGGCACAAAGGAGCGGGCCAGCCGGGCCCTTCCAGTGATCCTCTGCAGCCGAAGGATCCGGCGGCGGCTGGCCGGGCTGGCAGGAACTCCCTCGCGCCCGGTCCTTCCCGGGTCCCTTCTGCGAAGGAGGCACCCGCCTTGCCTGGAGCCCAGCCCGGCCGAGGAGGGCGAAGCAGGAGGAGGCGCCGGCGGCGGCGGCGGCAGCGGCAGGGAAGAAAGGCGACCGCGGAAGGCTCCCCCCTTTCCCCCCGCCAGGTAGATATGTGCTCCCGCCCGACGCGCCCACCATGAACGCGCAGCTGGCGATGGAGAGCCTGGGCGACCTCCATGGGGTACACCATGAGCCGCCTCCGCCTGCCACTACCGAGCTACTCATAGGCAGCAGCGCTGCCGCCGCCAGTCCCCACCAACACCGGGGAGGAGGAGGAGGAGGGGGCGGCGGCGGCGGCGGCGGCAGCTCCGGGGCCCACCGAAGCGGCGGCGGCAGCCACCCGGCTCGCTCCGTGGGGAGCTTGTCCTCCCTTTTGGACGGAGGAGACTACCCTCACCCCATCCACCACCACCCCCAGCATCGGAGCGTGGCTTCCTCGGCCGCGGCGGAGCATCCCCTGAGCGGCCCGCTGCACCCCTCCATGACGGTGGCGTGCGAGACCCCGCCGGGCTTGGGCGTGAGTGGGACCTACACGACCCTGACGCCGCTGCAGCCGCTGCCGCCCATCTCAAGCGTCTCGGACAAATTCCCGCACCACCACCACCACCACCACCACCACCACCACCCCAATCATCCGCCGCCGCCGCCGCCGCCGCCCGCCCATCGCCTAGGGCCGGGCAACGTGACCGGGAGCTTCACTCTCCTGCGCGGGGACGAGAGGGGCCTGGCCGCCTCTGTGGGCAACCTCTACGCACCCTACCCCACGCACCCCCACAAGGATGTCGCCCTGCCGGCCCTCTCGCCGCTCTCCGCCGCCCTCCACCACTCCCCCACCGGACTCCCGCATTTCGCCTCCCCGGGGGAGAAACTGCTCGGTCCGGGCGGCGGCGGGGGCTTCGAAGAGCACGCGGCCCACCCGCACGCGGCCTTGCTGTCCCCCCGGCACGGCGACCAGCAGCAGCAGCACTTCCTCGGCGGCCCCCCGCCTCCCCCTCTCCAGGGGATCCACCACCCCCACCTGGGCGCCCCTCCGGGGCTGGCCGGGCAGGTCCTGGCCTCCTCCCGGGAAGCCGCCTCGCAGCTCAACGGCGCCGGGAACAACTCCGCCTCCGCCGCCCCGCTGGAGGAGATCAACACCCGGGAGGTGGCGCAGCGCATCACGACCGAGCTGAAGCGCTACAGCATCCCGCAGGCCATTTTCGCCCAGCGGGTGCTCTGTCGCTCCCAGGGGACCCTCTCCGACCTCCTCCGCAACCCTAAGCCCTGGAGCAAGCTCAAGTCCGGCCGGGAAACCTTCCGCAGGATGTGGAAGTGGCTGCAGGAGCCCGAGTTCCAGCGGATGTCGGCCCTCCGTCTGGCAGGTGAGGCCTGTGGCGGTGGAAACGTTTTCCCCTCCCACGCGGGTTGCAGGACGCGCGGGGCGCTTCCGGTGTGGGCGGGAGGGAGACTGAGGAAATGAGGTAGTTCGCGCTCCTGGAAAGGGAGGTCCCACTCGCTCCCACCCGTTCTCCTGAGCAATGATCGGACCTCCCGTGTGTGCGCGCCTGCCGGGCCCTTCATGGGCAGGGCAGCCCCTGGCTATGGGCCACCGAGGTGATGGGAGTGGGGCTGCAGGGGAAATGGGAGAGGGCAGCCTCGGGGTTCCTTGTGGAAAGGGTAAGGCGAGGGGGTCATTTCTACCAGGGCTCCTCCGGCTCTTCTCTCGGGTTTGGTTTTCCTGAGTAGCTTTGGGGAAACCCCTACCTCCCTGCCCGGAGGGTAGAAGAGGAAGGGAAGAGGCGAATCCCTCGGCTGGAAGGAATTCTGGGCAGAAAGGCTAAGCAAAGCCCTCAGAGAAGCGGCCTCTGGAAGAGCTGGAGGGTCTAGAGTTGGTCCCCAGCAGCAGAAAGTGGTCTCTGGGAGTGGCGACGGCTTCGCGGCAGCCCAAGCGACGCTCTGGGACGGGCTTTGTTCAGGACCCCGTCTGGCCTCTCTCCCGCGGGTCAGAAGGCGGGTGTCCTGTGGCGGAGGCGCCTCGGTAGCTCCTCCACTGCTGACTGTGCGGGGGGACTGCGCACCTTTTGCGCACTCTCCCCTTTGACCAGGAAAGCCAGAGGGATCCCTTTTGCGCGGGGAAGCAGGCGGGGAGGCGGGGGGAAGACCCTCCGCTTTGGTTCTGAACTGGAACGGGGGCGGGGCGCGGACGGAAGGGACCAAGGGTGGCTGCCTGGAGCGGCAGCGGAGGGAGCGGGAAGTCTGAGCGGGGAAGGGGCTTCTGGCTCAGTGGGAGCAGGGAACCCGCTTTGGACTTTATTCCTCCCAGGCGCTGGCGGCGGTCGCTGGTAGATTTATCACCTGGACGAACCCCGTTAGAGTTCTGAAGAAAAGCGGGGGGGGGGATATACACCCCCCGTGCCTCCACACAATTTTTCTTCTCCTATGGGACATCAAGCCCTCCGAGATCTCTCGCCGTGAGGAAGGGGAGGGAGCAGAAGCTCCTCATTCCCTCTTCCTGCTTCCCTTTCTTTTCCCCGCGCCCCCTCCAAGAAGCCCGCAGAGAAGGCCAGTCCCCACCCCGTGCCAGAAGGCCCTTTCCCCTGCTCCTGCCGGCCCCCCAGCCCCACCCCAGGAGTCGCCCTCTTCCTCTCGCTGGAGGGGGTCGCCGTGTTAACACACTGCTGGCGGTCTCTTGCACCCGAGCAGAGATCAGGCCGCGGAGGGACCAGCAGGAAGAGAAGGAGCACCCTCGCCCAGTCCGTGACCTTTTCTTGCCGCGTGGGAAGTGTTGAGGGGCTCCAGGCGGGCTGGGGAGCGAGGAGGAGGCTCCGCACCTGCTGCCACAGCGGCCTTCTGTTGGACTCCGAGGCCCTCCGGCTCAACGGGGGTGGGGAGGGCTCGGAGTCACACAGACATTTTGCCCTCCTCAGGCGTGACTCCCAATATCAATTGGCCAAGGAGGGGGCTGGAAACCACACAGGAGGGGCGGGGCAAGCTTAAAACGGCCCTTAGTGAAAGCGAGTGAGGCCTTTTGCCTCCGGAGCTTGGAGAGCGGGTGGGCTCCAGGGCGAGCTGCCACCGGCCAGGCGGAGAAGAAACCGGGCGGAAGGGCGGGGGGGGGGTGCTGTGCGGACGGAGGTTTTCTGTGACGGCGCAGGGAAGTAGGGAGGGGGCTGCTTCGGGCCTCTGCACCCCACGAGACAAGTCTCGGTCACACACAGGATACCTTCCCACAGCGAAGGGCGCGTGTGAGAGACCGATCCAGTTTCCTCCTCTTCTGGTCAGGATCCTCCGCCGAGTCGCACTTTCATCACGAGAAGGGGGGCTTCTGTTCGGGCGAGACTCCCCTCTCCTTCCTAGAAATTTGCCGGGGGGGCGGGTGGAGGAGACAGCTCGGGCTTTGGCCTGGCTGAGAAGCGGAGCCGGGGCACCGAAGCCCCCGCGACCGCCTCCTTCCACAGCTGTTCCTGCCAGTGGGGCGGCGCGCGAGCGCGGAGGGGTCCCTCCCCGGTCGTATGGCCTCTGAGAGCAGAGTGGTGGGCCGGGGCGGAGTGAAGCCCCCGGCATAAAGAGCGGGGGTTTGTGGAGGCGGGCCTGGAGCAATCTTCCCGTGGAGGCTGACCCCCCTCCTCTCGCGGGGATCCCTGCGAACGAGGCGCCCCCGGTAGCCGCTCCTCTGGACGGGACGTCCCGAATAGACGGGGCGCCGCCGTGTTCTCTTGCTTGTGTGCAAATGGGCTCTGAGGCCGAGAGATTTTCTTGAACCCGAGGCCAGCTCGGCTCGTGATTTCCCGTTCCTTGTTTGTGCGAACTTCGCAAAGCGAATCGAAATATTGAGGCCTTTCTCGCCTGTTTCTTTAGCGTTCCTTTCGTTCTTTCTGGATAAATCACATAGGACACACGCATATTTTTGACCGGAGCGGTTCGAGGCAGCCCAAAGGTCTGCGCCGTGTTGGGTCGGGGCGGGCTCCAGATTTCCCTCGGGACAGAAGGAAAAATCAACGAGGACCTCAACGGCTAAGGCACTAAGGCACTAAGTCGTGGCCTTTACCAGCGCTCCCGCCCCGCTTTCTGATGGTCCCCTCCCCCTCAGCGGCTTCCTTGAGAGCATCAAGGTCGCCGCTCCTGCTCCAACGGAAAGGACGCCAAGAACTGGCGCAAGAGTTGGCGGCCCCTGCGGTTTTCCTGCCCTTAAAGTGGAACCCGACGTGCAGGTCCCAAGATCCGAAGGGAATTTGCTTCCCGACAAGAAGAATGTTACCAAGGCCCCGATCCGATCCCCCTTGATTGGGACGGGAGCCCCTTGAATTCAGTGAGTTGGACTTTCTTCTAAGTAGGCATATGTAGAATCGCGCGGTAGCCATTGCAACGGAGCTTCCGCTTTAGCACCTACCCCCTCGAATCTGCAAAGAACCCACAATGTGCGATATCTATCACCACAAAACCCTGAAACTGGAAACCGCGAGCAAATTGGAAGAAATCCGCAGCTGAGACCCAGACTCTGGCGGACGGGACCGGGGCGCGAAATCGCGGCGCCCTTTAAGCCGCCTCGGCTGAGCCGACCGCGCTTTCCCAAGGAAAGGACGTGAGACCGAAGGCCCCGCGGGGAGGGGGCGGCCGGCAGGCAGCGGGGAACCAAAGTGGACTGCCGAAGCCGGCGGGCAAAGCAGTCCCGGAGCCGTTTGGCCGCTACCATCGGCCCCCCCGCCGTCCTTTCTCCCTTTGCTGGATTAGGAGCCAGGCGCGGTCAGGGCAGCCTCGGACAGCTCAGAGAGCGATCCAGGCGGGAGCACCCGCGGCATCGCCGCCCCCCCGGCCCACCCTGGTGGGAGGCGGGCTCCTGGCTTTTCCTCGGCAGAGGACGCCCTCGCTTCCGCCGGCGCCTTCGGCTTAAGAAAGAATGGATGGAGAGAGAGACAGGGAGAGGGTGGGACGGCCGCGGGTCAGAGAGGTTTCCACGGCGCCCGCCCCCCACCCGCTGGGTTTCAGACGCCTCAGCAGAAGCCCTGCGGTGGAAGAAACCAGATCGATCCTTTGGCAGAGCTGCCTTTGCGCCGGGGGGCGGGGGCAGAAAGCAGCCACAGAGCGATTCAGTGGTCCCCGATTTATGCTGGGCAGCCCCACTCCGTTGTTTTTGGAAGGACCGTGTGTGGTTTCCCGGCGGGGGAAGAAAGGACATTGTCAATCAGGGCGCCGTGAGGAAGAAGTGGCTCCCTCAGGGGAACGTTTGATCTATGCCTCTCGTCTCCTAAACGGCCCTGGCCCTGGGTGTGGCACCAACATTCAATTCAATTCAATTGATCTGTATTAGGCATATTATAACATAAACAAATACCCATCAATAAGACATCAAGGATCCTTGCTTGACAGTTTAAACCATAAATTTGCTGCCTCAACCAGGAAATTAGCCATTAATCTAGTAACCTGCAGGTTTTGGTCATCCAATAAGTATTCTACAGATAGCCTATCTAGGTGGATATTCCTTTCCAATAGTCTCCTTAACAGCTTTTCCCTTGAATTTGAATACAATAGGCAGCTCAATGTAATAGGAGAGAGATCGTCAGGAGCTTGTGCACAGTGGCACCTACGCTTTAAGAAAGGGATCTGTAAATATCTGAAAATATCTGAAAAGATTTTTTGAATACTGTGACAAATATCATCTGCGGGTAAACTATGACAAATCTAAAATACTGGTATTCTGCAAGCGATTTGTACCAAGGAGGTGGAAGTTCGGCAACCAGACAATTGAGCGGGTCAAGAGTTAACTATACCTTGGCACCAACATTAAAGGGGCAGAGGATTTAGGTCCAAACACTCCCTTCCGCGGCGAGCACGCTTGCACCTAAGGAGAGGGAAAGGTCCCGTCTGCCCCCTCCCCGCTTTGGTCAATCCACTGAGATTGAATTCTTCGGTACAGCAAACTTCGGGCAGCTTCTGCCAGGCTCCGCATCCGATCAGACCTGGAAGCTCCCAGGGAACAAGGTGCCCGCCCTCCAGGACTGCTGCTTCGTGGGCGAAAGCCAGCGGCTCGCGCGCGCGCGCACACACAGAGGCACATACCACCCAGCCCTCGACTGGATCCGCTCCCACGGCCCACTTCCGAAGCGCAGCCGCTTCTGCTGGCCCCGCCTGCCCGTCCAGAGCCGGGGGAGAGCTGCCTTCCCCCCGCAGAACAGAGAGCGGAGGGGGCGGCGTGGTCTCTTCCGCGCGCTCTCTGCTGAGCCTGCGACGCCAAATTGTACGGAAAAGCTTGTGGGCTTCTTGGGGCTAGTTTCTGTTTTCTCACAGTACCGTTTTCACAGTAAT
Organism: Cyclura pinguis; assembly: GCA_030412105.1. Lineage (NCBI taxonomy): Eukaryota > Metazoa > Chordata > Lepidosauria > Squamata > Iguanidae > Cyclura > Cyclura pinguis. Next base: position 33,330,841 of record CM059608.1, read on the forward strand.
GAAAGGGACCTCTTCCAGGCGGGACTCAAAAGGGAAACGCGAGGCGGAGAGTTCGCTACCAGGCGGCCGGCCCCCCGGCCGCCCGCCCACTTCTCTTCCAAAATGTGCGCCTCGGCGCAGCGCCTCTTCCAGCGAGTTCACGGGCGCGCATAAAAGCGGCTGCTCCTTCTTGGACCGGCCTGCAAGGCCCACTGAAGTTGCTCCCCGCTATTAATGCTGGTCACAGGGCTGCGTGGGCTGGGGTGGCTTCGCCCGCTCCCGGCTCTCTGCGAGCCTTCTTGAGACAAAAGGCTGAGGGCGGGGCCGGCGGGGCCGAGGAGAGCCCTCTTGCCTTTCGGGCTAATCACCGAAGCCCCCGGGTCGCTCTGGATGAGCGACCTCCTCCGCAACAGTGACATGGGGCCCGGTCAGGGCCCGATCCTGCATGCAACGGTTTTCTCCGCTTTTGTTCTTATCTAACATCTTTCAGTGTAGGCTGTAAGAAGGAAAATGTCTAATTAGTTAGGAAGCACGTTCCTCGATTTGTAGCATTCGCCCCGCCCCCGATTTTTTTAAATGCACCAATGTACGCTTGTGAATGTAAAATGTCAGTAACACCGGAGCGCCCTAACCGCGCTGGCAGCGTGGCCAGATCACCCCGTGCCCCCGCTAAGCGGCGCGCACACGCACCCTCAGGGGCACCTTCCACACGGGACGCCCGCGCAGGGACGCTCTCTGCGCACGGGCCGGCCCTCGGTCTCCCAGGGCCGCGCACCGGCCCGCGGGGTTATCGATTTCCCTCAAAAGGGGCCGGCAGATGGACTCGCCTCGCTCTCGAAAGAGCAACACGGCGCTGCTACGATGGCTTACGGTCGCCGCCGCCGCCGCCGTCGAGGGTGGCTTTCGGGAAGAGAGAGACGCTCCTTCTCCCCATCTCCACCTTTCTTTCGACAGGTGGAAAGGAGGGGAGGAGGGAGCTCATCTCTCCCCTCGGCCTTTCGGCTCCGACAAGATGGCGGAAGAGCCGCGTCCTGCCTCTTCCCCGAGGTTGACCGAGGCCCGCGGGAGGCGTCCGTTGTCCTTTACTCGCAGGCTGGTTGCGTGGGCGGGGGGGGAGGGAGAGGCAGGAGCGACCTGAAGGCTTCTCCCTCTCAGAGAGATCATGACAGCAGCAGCAGCAATCAATTCCTGCCCAGAATGATGGCAAAACCCACCCTTACTGCCAACAGCGCCCTCGCCTCACCTGCTGCTCCCTCAGCCCTACAACTGGGGAGAGGAGCGGCGGGTGTGGAACCCAGGACCCCTCCTGCACCCGCGAGGGCGGGACCCAGAGGAAGAGGTGCCATGGGCCCCGGCAAGACCGGGGCCTCTCGGCGCCTCTTTTTGCGCGCGCCCTCCGCGTCTGTCTCTGACTATTTCTGCACTACACTGTTATAGTGTTGTTATTCCACTTTCAACATCCTGTGGAATCCTGGGGTTTGTAGTTTAGGGAGGAGCGTTTAGAATTCGCATCCAGAGAGCTCTTTGGCCTCAGGAAGCTACAACGCCCGGGATTCCACAGGATGTTGAAAGTGGAATAATAGCACTTTAAGAGTCTGATGTGGAAATGGCCTCTGTCTTTCTCCTCTGCCGCACTTTCACTTCTCCCAGCAGCCAGGTGGCATCAGGCGGAAAGAATAAAAAGACTGTAATCAAAGCTTGGATTTGGTGACATTGCATGACGCTCCAGTGTGTCGCAGTGGATGCTGATATTATTACATAATTATTTGATAGCCTGAGCTCCCCCGCGACGTCGATCAGTTGCGGAGGCTGCTCCTCTCACTCAGGCTCTGTGATAGCAATGAGCACCGAGGAGGGCTCCGCGGTATTTGTTGCTGTGTGTTTTCAGGTCGTTTCCGACTTATGGCGACCCTACGGCGAACCTGCCACAGGGCTTTCTGGGGCTGAGAGTGCGTGACGCGCCCGAGGTCACTCAGTGGGTTTGGGGAATCGAGCGCTGGTCTCCGGGCCCCTCATCCGACGCTGAAACGCCACGCCACGCCGGTTCGCTCCAAGAGATCGGCGGCTGCCATTCCTTGGCAATAAGAAGAAGCCTTTTAACACCCAGCCCTGGATCTGCCACAGAACTGGGATGGGAACGTACTTGCAGCTTTCAGGAACCTGCTTTTGCTGTGTTCCCATTTTGTCTGTCTATATTCCCCTTTCAAATAGGTGTGCAGAAGTTACTAGCCCGGGGACTGGAATACTTACAAGGTTGCACGAAGGAAATTGCTCTGGTTTTTTAACTGGTTACTCGGCATTATTTCTATTAAATGTCAAGGGCCCTCACTCTTTCTCCTTGACTTCAAAGCGCCCCCACAGCCCATCCGATTCCCAGAAGACTAGCGGTTGGTCCTGGGCTGATGCCGAGCCCTTGTTCGGACCAGTGGGTGGCCCCCACCTTGCTGCCCATGAGCAAGAGAAGCCCCCTGACACACACCCCGTCCCACGGTCCCGGCAAATGGCGGAGGCGTCAGGGCCCAGAGTCGAGGAGGCGGCTTGTGGCTCACCCAGTCACCCCCCCCACCTTACTCATAATTTTGCCATGGATATATTACATTTTTGTCCCGCCTTTCCATTGAAAAACTAGTATTGAGACAGTTTTTAACAAATGTCATTCAAACAAATTAAAAAGAAGTGAAGCGTGACAACCATTCAACTTGTCGCAACGCAAATAATTAAAACCGTCACAATAATCCATAAACTTCAGCGTCAAAACAGACGGTAGAGTCGAGCCGGGATCCCGTTAGCGAAGCTTTACGCACAGCCTGGGGACCGCCATTGGCTCCTCTCTGGCGCCCCGTCCGAAGCGCCTCCCCCGGGGGACTGCAAGGCCCGTGGGGTCGATGCTCCGGGGAGAGTCTGTGCGCGAGAGAGGTGAACGAGGAATGCCCCAGGCCATCCTCCCTTTCCTCTACGCAGCGTACACAGAGAATGTTAGTACAAATATTCCTTGACTTACATACATATTGCAACATTTGATTTCTTCTTCCCCCCGTTCTTTTCTCCCAGCTATCTGTTTGTCTCACTGTGTATCACCAGCAGACATCTAACTCATCTTCAGAATACTAACAAATACGTTCTATATTGCTCTGGACGCCCAAAATACATTTTTCCAGAAAAACAGTGTGGTTACATGGTAGTTTAAACCTAGATTTCACATGAGCAATGCGAGTAATAAAGGGATGCCAAATGTCTCCAGATTTCTCCTCTAATCTCATGTAGACCTGCATGCAGTTAGGGGCCTGTGCCCCGTAAATCACGCCGTGCGTGCGGAACCAAAAGGTCGCTACTGCCTAACGGACCCCTCTGCTGATCGTGGTGGAGCAGAGTTGTGTAGTCAACAAGCTCATCTGCCCTGCCTTTACGACTTATGTGTGTATATGTTGCGGTTGTGCATTGCGTGTAGCAGTTGCAAATTGTGCAATTGTGCCGTTGTGTATCGTACACTCTGCATTGTGGTTGCGCATCCTCTGTTGTGCGTGGCATTGGCGCATCCCATCTTGCGCATAGCGATCCTCTCCTAAGCATTGCGGTTGCGTATGTGTGGTTCCTCTTCTGCAGCGGGGGGGGCACGTGGGGCTGGCGTCACGCATCTCTGCATGCAGACGTTTATGCCACCCTGAGGGGAGGTGACTGGGACTTTGCTCTTTGAGGTTTTCTACCTCCAGCAAAGGTAGAAGGTAAAATTCTTTCACTGGATTACAATTTGGCAGGTTTTGGCTGTACAACATCCCCAAGTTTTTCCGGACGTAGTAGCACAGAGCCTCCTTGCGAAATTCAGTGTTCTCTGCCTAAGAAAGGAGCAGTTAGCTTTGCACAGGACAGAGGCAGCTGGGTTTCAAGAGAATTTAGCTTACTCTTGCTAACAGAGCTGAAATTTTATTACCTTTCTTTGGCTGCTCTTTTTCACGTGGCCAATGCGCGGAAGCCCCCCAAGACCACCTTAACGGAGAACATCTCAGACAGAATGGAGGCCTGCGACTCTAACATCATCACCGTTTTATTACTCTGCTTTTTAACATGTTTGCTGACGAAGAAGACAATGAAGTTTCGGAAACCTGCATAACGTCGTTGATGCTTTGTTGTTGGACCAATAAAGCTTGTGAACTTTTGTAGGTTAATTTTTTTGATACCGCTGTGAAGAGCACTGTTTATTCACTTTTGATTTGAAAAACCGTCCAGTGTTTCCCATGATGTCCCTGTTTCTGGTCTTGCAGCACTTAGCAGGAGTGTTCCCATCTTTTCTCTGCGCCTGCCCAAAAAACTGCAGAGAGTAAAAGGCAGTCTCACCCACCCACCCCGGCTGCCCAGCGACCTCCGTCGAGGGGCCTCTTAGGGCTACACCGGCGGCTCTGAGCGCCTGGGCTCAGGGAGCGGTGGGGTGTGGTGGGGGGAAAGTGCGGGGCTGCGCGCGTGGAGCAGTTACGCTGCCCGCAGCCCACGTGGGATCCCAGCCGGCCGGGGGGCTTCTCACGTTCTTCTCAAAAGCAGCAAGAGTGGGGAAGGAGCCAGCTCGACGGGGGAGTTGACCCCACCGTCTGGGGGCGACGGAGGAAAAGAAAGTCCTGCTGCGTGTGGTCCCCCAGAGGGTCTCCTCCGGAGGGTCGCAATGTCGGAGGGGAGAGTCGAGACAAGGCAGGCGGTCCCTTGGAAAGCCACGCCACCCGGTGTTCAGGAAAGATCGCCCGTGGGACCGGCGGCTCCTGCTCCAGGAGCATTTCCTGGAGAAGGCGAGCAAGTCTCCGGCCCTCCTCCTCCCGGGACCTCGGCATCCGTCCTTGGCTCTCCACCCGTTTCTGGTGAGGCACCTCAGCGGCAAGGAACCCCTTTGGCCGGCTGATGTTCCCTCTCGCACAGGACCGCTCGCCCTGACCGGCGGCGGACCAGGCCCTCGTTGGCACAAGGGGAAGGAAGGGTCGCCGCCGAGCACCGCGGGTGGGTGCCTTCCACGCGCGTCAGTGTCCCCTGGGAGCAGAGGGACACTTTTGCTCAGCGCCAAATGGATCTTTTCGGCAAAAGAACAGCTGTGCTTCTGGTACATTGTGTGTGGAGGTGCGGGGGTGTGCGTGATGCACATGCCGACTACTGGTTGCACAGTGTCCCAATTCACTCTGGAGGTGGCTTTGTGGAACTGCAGCCCAGTTCCGCGAGTGTAAAGTTACGCTGTATCTCCTTGGTTCAGGCCGTGGTTGAGATCCTGCCTCAAGAGAGCTACCTGTAGCTGTGGTACATTCCCCCCATTCCCCCTTTCCGATGCAGCGGCCCCACCAGGTGGCCATTTCCCCGTCCGTAGAGAGCCGGGGGAGGAGCTGCAGGAGGAGAGACACCTACAGAAGCTCTGTATTAGCTGGAGGCACTGGTTCTGGCATCCTCAGGGCTTTGGGGAGAGGGGGTCCTTGGGATCCCCCTGAGGATGTCCTCACTGCTGCCTGTATCCAGCTGAAGGACAATATCTGGGTGCATCTCTGCTCCCCCTCCGTGGAAATGGCCATCTTGCGGGGCTGTCACACTGAACAAGTGGATGTTGGAGACTCTGGTTATTGCGTGGTTGGAACAGTATTCTGACCTGTGTAACAAGCACAGAAGCGGGTTGTGGGAGGGGGGCATAAGTTTAACTTAATGCCGTCCTAAGTCACCCACAGGATGCCAGCTGGGTGTTTGTGAAAGTCCCTGCTCACCATTCCAGCCCTTCAGTTCTTCCAAAGCGCGTCCGTCTCTTTTCACCTCCAGACACTCTGCGTTTCATTCGGTTAGCGGTGGTTGGGAAGCGGCCACTTTCACTGAGGATGACTCCTTGGGGAAGGGGGGAATCAAAGGGGCCTTCAACCCCACCGTCCTTCCCCACTAATGTTCCTTAGGAAAAAAAAAAAGAGCAAAGTGTCCTTTAAATGGTGACAAATGTTCAGAAAATTCTCCCGAGGAGCTTTGGCAGCTGCTTGCAGGCAGTCGTCTTGCATCTGACAGATTTATAGCCTTCATTCCTCCAGCTCATTTGTGTGGGTTTGTCTTGTTGTTAATGTTTACCAGTATGTACAAGTGAGGCAGAAAGATTGCCCTTGTCTGAAACTAGGAAGAAGTCAAGTTTGGCTTCAAGATAATTTGGGATCAAAATGAGAGAGTCATGTGGCTGACTTAAGTGATTCCCAAACGACCACTTTAAAAATAGGCGTCATTTGTACGGTATGGAGGGAAGCCCGGCGGTTCTTGATAACTTCTCAATAATTATCAAGACACAAACAGGGAAGATGCCTCCCCCTGTATTCCGGCCATCATGGAGTTGAAAGAGTCCCCAAAGTCAAGAGCTGCCTAACCCACTGCAGGAACCGAATGCCTCTCTGTTTTCATTGTCAGATTTATTCAGTTGGTATCCTGGGATGGGGCACAAGGGGGCTCACATCAAGTTAAGAACAAAAATGCCATAAAAACCTCCTTAAAGTTTTAAAAACAGCACATAAGCAGTTCCATTAAAACACTAGGTTACAATAATGAAAAGCACATGAAACATATATAAAGGATAAAAGATACATCATTAAGAACGATCCTCCTAGCCTGATAACGTAAGAGCCAAAGGCCTGATTAAATAAAAGATCTTTTCCTGTCAGCAACAAGAGAACAGATGGGGGAGAGGCAAGAGAGTCTCCCACGGGAGGAAATCCCACAATTGGGAGCAGCCACCAAGAAGTCTCCGTGTTCCTCATCCTCCCCAAATGCGCCTGGGACGGTGGCGGGAGGGAGAGAAAGCCTTACTCTGAGGGTCTTGGAGTCAGCCAGGCTCCTCCTTCCTCTGGCCTGAGACCGCTCCTGATCATTGTTGGGGCCTTGACTCTCCCAAACAGAAGAAGGACCGGGAGCAGATCGCCTCCTCCGCGGGTGCTTCTGAGCGGCCGTCCCCGAGCGCCACTTGGGCATGAACTGGGACTCTTTTGCACTTCTTTGGCTTATTTGAAAGCCTCCTGGCAGGCTTGGTCCTGGTTAGCCCCACGCTCAGACCCAGATCCCGCCTGTTCGTCGCCCAGGGCTTGTAGCCCCCTAGCAAACGGGGCCTTCAAGAGACAGTCCGCTTCCCCAAGTCGTCCGGCTGCTTCGGGGTCAGCAGGGACAATCTGGTGGGGAGTGTCTGTCACAGACACTAAAGGCACCTTCTGACCCACAAGGAAGGGGGTGCTGGAGCTCCGGGCGATCCCTACCCCCAACTGTCCACAGAGAGCTGGTTGTCGCTGGCCTTTGAACCCGGGCTCTCCCCTCCGGGCTCTCCCGGCGGGGCGCGCGTGCCTCCCCCGCTCGTTCCCTTCGACGCTCCCCGGGGGCAAAACGCGGCGGACGGCCGCCCGCCGTGCAGGGACCGGCAGCTCGCGGCGCGCTGGCTAGCGACAGTCGTCGGCCGGCGCTTTGGGTATCGCTGAAGTAAGGGACCTTTCACCGGTCAGTGAAGGTGGATGCTCCTTTCCCGGCCTGCTGGCCATTAGCCACATGGTGGCTGCCTTTCTAGTGCCACACCCACCCGCACCCCCGCATCTTGGCATTAAAGTCCCCTTCATTTTAACACACCTGACAATGCAAAATACGGAAAGAGGTACCTGTGCGGTTACTCTGAAGTCTTTTGCAGCTACACAGAGAGTTGCAGGCGCCCTGTCGCTTTCTTGTACCGGTTTCCTCAGCAAGGGACAGGCCTTCTTCGCCTGAGGGCGGGTGCGGGGGAGAGACCCCCGCTTCCTCTCTCTTGAGGGCCCCCCTCCCTCGGCCAGGAGACCTCCCGCCCTTCTCGTAATCGGAAAGGGCGCGCCATCTCGTGGACGACAGCCGTAAGTGCAGGAGACTGGTCGCCTTTCGGGGGGGGGGGCAACGCCGCGGAAGCAGAAACCCACCGCTGCGGGCTGAGGTTCGGGAACCCGGTTGAGGTTCGGGAAGCACGGAGCGTCTTCTGAGGTTTGTGGGTCAGCATTTGACAGAGCGGTCAACCTGAGCACCTACCACGGACAGCAACTGCCGGTGGCCTTGGCGCGCCTGGTTAGGGAAGTTTCCTTGCGGGGGGCAGAAGAGCTCCTCCTTTGCGCCAGCTGTCGGAGGGGGGGTGGCTCCCCTCCCCACCTTACAACAAGCTGGGGTCATCCAGTTGCGGTGGGCAAGGTTGGCGGCTGGCGGGGCAGATTTGGGACTTGACTCCCCGGAGCTGTTCCTCCCAGCTGGGGTCCTTGAACTGGCCGGCGTTTAAGGTTGTGAGCCACCTTCCCAACTTAGAGCGCTTGTAGCTGGCCCCGGGTTGGTGGGCTCGCGGGAGGGGCGGCGCGGCAGGATCGCTCTCCTGAGCCTAAGATCCTCTCCAAGGGGGGGCCGCCACCGGACCTCAGCCCTTCTGCTAGCCGAGGCTGAACATCTGCACGGGACTGAGAGACGCTGATGGAATGGTTTAGCCTCTGGAATTCCGACAGTGGGATGTTGCTGACTGCATAGACAACAGGAAGGAGGATGAGCAGAAGATATATATTTTTAAGCTGCAGAGTGACGGTCATTCAGGCAACAAAGAAAAGAATTCAGCATTTAGTCTTAACCTTCAGTGTTTGTCAGCATGAATCTTTTCCCCTTCCAAAGACATCGTTCCTTCCAAAGCCCCAGGTTAAGTGTATAACCTCTAGATCATTTTAACAGCAAAAGTCTGTTGAGATGACTATGCTGCGGTATTTCAGTCGGGCTGCCCAGCGCTTCCATGTGCCCTGTAGGGGAGCAATCTCCATAGATCCATAGAGCAGTCTCTTGATCCAAGCACGCCTTAGTGTCACCCATTTGCCCTCTTCGAGAGGGGGGGAGGACGAATTATGTGTGAGACAGAAGACCTCCTCACACATCCCCTCACTTATTTTCCAGCAGGATGCAATGATGGGGGTGGGAGTAATGGTGCCCACCTTTTTCTTCTCTCCAGGCAAACAGCCTGCCTTTAGAAAAGCCTTGCTCGTCTCACTTGCGGCTGCGCCAGTTGACCAGCCAGTCTCAGTGGCTCTTGAGAAAGCAGGAAGGCCAGTGGTTGGCCCCCTGGCAGCTTTGTTTTCACTGCTGCTTCAAGGTACAAACAAGCCCTTTGAAGGTATCTCCCAGCCTGGCCTTGATTCCAGTTTAGTTGCAGTTAGGAATGGGATTAATCCAGAATTTTCTGAATCCAAATCTGCATCTGGACCCCTGGAAGGTTCTGGGAATCCATGAATCTCACGAATCTCGAATCTTTTGAATCCTTTTTTTTAAAAAAGGGTTTAAAAAGCAAAGGAAAGAAGGATAATCTTGGGCAAGATACACACTCTCAGCTTCAGCAAAAGCCTAGGCAAAGGCATACCTCCCTCTGAAGAAATCTGGCTGGGACAATTGTCATAGTTTTGTCTCAGGATCTCCCCAGATTGAAAGTGACATGAAGGGCCTTTCTGCATAGGCAGGAAAATGTGGATTAATCCCACATTTTTCTGCCTGTGTAAACAGGGCCACATACTACAGTAGAGAGATAATCCAGGTCAAAACTGGATTTTCTTTGCATAGCTCCTCATACTATCCTGGGATTTGTAGTTTGATGATACACCAGCACACTTTGGCAGAGAAGGCTGTGACACCTTGTAAAACTACAAACCCCAGAATTGTGTATGAAAGAGCTTTGCAAGGGAGCTATGCAAAGGAATCTTTCAGCTGTCCTTGAAATCTCAAGAAGACTGTACCTTCCAGTCAAGTGCTGAACTTAAATATTAAATGTTCGATTTAAGTATCTTAGAATACAACCCCAGATGTAATTTCTGAAATTGTTAGCAAAGGCCACTATTATTCTAAGGGAAAAACTTTCCTACTTGCCATCTCCTCTTATGTGTCTGATTGCCCAGATTTTCGGGCATCCTGGTCTCCAAGAAACTATTTCATTGATGGATTCGAAAGATTCAGTTTGCCTATTTTGGCACAGGGATTCAGATTCACAAACCTCTAATCCTTGCCCAGGATTCGAGGATTTGGTTGGCCCATCCCTAGTTGTAGTGTTTGTAGAACTCCAACCACTCCCCTTTTTTGCAATGTTTGTAGATCAGGTTACACAAGAGGCAAAATAATTTAAAAGGCCACATGGAAAAGATATGTCTTGACATTTTTTTCCCCAAAAGGAAGTGATTCTTCAGATTTCTTGCTAAAATAGCAGATTGTTATTTTTAACCCCTTTCTCATTCAACTGCAATTATCAACATTCATCACATTTCTATTATTTTTCAATGATGGGAGGGGGTGAGAGAGAGAGATAAAGGCCCAGTGTTCCCTCCCAGCATTTCCAGTAACAGCCTGTTTGTGTTCTGTTTCATTCCAGCTTGCAAACGGAAAGAGCAAGAACATGTGAAGGACAGAGGGAACGCCCCCAAGAAGCCCAGGCTGGTCTTTACGGATGTCCAGCGTCGAACTCTCCATGCAATATTTAAGGAAAACAAGCGCCCTTCCAAAGAGCTGCAGGTGACCATTTCCCAGCAGCTGGGCCTGGAGCTGAGCACCGTCAGCAACTTTTTTATGAATGCCCGGAGGAGGAGTCTGGACAAATGGCAAGATGATGGCAGCTCTCATTCTGGCACCTCCTCCTCCTCCTCCAGCACTGGTACCAAAGCATAAAGAGAAAAAAGGGCCACAAACTAACTCTCGGTGGTAAAGCTTTAAAACCAATGAACAGGATCTCCAGAAAACAGGTTTATACTTAAACTCTTTTAAAAACACTATTTATAAACCCAAAGAAACCAAAGACTTATTTTACCAGATGACACTTTGTTCTTAGAAACAGACTTCAAGTGGGACAATGGCTTGTTGGAAGATGAAAAGACTGAAAAGGAAAAGGGAAATCACCCACTGATGTTCCTTTTGGCCCATTTCCCACCATCCTTGGCTGGCTAGCGGTTTAGAGCATAGCGAATCCTTCTGATTGGTGATTATGTTTCCAGAGATATGGCTCTTCCTTTCCACGAAAGGCCCTGAGGTGATGGTGGAAAGAGCATCTGGGCCCCGTGTGCACAGCAGGCGCAGCAAGGAATTCATCCAGGGCTGGTCTTCAGAGAGTATGGCCATGACGGCCGTGAGTTTCCTGAGAAGTGTGATTTTGCTCTTCTAATCTTTTGGACTTTGCCAGTGTGATCCCTGGATGCAGGTTCAAATAAGGCAAAGAAGTTGGGAATACCTGAACCAGCTGCATTCTCTTTGTTTGTTAAGGAATATACCCATTGCAAAAAAGTAAACAAACAAAACCCTGCCCACAACTGTGTTACAAACATATCAAGTAGGTACCCAGTGATATAATTTAAGTTGGATTGCAGGCACTGCTTTTAATAGCCAAAATCTATTTTTACACAGAATTCTATGCAGAGCTCTGGAGAGATATTATTAGCATGATATAAAATCCCAAAATGAGAACAAGGCTGTTATTCTATTTTGTGACCACCACCCTGCCTACCCCCAGCCATTCCAGGACTCAAAAGAGACCTTAGCATATTACTGACATGATTGTCAAATCTATGTTGGCCAGCCTACATTTGCTAATAGTACATGAGCATGAATAATTTTTGGGGTCTTCACAGAAGGCATGCCAGGTGATCATTGTGAATATTCCACTCCCATCTCCTTTACCATGCTTGAAGGAGAAAAGTTCCATTGTTGTAGCTTCCTAGAAGTGTCCGTTTCATACCCACAGCATGTGTGTGCACACATATACAGGCTATGTGCTGTATTTGTGTTGCTTATTGCCACAAATGCTCTGAATTGCTTAAGGACAAGTAACAGTTGTTCTGATCCTGCTATGAGAAAAGGAAGCTGTAGCCCCGAGCCACAGTCCCACTTAAACAAGTGGAAGTAAGCAATTTCAAAAGCAATGGGACATTTCCCTGGAGAAAGGTGGGATTGTGAGGTTGTATTAGGATGGTAATGAGATAAGCAGTCCAGTCCCTAAGCGTGTTATTGGGATGAACAGGGCAGCCACAATGGCACTCGGCTCTTGTGGCGTTGCAGGGCTTTTGTGAGGGAGGCATCACAGCCAGCTGCCCTCACGTGCTTACGAAGGCAGGACGGATGGACTCAGGGGTGGGCTTTCAGAGGGAGCCTGGCCTCTGGTGTCTGTGATTGGTGAAGGACCTCATGACTTTCCAGAGCAAACCTCTTTTAGAATCTGAGAGCCAAATCTGGCCTTATTTAAGTGCAGGGATTTTCTCATTTTGAACACAGGGTGTTTAACTTTTATTTATACTATAACAGTATTTTTATGTCCGTTTCGGTGCTAATGGAGTACTGCATAGGTGTGATCTAATAGGTTTATCATGTTGTGAATGAAAAGTTTTGAAAGCATCACTGCAAACAGATGGCAATGTGGCAATGAAACCTTCATTTTATATGCTATAGAAGCAAAGGTGTTTACATTTAGCGACAGAAAGGAAAATACATAATTTCATGATATGCATATACTTCTTAGATCTCTATGTCATTTTGAAGTATATTTGCCATTGTTTTGGTAAATGAAGATTTAGTGCAGGATTACAAGGCAACAGGATCAGCCCTATTAAATGGCACTTGAATATTTTGAAAAGGTGTTAAGTGAAAAAGTCAGCCAAGTTCTCCACTAAAGCCCCTTCCTCACTAGGAGGCTCTTTAATGACGCTGCTTGCTCAGCCTGTACGTTATTTTGAAACGGGGCTCTGCCTTGTTCCAGAGGGTCTGGGCTAAACGTTAGCTCTCTGGAGTAGGCGGGCGGGCGAGGGGAGCAGACAGAGCACCTCAGCTGTGTTATGGAGAGTGTGAATCTGCAGCAAAGGTGAAGAACTGGGGCAGGATATTACGCAGTGGAGCTGGGATACAGTCTTTCAGCCAAAGTCTCTTATTTCCAGAGTGCTCTTATATGTTCGGAGTATTTCAGAACAAGCCGTTTTAAGACAGGATGCTCAATTTGTCAGCTGTATCCCAAGCCCTTCACTCATTTAGAGATGAAGCAAATTGGGGGCTGAGAAACTACGCAAGAAGGTCACCTAATTTTGCTTGCCTCATTTGATCAAGTTAACATATTTTTAATTTGGATTTCCACTTATAGATTTTAAATGTGTTGGGTGTTTGCCTTGAGGAGAAATGAGCTATAAAGATATTATGTTTTCTGCTGCTGTAAAATATGATTCTTTCCAAGTCACACAGACTTAGGAAAGGTTTCGACATCCAGGTCTGCTCCTAGGGGTTGTGCACAAAGATGTTTCTTGCAGAACTCCCCATGGCCTCCCCACCAGGACAGGGTCACGTGCCTTGCCAGTGAGTCACTTGAAATTTGCCAGATCTAAAGACTTGCATATGAGCAACTGAATGTTCGCTGATTTCAAATATTTCAAAAAGTTATTTCCCCTCTGGTGGAAATGACAGAGTGTTTTAAGCTATGGGTTAAATTAACTGGCCTTTCCTATGACGTCTGGAGTGGGCATTTTGGGGGCTGCAGAGAGGTCTGTCCCTTCAGCATGAGCCATAGCCGGGATTCCCACCTTGGAAATCTCTGTGGAAAGGAGCCGGCTGGGATGCGCGCCATGAATGGGTGAAGGCAGCGATCTGGGGAACTGGCGGGAGTTACCCCTTCTCTGGTTTACCAACAAGAGCAAGTGCAGTGTAGCGGTTGCGATTTTGGACTGAGACTTGGGAGAAGAAGGGTTTAATGCGCAGTGAGCCATTAAATGAAAAGGTTCGCTCTAGGCCAGTCATCATCTCTGGGTCTGGCCTACCTCCCACGGCTGCTGTTGTGAGGCTAAAAGTGGCAACGGGGAGGATAGCCCTATGTTCCACCTTGAGCTTCCGGGGGAACGACAGGACAGAAATATAGCTATCAAAGGAAGACACTAGATCACTTGGAAGGGTCTTTCATCTGCCGAGCCATAACCCTAACTCTAACCCACTAACTGAATTTCTTCATCTACTGGACTCTTAAAAAACATCAGACCAGTCAAATTTTAGTTACAATATGATTAGTTATTAAGTGTGAGTTTTATCTATAATTTCAAAATTTAGGCATGCTTGGTTTCTTTTATAACCTAAGAATTTTTTTAAAAAATGCAAGAATATTGCAATTATAGTGCTGCAGGTTAATATTATTGTGGGTTGGGACTACATCCTGAAACCAAAGAGAGCTTTAATACCAGTGTATAAGGTTTACCTAATTATGCAATTCTGATATCTTTTTTTTTCCTGCCAGAGATACACATTTAGATGTTTCACAAGCAATGAGTTGTTTCCCCTCAGCACTCTGCTCACCCTAAAAGGAATCATGGGCCATTTCCACACTACGCTGTTATAGCGCTATCATTCCACTTTCTACATCCTATGGAATCCTGGGGCCTTTAGCACTCTCAGCCAGAGAGCTCTTTGGCCTCAGTAAACTACGAACTCCAGAATTCCGTAGGATGTTGAAAGTGGAATAATACCACTATTAACAGTGTAGTGCAGAAATGAACATGGCCGTCCAATTGTGGACAAAAGCAATGTGTGAAGAGGGCAGATTTTAATACTGTCAGCTGCAGAGCACATACTCACAGCAGCAGGGCAATGATGATGCTCCAGTGTTGGGAAAGGCCTCCAGCTGGCTCTCTGGTCCTCTGGTTCATGCTGGGAGAAGTCTGGGAAGCTTCTGTATAGAAATTGGGATATAACCCACGTAAGCTATAGCGCCACCAGTGTCCTTGCTCCAAGTCAGCTGGGCCCTGCTTCTACCTGTGGAAGCCAGCTTCCATGTGAGGATCTTCCATGTGAGGGACCATGTCTCTGTGTGTGTGTGTGTGTGTGTGTGTGTGTGTGTGTGTGTCTGCGTCTGTGCGCTTGGGCACATAATCTTTCCCCAGCTTCATCTGGCAGTATTCAGAGAGCCTTGAAAGGGGCATCAGCTTGGATACAGGTCCCATTTCAGCCTCTGCTGCTGCCAAATAGTTAATTGTGATATGTTTTTGTATGTCTACAGTTCAGTAGCTGTGCATTTTGCTCATGACAGATACATTCTTAGCAGTCATCTTTGCTTTGCAGGATTTCAGACTAGTTAAGGCCCTCCAGTAAAGCTAAATTTCAAACTGATATTTAACTTAAAACCAGTAAATCGGCAGGGTGTCAGCCAGGGTGGCTCATCCCATTCGCTTCGCAGCCTGTCTTGGCAAAACCTCTGTTGCTCCCTCCTCCGGCCTCCAGAGGTTGGCTGCCGTGCCAGAAACAGGCTGTGCTCTGAGCAGGGTGCAGTTCGTGCCACGCTGGTGGAAGGAGGTGCTTTCCCTCTCAGCCTGGGAGATGGCGATGTGCCCCCACCCCAGGCCCTATAAGTGCCCACCGCATGGCATCTCTGGTTTCTTATTGTTAGAAGAACCAGGGTCTCTGTGAAGGCAGGTAGCAGGGATAGGATGGCAGTGCTGCTGGCGCCTAAACAGCGCAACTTGTGAAAGGTGGCTGTGAAGGGTGTGAGGAGGTGCAGCTGAGCATGGAAAGTGTTTTTATGTTCAAAATCAGAGAGACTGACCTGGAAGATGGCAGATTCTGCCCCAGTTTGTCCCACATGGGCAATTAAATCTTTGCTGGCTTTGCTTAGGACCAAAGAGTCCTAACACACGTTGGCCATTTCCATACTACACTGTTACAGTGCTATTATTCCGCTTTTAACTTCCTATGGAATCCTGGGCTTTGCGACTTAGGGAGGGGCCTTTAGAATTCTCAGCCAAAGAGCTCTTTGGAATTCCACAGGATATTGAAAGTGGAATAATAGCACTGTAATGAGGAAATGGTCATTCTTCACAGGAGGTAGGGAGGCACCTTTTCCTCATTCTTGTGCGTGTGAATAGAACACTCTGTGTTTAGCAAACAAAGAGAAAGCAAATTCCCTTTTCTATCTTGCTGTGTTCAGGCTGCATTCAAAGGCTCTCAAGACCAAAGTGAAGCTTTTTCTTATGCCTTATGGAATATTATTGTGGTGTGGTTCATTTTACAGTATATTCTGTAACTGTTTCCTTAAGAAAAAGAAATGGAAAGTAAGGAATGGTTACATATGCATCATGAAAAGAAAAAGGGGGAAGGTATATAAATCTCTACTATTTATAGTGTGAACCAAAGATGCTACCTCACTCACTTTCCATTGGTGATTTTTAATCACATTGATGAAACCAAAGAATACCAAAGATGGATTGTGCACAGCCTGCTTCTGAAAGGGGAACTCTGCTAAACTTTCCATTTCTCGTCTCTACTCAGTATGTGATTTTTCTCATACCTGTAACAGACACACTGCTATGGCAGCCCCTTCAGCTGCAGCGACAATAATGTGCTAAGCAGACCATGTTGCAAACTTTATGAACTAGGATGAGTGCCTTGTTGAACCAAAGTGTTAAACCGCTCTTGACCTCTTTATAGCTCACCTTGTAGATACTCTTCGAATACCTCAGCCTAATAGAAAGGCCACAGATGACAAACAAAAAAGAAGAATTCTTCACCATGGTGCTTTTTGCCATGCTCTCATACAAAGAACCTTTTTTTTTTTTAATTATTTCACCCAAAGGAATAGATTATTTTGAATTCTTTTTTCTTGTTGGCAAACCAACACTTTCTTCTTCTTGCATTCTTGGTTTCCCCTTGCAAGTCGCTTGAGTCCCCCAACCAGATAGGCTGTGCACCCCTTTCCCAATCCCTCCAAATACCTCACAGTAATAATAAATCACTAGGGTCGTGTTGCATAGAGAGAGAATCTGTGTGCTGTGGCAGAAGGTACCAGTTTGCTAACTGTCATGTTTATTTCAACAGGTATTTGTGCGGAAGGTCAGATTTGTTTGTAAGGAGTCCTATTTTTGTTCCTTTTCCTTAAATTGGGAGCATAATCCTTCCATTTTTTAAAGAAACAGCTCAATACCATAACATTAACCTTTTTTTTCTGAACAAGTTTATAATGTTGTTGAACAGCATAAGAAACACTTTTTCCCTCTGGAAACTTTTTCGTGAAATGTCAAAGTCTTTTTTAAAGAGAACAAACACCCAAGCAGTTGTGTTACTATTTGTTTTCAGTTGTGTGATTTTAATCTAATCATCTTTCTTAAACATTTATTTAATGCCTCCTCTAGTTTAATTTATGTCAATGTTGGAAAAAGTTTGCATAGGATTACCAAAGATGTCTGTCAGAACGTTTAATGTTCCCAAGGGCTTGAAGGTCGCCTGACGAGCTGGGGTGGTTCTCCCGCCCGGCCGCGGCTGCCCTTCCTCTCTTGGGCGCATCGCAAGCACTGCCAGCCCCCCAACCCACCAGCCCCCCAGCCCCAAGCAAGGTGTTGCCGCCATTCATGCCAAAGCAGTGTTTCAGCCCCTCCTTATGTCACAACAAATCCAGAACAGCACTCTAAATGCATGTTTCTTTTAATTTATTGTCTGTTTTATTTAAAGGTTATTTTGTTGGCAAGCCCTGCCCATCCAAAGCATTTTAAAACTGTTAAATGTTTGAAAGCACTAGTATTTGTATGAGACTTTGCTGGTTTTGTTGTGTTGTTCTCCCTCTCTCTCTTTTCCTATTCACAAAATAAAACAAAAACTTTTTTCTAAGTGTAGACTTCCACACAGGGGGAAGGATACTCTTATGTACATTATACGATTGTCCACTTTGCATTTGCTGTTCAATCTAAAAAAAAAACTTCTAAAATAGCTAATCTTGATTATTCCAGTGCCCAAAGTGAGAAAATACATTTCCATTAAAATGCTATCTGCATATAAAAGACTTGAATCCTATTGGTTAGGCCCAGTGAAACAGAAACTTGACTCAGTTGCTGGCTGGTGAATACAGAGAAAGCCTATTGAAGAGAAGTCATATGGAGGATGGAGCAGGGCTGTTTTCTGTTGCTCCAGAGACTACGACACAGACCAATGGCTTCAAACTTCATGAAAAGAGATTCCATCTAAACATCTGTGAAATACACTGCTGGCCTAATGGAGTGTGGTGGAGTCTTTTCCTTATTTATTTTTAAAGAGAGGGTGTCAAAGGGAGGGCTTGGATGGTGTCTTCTGGATGGCAAAAGGGAGTACAACTGGATCTGGCCCTTGGAGGTCTCTTCCAACTGTATGATTCCATGATTCTATGAATCAATGCGTCTGCTTCAGCTGTAACTAACAATAGGATTCAGGCCAATTTGAAAGACAGCCATATCTACTTTTCCCATGCATTCCAGTCTTTGTATCTTCTGCCATGGTACATTTTTGTGGTCAAATCATTTACTTCTGAGGCATGAAATAAAAGCATAAAACTTGCTTTGCTGCACATTTGGGTTGTCTTCATGACTTTTATGCTTCAGCCAAAAAACACTTCAGTGATGCCTTAAACCTCCACATTAGTTTACTTGGTTCCATATCTCTCTTGCTCATTTCTTGTATACCAACTCATCTGTCTCTTTGTTCTCTGAATTTAAATGTTCAGGCTAGATCAGTAGTTTGAAATATGGAGATAAAAGCAAAAGACAATCAATATGAAAAATATCTGTCAACTCAGGAGAAATTCCCCTGAATGAGAATATGTTATTCCACAGCAGTGGGAAACGAGATTTTGAGAAGAGCACAGTGTTGCTGTCACTTTTGTTCACCTCTTTGATGTGACTGGCCATTTATGCCCTCAGTTGCTGCTATTACTGTTAATTGCCTATGTTTCCCCTCACGGCCAGGCTTACTCCCTGTCTGCTTACGTGTGGGGAGCAAAAAGGGGACATCCACCCTAAATCATATATACGCATTTTGACTTGTTTACATGTACCTCCTGTACTCTTCCCGTATTTATGTTCATTTTAAAGCTTTGCTACAGATCTTGTTTGTATTCTACCTTATTATCAATGATGTTTGCTAAGCAAAGAAAAGAAGGAAGGAAGAAAGGACTGAGCAAGTAATGATGTTGTCATAAATGGTTGTCTTTGCTGAAATGTTTCAGCACTCGTGTAGTCAAAAAGAACGTAGTAAATAAAAGTCTGGGATCCCCACGCCTTTGCCCTGAGAGGTGCCTGGAGCCTTTGTCGCTTTCACCGCAGTCGGTCTTCCTCGCCCGTCGTGTCTGCCGCCAAGGCACGCTCGGGCTCCCGCTCCTCCGTCTTGTTCACGCTTGTTCACGCTTTCATAGCGTCTGCCTTGGCTTACAGCTTTTATGTGGGCAAAGGATTGGCCTCCTTGGCTTGGCTTTCCTTTAAGCACCGCTAAGACCGGCCTAGTGTGCCTGAAAACAAGCCCGAAAAGCCTTGATTACCTCATCCTGCTCCCCGCCCGCTCGCAGCCCCAAGGAAGAAACATGGAGAAGCGGCACAAGATTGGGGGGGGGGGCTTAACACCACGGCTGGAAGAGCCATTAGAGAGCATCACGTGGACCCCCGTGCAGGGTTGTGGGCTCCCCATCCTTGGGTGGGGGTGCAGGTCTTTAAGCGGAGGTCATGAGAGCCAGAGTTGTGTAATGGCTTGGGCATTGGAGTAGGACTGGAGACCAGGGCTCGAACCCCTGCCTGGCCACGAAAGCGGACTGGTTGACATGGGTAAGTCACACTCTCTCAGCCTCAAAGGATGACACAAGGGCAAGACCCCCTCTGAACAAATCCATCCCTTCCTAGTCCGCATGATTTCAAGTTGGGCTAGACAACCACATTGTTGTTTAGGAAAAGAAGGAAAAAAAAACCGAGAGGAGGAGAAAGAGGCGGAAGACCTCAGGGGGAGAACAGGACATTTTTTCCTTTTTTTTCTCCTCCCAAAGCAAAAACACGAGTTGTCTTCTAGTTGCAAAGGAGGGGATTTTTTGGGGTGGGTGTGTTTTCTGCGGTGCGGAGGGTGGGAACCCCCGATCTCTCTCCTGAAGAAACAAGCAAAGTACTTCCTTTTCTTTCAATGTTTATTTTACTTTCATTTTCAATGTATTTTTGTTTTGTTTAGTCGCCCAGAGGAGGGAGTGTTTTCTTTTGGCGGGTGGCGCTGGAGACAACCCCGCGGGGTTCAAAGGAAGATGTGGAGGGCTGCGGGATTCCTGGGGGACCCCGGGGGGGGGAGAGACACGAGGAGGAGGAGCAAGGGGGCCGCCGGAAAACGCCCTGGAGGCCCCCGAAAGTCCGGCGGCGACCCGAACGAAATCGCGGGGGATCCCCCCCTCTGCCCGAACGCTCTTCCTCCTGGAGTCGGTTTCCAGGAGGGAAGAGAGAGGCCACGGGCCTCCTCGGCTCTGCTGCCCTGGGGACGGCTAGCGCGGTCTAGGAAATCCGCCTCCGCTGGCGCCGTTTCAGATGCCGGGAGTGGGCGTGGTTTGGTGGGGAAGGGGCGTGACTTCCTGCGTCTGGGGCGGGGGGGCAGTGTCTGTTGCTCGGGACCCATTTCGCCACCAGGTGGCGCTCTAGACGGGAATGGGGGTTTAGGCGTCAAGAGACAGCCGCTCCCTTTAACAGCGCCGGGGCCAGCACCATGGGACGTGCAGTCCTCCTTCCGTCCCGTGCCAAGATCCGCTCCTCTCCTCCGCGGTGCTTTGACTCTGGATTGGGGCCCCCCAGCGGTTTCCACTCTCCGGAGGCTCCTGGACTTCAACTCCCAGAAGGCCTCAGTTCCCCCGAGGGGTGCTGGGAGCTGAAGCCCCCCACGATCTCTCTCCTACTCCCCGGCTACCGGCTGGGGGGGGGGGAGGCAAGGGAAATCGGAGGCTCCGAATCCGTCTCCTGCCTAAAGAAAAGACCCAAAACTCTTCAGTTGAAATCAAGGCGAACCCCTCCCAGCTTTGAGGGTCGTGCCGTCCCATCCCTGCACGGAGGTCCCCGCGGGGGAGCTTCAGGCTCCCAGTGGAAAGAACACACCTCAAACTCGAAGAACACAGCTTTATTTGTAATTTTAAATGAAGGCAATTAAATCAAGGCCTCTTTGGGGTCTCCGTTTGAAGGGCCAGGCCACCTGGCGGCTGAATGGGCCTCCGATCCGGCTTAAAACTTTGAGGCAGCCGCTCTAACTCCGCTTTTCACTCTGAGTTTTAAGGCTGAAACTCCCTTCGGGGCCTCACCTTCAGCGGCAGAGCTGAAATTAAGTTGAATTTCCCGCTGGAGCTCCGGGGGCCCCGCCCAAAAGCCAGGGGTGGGCCTCATCGGGACTCGAACTCGCGACTAATAGGATTTGGGAATTGCGGCTCAACCGCTCAGCCATTCTGGCTAATGGGCGCGCTTGTTTCAGGGATAATTGAGATTCCACATTAGAATCAGCCTTATTAAAAAAAAAAGGGGGTCCTGGGTCTCGAACTCGTGACCAACAGGATTGAAGAAACGCGGCTTAACCTCTGAGCCATTGCAGGATGGGTGCAAAAATATTTGAGGCTCCGTGTCAAAATCCGCGTTCTAAAAAATACCTCTTGGGTTTCGAACTCGCGACCAATACAATTCGATAATCGCTTCTTAACCATTAGGCTATTTCAGTCAATCTCCACTCCCCGTTGCGTTTACCTTTGAGGCTCAGATTTAGAGTCGACCTTAAACAAAAATGCCCCTCAGACCTCGAATTTCTTACCAAAAGGATCTCAAAACCCCCGGTTGGGCATTGGGACCTATTTCTTTAATTAAACTCCTCATTCAATTCGCCACCAGATGGCGCTCTACAACAGGTGGCAGATTGGGATCAGATGGTAGATTGGGAACTTTTTAAAAAATTAAATACAAAGCCTCGTCTGATTGGCCACGAGATGGCGCTGCAGGACAAGGAATGATGGGCTGGATCCACCACCAGATGTAGAGCGCCATCTGGTGGCGAAATTGAACCTTTTCTAAAAAATTAAAAAACCCCTGTGGGGATGATGGAAACTGTTGTCTAGCTAATGGCCTCAGAAGTGGGGAAGGTTTAGTTGAAACCTCACTTTCTTTGCTGTGTGGAGATGGGAAGTGTTGTCCACATTTATGCCTAGCCTTGCTTTCTACACTGAAAACAATGGGGAATGTTGTCCACATTGACTCAAAACCTCACCTTCTGCACAGTGTAACAATGATGGGAAATGTCCACAATTTTAGGCAAGCATATGTCTTTAGAATAGGGCTGCCCAGGGCCTTTAGAATAGCACGTCCCCCACCCACAGATGAAAAACTCTCCTGCAGAAAGAATGTGGGGTTAAAAAATGTAAATCTTTATTTCGTAAATTTACAGACTTGCAGAATCAGTGTCCTTTCGGCGCCACAGTCATGAGAAACACACACATCCTTCCATGGAGCAAATAAAATATACATTTCTGTACAAGGGAGAGTCACAGTGACTCGTTTGGCAAATGGTGTCTTACTGCAGAGAAACCTTGTTCTTTCCCATCACATAACTTCTTGAATTCGGCCTTGATTTCCACAACAGGTCAGCCTTTCGTTTCCAGAAAGGAGGAGGAGATGTAGACGCCCGACGCAGCCAGGGTGGCCATGAAAAGGAGGACGCAAAAGCGACGGAGTTATTCCTTGGGAAGGAAAAAGGAAAGAAAGAGCTATAAACATTTCAAAACCCCTGCAGCTTAGTGGAGAGCAATCTTCCCCGTGTGCCCTTCGCCCCTGCTTTTAAGCAGACAGAGGATGTACAGCCATCTCTTGGGAGCGTTGTGATTGGGGAAAATGGGGTCGACTGGATGCCCTTTTGGGGTCCCTTCCAGTGCTAGTATCCTGTGACTCTGGAATGCTGTTCTTCCAACGCTACAGTCCTGAATGTACCGTTCGGACACTTCTTCTTGGGCACGGATAAGAAAGACCGGCGTCCTTTCAAACTGCACTCCTGCTTGGGAGTGGGTTGGACTGGATGACCTTCAGGGCTCCCTTCCAAAGCCTGTCGTGTTGGGCTTTACTTGTGACAACCCACGAGGCGAACCCACAAGGGTGGGGAGTTTCTCAGCAAGACGTGTCCAGAGGGAGCTGACCAGCCTTGTCTTTCTCTGAGGCTGAGAGAGTGTGACTCACTCAGCGTCCTAGTCTCATGACCGAACCACCACGTCACACTGACTTTCCTACTCCACTACAAGCAGAATGGTACAAAGTACCACCGTACGGTATACTCTCAGAGCGCCATTTGACAGCGGGGGCAGAGAGTTGGACTGGACGGCCCCTGGCGGTGTCCCACCTAGCCTTCGCCCAAGGCGTCCATCCTTGCACCGGGGGGCGGTGGCGGTGGCGCGATCCGAACCAGAGGTCGGATGGGGCCGCACTTCTCTCGGGAAAGGTTCGTTTGCTGCGTCTTCCCGCCTGACAGATGGCGGGTTCGGCTAGATGACCTTCGGCGATCCCCTCGAAAGTGGAATCTTGCCGTGATGCTGCCTCCCTGCCCTTCTGACCCCACGAAGTGGAGCCCCAGCCCCGGGAGGAAGAGGCCGGCCCGCTCGGTGATCCCTCCCCACTCGGACAAAGGCCGACGGCCGGAAGGAGGCCTGGCTGAACGCCCCCGACCCGGACCCCGACCCTTGCCCGTGAGGGAAAGGGGCGCCCTACGTGGCCTGGCCGGCTGGAGAAAGAGACAGAGGAAGGCCACTGGTACTCTTGGAGTCGCCCTCGCAGGGGAAGAAAGCGGCAGCCCCCTTCTTCCACCTTTTGGTTCGGTGTCCTGGCCAGTAGGCCCCAATTCCGATTGGAGGCCTTGGCGTTACCTTGGCGACGGCCCTGCCCCGGGGTCTGAGCGACGACGCTCTAACCTTCTCGGCTCTGTGGTCTAACCTTTTCAGAGATCTTCGGCTAGAGCGCCGCCCTAGCGACGCTCTGGCCCTTACACATTGGAGGGTAGGCTCTCCGAGATGAGTTTCCCAGAGCGTCATATGGCGACGGTCTACCTGATCCGCCTTGTTGGTTAGCCCTCTGAGTTGAATATTCCTAGACAGCCAGACGAGTGCCGCTCTGGGCACGCCAAATCGGAGGGCAGGCTCTCCGAGATAAGATTCCCAGAGTGCCGCACATTGACGCTCTGCCCTTTGCCGCTTGTTGGATGGCCCTCTGAGTTGGATGTCCTAGACCTTCGCCCGAGCGGCGCCCTGGCCCATTTATCTCGGGAGCAGGCTCTCCAAGATGAAACTCATAGAGCGTCAACATCCCCCTCCCCCTTGGTTGTAGCGGTGGGCTTTCTCCACTCTTTGGGCTAGTTCTCTGAGGCGATTTGAAAGTACAAAACATTGCCTCCTGAGGGTTCCTTTGAGCACTTTGGGTGGCCCCTGGAGCTACAAGGCTACTTCGAAATCGCCTTTATTCTACTTCTTTCGGTACAAAAATAAAATAAAATAAATAAAAATAAAGATTAAAAATAAATTTAAAAAAAAGAAGAAAAAGGAAAATAGAACAACCTCGCGCCAACAACGACGACGACAAAAAAATTGAAATGTTATCCAAAGTGACTTGAAACCTCACTTTCTGCTATGTGTGGGAACGATGGGACGTGTTATCCGCACAGACTCAAGGCTCACTTTCTGTTCACTCTCTGCAAAGTGTGGGGACGGTGGGAAGTGTTCTCCAAACTGATTGGAAGCCTCAATTTGTCCTCTGTGAGAGAACAATGTGAGTTGAAGCCTCACTTTCTCAACAGCATGGAGACGATGGGAAGTGTTGTCTAAACTAACATGAGGCATCACTTTCTGCTTCGTGTGAGGACGGTGGGAAATATCGTCCACACTGACTTGAAGCCTCACCTTCTGCTTAATGTGAGGACGATGGGAACTGTTATCCAAAGTGACTCAAAACCTCACTTTCATTTCCGCGCGGGAATGATAGGAAGTGTTGTCCAAACTGACATGGATCCCCACATTCCACCACTAGATGTCAGTGCAGGACAAGGAATGAGGGATTTTCTTTAATTAAGAAAAGGTGCTGAGCCGCGAACTGGTCCCAATCGGCCACCAGATGGCGCAGCAGGGAAAGGAATGAAGCGTTTTTTAAAATCATCCGGTGGGGAATTTGAACCTTTTTTTTTTTTTAAAAAAAATCCTCCTGGTATGGGGATGATGGGAGCTGTTGTCTAGCTAACAAGTCTGAGGTGAAGAAGCCTTAGTTGAAACCCGACTTTCTGCTGTGTGCAGACAATGGGAAATATCCACAGTGATGGCAAGCCTTACTTTCTGCACTGTGTGGGGATGATGGGAAATGTCCAAACTCTGGTCCTCACTTTCTGCACTGGGTCGGGATACAAGGGAAGTGTTGTCTACACTGACACGCCTCACTTTCTGCACTGAGGACAATGGGAAGTGTTGTCCAAAGTGATTCAAAACCTCACTTTCTGCACAGTGTGCATAGGATGGGAAGTGCTGTCTAAACTAACAGAAGGCTTAACGTTCTACTCTGTGTGGGAACGATGAAAAATATTGTCCAAAACGTCTCCAAGCCTCAGTTTCTGGTGTGTGGGGACGATGGGAAGTGTTGTTAAAAGTGAGTTGAAACCTTTCTTCGTGACGTGGGGACGATAGGAAGTGTCTACACTGACTCATACCCCCATTTTCTCTGCTGTGTCAGAATGATGGGAGGTGCTGTCCTCACTGATTAGAAGCCCCATTATGTGCGCTGTGTGGGAACGATGGGAACTATTAACTACATTGATTTTAAAAACTCGTGTCTGTGGTATTTTGTCCTTTTTGCCACTAAATCCCATCATGCTTTATTTAGAGCACCCTCCAGTGGTGCAATCGGTCTTTTTTACTGCTAAACCTCTCATTCCTTATTCCAGAGCCTGAGTTGCTGTGTGGGGATGATGGGTAGTGTCGTGCAATACTTGTAAGGGCCTTGCATCTCGGGAAGCTAAGCTGAAACTGGCCCCCCTTCTTTGCTGTGTGAGACTAATACGTTGAAGCCTGAGAAAAGTCAAAACTCCTGCTGCTGCGCTATGTGGGGACGATGGGAACTGTTGTCCACATCCCTAAAGACTCCAGACCTAAGGGAGGCTGAGTTGAAACTCCCCTCTGCGGCGCTTCGACTCTGGATCGGGGCCCGGCAGTGGCTTGCACCCTCCGGAGGTTCCTGGACTGCAACTCCTAGAAGCGCTAAGTTTCCTCAGGGGATTCTGGGAGTTGTGGTCCCCCACCATCTATCTCCCGCTTCCAGGACAGACGCCGGCTGTGCCTAGCCGCCCAAAGGTCAGCGAGGGCCGTAGATGGATGGGGGGGGACTCCCAAAGCCTCCTCCCTGGCGTCCTCAAAAGACAGACGAATAGAAGGCCAGCCGTTCTTTTGTGGGCAGGGAAATCCGCCTACGTGGGGGAAAATAATTCATCCCAGGTGAGACATAAACGAGCAAAGCCAGGTGTTAATTGGGCAACGGAGCCACAGGCCGGGAACTTTATCCTCTGGTTTAGAAACTGGAGAAACATAAAGCAAAGTGCACACGCGCTCCTTCTGGCCACGCCCCCTCCCGGCATCCGAAGAGGCGGAAGAGGCGGGCTTCCCGGACGCAAGACCCGACCGCTCTAGGAGGCAAGAGGGCAAGTGAGACTCAAAAGTCAGGCCGCTCTCTCTTTCCCCCCGGAAACCGGTTCCACGAAGAAGACCGTTCCGCCACTGGCAGCGTCCCCCCGCAGTTTGTCGGGGGCGCCGGCGCACTTTCGGGCACCCTGAGGGCGTTTTCCGGGGGCCCTCCCCCTCCTCCTGCTTTGAACCGCGCAAGGTTGGCTCCAGCTGCCCACCAAGCAAACCCCTTCCCTGCTGTGCGGGCCCTTTCGGAGAACAAAGAAAACAAAAATGCATTGAAAATGTATTAAAAGTTGACATGCATTTAAAGTTGAAACAAAAAAGAAAAGAAAGGACTTTGCTTGCATCTTAATCGGGGGTTCCCACCCTCCGCACCGTACAAAACACCTCCCGCTAATTCCTCCTCTTTCGCAATGGAAACGGAATCCGATAGAGTTGAATGGTTCACCCGGCGGTCATCCAGTCCATCCCCAACCTGCCATGTGCAGAAAACCCACAACTAAAGCGGCCCCCAGAGAGGCCCATAGCCAACCTCGTGGGAAGACTTTTTCACAGGTCATCCTCTCAGGCCGAGAGAGTGTGACTTGCCCACGGTCACCCAGTGGGTTTCCATGGCTGAACAGGGATTCAAATCCTGGGACCCAGAGCCATAGTCCACCGCTCAAACCACTCCCCCGCGCTCGCTCTCATAACCTCCGTTGAAAGACCCCCACCCCCACTCAAGGACAGGGACCCCCAAACCCTGCGAAGGGGTCCACATTAGGCTCTCTATCAGCTCTTGCTGTTGTGATCACAAGCACCGTCCCTCATTTTGTGCCGCTTCTCAATTGCACCTCTGCACCAAACCCGACTCTTCAGGCCAGCTTCCCCAGGCAGACTGCTCCTGCTGGTGGAGGCCCCACCTCCCTGGTCAAGGGCAGGGGAAGACCACCTGTACACGGGGTCCTTGTGTGGGAGCCTCGGGACCGCCCTTGCCTTCCGCCCTTCTTCCTTTCCACCTTCCAAATGCGGCCGATTTTTCCAGGTAGACTTCTCCGGCTGCTGGAGGTTCCACCAGGGGATGAGAGCAGGGAGGATGAATTTCCCCCAGGTTGTGGAAATTCTCCGTCATCTCCCACCACTTCTTAATTTCATCTCTGCACCAAATCTGATTTATATATGCCAGCAGCCCCTGGTAGGCTGCTCCTGCTTACTGAGGATCCTCCTTCCAGGAAATGGGGGTCAGGGCCGCCTACACAGGGGGCCTCATGTGGGACTTGAAGTCTTGAGATTCCCCTTTGCCTGCCCTGGTTCTTTCTCTTCACCCTCCAAGTGCTGCCTGTCATTCCAGGTAGACTTTTCTGGCCACTGGAGGGTCCACCAAAAGAAGAGGAATCCCCCCCCCGGTTGTGGAAATTCTCCATCATCTCCCGCCGCTTGTTAATTTCACTTCCACCCCAGTAGCCCCAAGGTAGATTGCTCCTGTGAAAGGAAGCTCCACCTTGCTGGGAAGGGGCGGGTTCAGGCAATCTTTTCTAGGGGGTTCTCGTGAGGAACCTTGAGCCTCGGGACCCCCACTTTGCGTGCCCCTCTCCTTCCTTTGCACCCTCTAAGGGCTATCTGTAATTCCAGGTAGACTTCTCCTACTGCTGGAGGCTCCGCCAAGGGAAGAGAGCAGGGTGGGTGAATCTCCTCCAAGCCTGTGAAAAATTCTCCACCGTCTCCCACTACTTCGTAATTTCACTTTTGCACCAAATCTAAATTCGATCTGCCACCAGCCCCAGGTAAACTGCTCCTGTTAATGGAGGATCAACCACGCAGGAAATGGGGGGGGTCAGGGCCACCTATAGGGGCCGGCCCCCACCCTCGTCCTCCCACCCTCCGCACGACGCAAAGCACACCCACCCAACATTCCCCTTCTCTGCATGTAGAACAACAGTTGGAAGGGGTACCCAGCGGTCACCCAGTCCAACCCCAATCGGCCATGCAGGAAACCCACCAGCAAAACGTCCCCCAGAGAGGCCCATAGCCCACCTGTGCTTGAGGGTTTTCATGGGGATTTGTTCGGAGGCGGTGATCCCTTTATGCCATCCTCTGAGGCCGAGAGAGTGTGACACACCCAAGGTTACCCAGTGGGTTTCCACGGCCCAGCAGGGATTTGAACCCGGGCTCCAGAGCCCTAGTCCGACGCTCAAACCCACGCTGACCCTCCCAAACTCTGCTTACAGGCACCCCGAGGACAGGGACCCCGCAACCCACGGGCCATCCCAGCGCGGCTCCCCCTCCTCCAGGCCCGGGTCGGCTCCGCCGGCTGCGGGAGGCCCCGCCAGGACGGCTCCGGGGGGGCGACGGGCTCCCTGGACTCTGCCCCCCTCGCTCCCCCCTTCCGCGCCCGCTCTTCTTTCCTCGCACCCCCTTCCAAATGCAGCGCCATATCAACATTATTACGAGATATTGGTTCCTTTGGACTTTATTTACTTATTTATTTATTACGAATTACACCTTTGGGGCTCCTTTCTCGCCTTTTCTAAACAGCCGTGAAGAGGCACCCCCCACTTCTAACGGGCTGTAACGTCGACCAATGGGAGACTCGGAGTGTTTGAGGAGGCGGGACGAAAGAGAAACGGCGGGCAAATTGAACCGTCTCGCGAGGAAAAAGTCTAGGCGGCTCAAGTGGAGGCGTGCCTGTTGCAGATCCGCTCTTTCCCTCCTGTGTTGAGCACCTCGACGAGCCTTCTGACCAATAGGAGCCTCGGAATATGCGGAGGGGAGGGGCGGGAGCGAAAAGACAGGAGAACGTTGGCTGAGGCGAAGAGCCGCCTGAGACGGACGCCTCCCTCTCTCCTTTTTGCCCCTACCGAGCGCGTGAGGGGCAGCCTCGGTGTCCAACGGGAGCCTCAGGCTGAGGCCGGGGGCGGGACTTGAGCCGGACGAAGGAGGACCGGCGGCTGCGGCCAGAAAGGGTGGCGGCCGCCGAGGGAGAGCCGGCTCTGGGGGGCAGTTTTGGCCCGAGGGGGCGGGCGGGGGCCTCACATCCTCTCGCGCTGCGTCGTCTTCGCCGACTGGCCAGCGTTTCGTCAGGTAAATAGCTTAATTCTGTTTCAATGTACCTTATAACTCTACTCTTTTATTAAAGCTGAGGGGCCTGACTCGGAACTGTGGGGAAATGGTGGGTATTTAATTGTTATTAATGATAACGGTAACCGTGGCAAAATGAGAGGCGTCCCGCTCTCCTGAGGGGGCGCGCGGTGGGTTCCCTTTCATTACTTCCTTCAGTTTATGCTTCCCGCTGAAGCCGAATGCAGATGAGCGGGGGGGGGGGGGCGCGTGGCGGCGTTTCGAGCAGGAGGGGCCTCGCTTCGGGGGCGGGCGTCGTAAAAGCCAAGAAACAGTTAGTGGGTAGTTCGCTGAAAAAGAGGCCCAGACTGTAATGCCCGCTTAAAGTGCGGTTAGAGATAAGTATATGGAAGAAGCAAACAACAACAACAATAATAGCGGCTATGAAGCACAGTTAAGGTGTGGAAAAAAAAGTTATGAGGAGAGAAGCCATTTAAACGAAGCGGAGGAACCGGGAGCCGAGGCGGGGAGAGGGGGAAGAAGTGACATTTTGGAAGAAAGGAGGCCTTTTTAGGAGAAAGGAGGGCAGATATCCTGAAAATGTGCAGTTTGAGGGGGAATGAAGTCTCCCCACAAAGTTCCTGAAGCCATGGGAGGGAGGAGGTGAGTTCTTCATACAGGATCTGAGGCAGGTTACCAAGACTTTAAAAAAGACACCACGGGAGACAGTTTAAAACATGAGTTGCAGGAAAGTGTTGTTTTTAAAAAAAGCAGTAACACGAGAGAAAAAAATGCAGAGGCAAAGCAATACAATACTCAAAATATAGTAACCATTAAAGAGAAGGGAAAAAAGAAAGCATTTAATCAAAAGCACAGTTAATGGGAGCCAAGCAGCGGAGAAGTTACATTTTGAAAGAGGGGGAGTGTTTTTGAAAGAAATTAGAGCAAAAATCTTGAAAATGTGTGGTCTGAGGGGAAAATGAAGGCAATCCACAGCTCTCTTCAGGGGATGAGGTGAATTTTATTTTTGTTATTCGCGGAATTTTATCTATTGTATTTTTCTTTATACAGGATCCAAGGCAGCTTATGGACATTTTTAGAAAGGCACCACAGGATAAAGTTTGAAAGGTAAGTTGTACAAAAGTGTTTTTTTTTTTAAAAGAACAACAACAACAAGTGGCTTTAAAAGAAATAAGACCAAAAATCTTGAGAATCTGCTTTCTTAACGGGATGGAAGAGAAGAAGTGAGTTTTCTTACTGTCATTGATTTTATTTATTGTCTTTATACAGGATCCAAGGCAGCTTGCAAGCATTTTAAGAAAGACACCACAAGATTCGTTTTGGAAGGTAAGTTCAACAAAAGTCTTTTTTTTTTTTTAAAAAAGAAGAACTTAGCATTGCTGAGAAACCAATACAAAGACATAGCAATGCAATACACAGTTTAAATATAGTAAAGGAGGATTAAGAAGAAGAAAAGAAGAAGGCATTTGAATAAAGAACAAGAAAGAAGCCAAAGGGGATTTGTAATTTGTTTATTAAATTCATGCCTTTCTCCTTATTCAGGTTCCAGGACAGCTTATAGACATTAAGGAAAAACACCAAAACAAAAATCTTAATTGTGTAAAAAGTATTTTTTAAGGAGAAAAAATAAAATGTGAGTTTGGTTGGAAATAGGACACAAGGACAGAGCAGTTGAATACACAAAAACATAGTTTTGAAAAAAGATGGAAAAGGAGAATGGAAGGCATGTAAGCAGCAGTATTTTCTATTAATGCAGGGATGGCTGTTTCTTCAATCCTTCAAATGCAATGCAACCCACTCCGAGGGACAGGCAGCTTAGAAAGGATGGAGCCATGCCAAAGAGCAACAGAGGTGGGTAAGAATCTTGTTCCATCCTCACAGACCACACTGCGCACACACACACACATGCGCACGCAGCAGATGACCGATAATGGCTCCCATCCATAGATTAGGCGCTCACCCTCCAGGAATCTCCTCTTAAATACACTTCAGGCAGTTTGGGGGATCCTGGAAAGACTCAGCAGGGAGCCAGTGCCAAAATGGCTGCGCCTCCACCATCTTTAGTTGGTTTGCAGATGCCACTGAGCAGGCGGCCCCCTCACTTTTGTTCCTGTGCCTGGATCCGGATTGCTGCCTCGAGGCCTGCCTGTTCAAGACAGGAATAAAAAACGTTGGCAGCACCGCTCCTGGAGTAAATCAAGGGGACGAGGCCTATGTATTAGAACCCAACTAAGTGTCATCTGGCTGGTTTTCTCCAAGGTGTCCCCCCTCTGCCCCCAGACACACACACGCACACATGTGAGCTTTTGTGGATTTCAACCTACGGCTCAAGAGGTCCTGGTGTTAAAACCTTTGGCCTTGAAGCGTAGTACCAGAGGCAGGTCCTCAGCCTAATTGAGTTTGCTGGTTCTTCTTTTGTTAAATCAGCCCCAAAGCAGAAGAACCAAGCAGATTTTCTGTCCTGTTCTTCAAGAACTCTTTAAAAAAAAAAGACTGTAAAAATGCAACTCATGCATGAGCAAAACTTTGGAAACAGCCGGGGCCTCTGTCTGGTTGTGGCAAGGAGGAGACCTCTCTCTTCATTTTGGGAGAAGTCCCACAGACCCTAACCATAGAGAGAAAGGAAAATGTTTAAAGCAGGGGAAGGAAGGAAGGAAGGAAGGAAGGAAGGAAGGAAGGAAAAAGGGAGCTGTGTATTTGGGTGGCTTATTAATGCAAAGCTTCGATGGCACCCTGACTTTTCCTGCAGCCTTTACTGGCACTGGCTGGAATTTGTGGGAAGTTGCACGCTATTTTTTGATTTACTCCTTGATTAAATTTAGATCCCTCCTTTCTCCAAGGATGGGATTCAAGGCGATTTATAATAATTTTAGAAGGTTAACTTGAAATTTTTGCATACTAAAGTTACCTCACATCTAAGGGGTATGTTTAACATACTATTAGAAAGAGTTAGGTATTTATAATGCAATTTCTAATAAAGAATTTTGAAAACCTGTGTCTGTGTTTTTTCTTCGCGTAGTTATGATGAGAGAAAGAAAAAGGGATTTTCAGTGTGAGGGAGGGTGGGGGCGCACGGCTAACGTGCTACATGCTGTATGGTCTCGGTCTGCCCGTGGTGCATGCTACAAGGGACTCCTCCGTGGGAGTTTTCAAAGTATGAATTCTGTGGCCACCCTTCAGGGGTGCCTTAATGTGCCTCTCCATCCTATCGGGGTTGGGATAGATGACCCCTGGGATCCCGTTTAACTACACTTGCTGTGACTGGGATCTCAGCCCTCAGTACCTCAAAGACCTAAAATTATATGGAGAGAAACTAGCTCAAGAACATGTACAGAGTGCAAATTAGTAAAAGCATCTTTTATGTCTGAGATGTAGTGATGCAGTAGTCTTTTCTAATTTAGATTTTCCGCTGCACCCAGAATAAAAAATGGCTGCCGAAGGCTCCTAGTTTTTCTTCCTGCAGGGGGTAAATCCTCCTTGGGCCCAGCAAGACCAGTTAAGGGGACAGAGGTTTGCTGGAGCCACTGGGAGCAGGAGAGCCATTGTAGGGCCCGAAAGGGTCAAATCCTTTTCCCAGGTATTATAATTCTTTCCTCCTTAACAGGGAAGACTCTGAGAAGCGAGGAGGCCCTTCACGGGTCCAGCTTAGCTTCCAATACCAGTAGTTCACAGTATTATATCTTATTGTGTCTTAATATGTTTTAAAAACATATTTCAGGAGGGGCCACTGGAGGAGTCCGTAGGAAGGCCCTTCACGGGCTGACTTTAGCTGTCTCCCAAGTTACTTTCTCTGGGAGGCGTAGCGTGACATCGTCCTTCCTGGGATGCCCTAGCTATGATAGTTCTCATTATTATACTTGATTATCCGTTGTTTAAAGAATGTAATTCCTGGGGGGTCCCAGCTGCATGGGAGGCTTGGTAATCCAGTCCTCCCTGATCCCTTTATGGGGTCTCAGCCTAGCGTCGGGGGGCCTTCAAGGTTTCCCAAGCCTCACTAGGGCGGGGCGATCAGATAGAGGTTTCCCCAGTAGCTGGGCTCATAGTAGTATTGAGGTGACACAGGATTAGAACTCAGTTCCCTGAAAGTAAGGAGATAGCCCGAGGGGAACTGTTGCACTGCCATGGAAGCTCTCCCTTGGTGAATGCAGCCCCCCGAGAAACCTGGATCTCTCTCCATAGGTCTGGCACTGGGTTTCAGTTTGGGAAGTTTCCTCAATCTAGCTGTTTTTCCTTCCAATCCTCCTCTCCATTTTTTTCCTCCAAAACATCTACTTCCAGCTTTGGGAATGGGGGACCGGGAAGGGGGAAATGCTCTGCTTCCTCTTCTGGGGGCCGCCTCTCTTTCAGGCCCCTTCCCTCCCTTTCTCTCTCTGCACAGAGACCCTCCCCTTTGCCCTATGCTGAACACGGGGGGTCCTTCTCGGCAGAGGGCAGTGGGGGTCACGCCAAGGGGGGAGCGGGATAATGGTCCCCTGGGGGTGATGGGCGGTGTTGTGGGGCCCCGTGGTCTCGCTCCCAGTGTCGATCGGGGGACGGGCTCAGCGTCAGGGTTTGTGGCGGGCTGCCCCCCCCGGTATGGCCATCCGGACTATGCTTTCCCTTCGGGGGCCCGCCACCGTTCAAGGTGGGGATCTCTCTGGGGGCAAGGAAACACCGGGGGGTCCAGAGTCTGAGAGGGGGCGGGATTCCCCTCGGAAACCGGTCGGAGCTCCTCAATGCCGCCTCGGCCCTGTCTCAGCCGAGATCTTTAGTAGGCAATCGCTGTTGGGTTGTCTGTGTGTCTCTTGTTGTTCTGCTTGGCCGTGAGTGGGTTGTGGTGCCAGTCTTGCGTGTGAGTGTTGTCATTTCCGGTGTGTGGGTTTAGAGGTCCGTTGCTTAGTCGTTTGCAGCGTCAGGGATCCGGTGGGGCGTTTAAGGCAGTAGCGTTAAGGTGTGTAGGTCTGTGCAGGAATTGCTGGCTTTGTGATGTTGTGTTGTACTTAGATATCTGTTGCGTGTGTCTGTTGTGGTGTGAAGAATGTGAACTTCTTTAATAACATTGATAATAACAATAAAAGCAAAACAACCGCATAGTAACAGTATTAATAATAAGCTCATTTACCCCCCTCTCCTCAGGGCTTGAGATGGGGTACGAGAGAGCTTAAAACACAATGAAAACACATGCTTGAAATACACTGAAATACACCAAAAACACAAAACTTTTAAAATGCAAACGTATAAATAAAATCATAAAATTAAAAACACATTAAAGTGTGTGCGTGGATTGTTTGCATGGGTTGTTCCAGGCGAAGGTTGGTGTGCTTGTGAGTCTTGTAGGATTTCTGTTAGGAGTGAGCTCAGGGCTCCGGTTGCCACCCGCAGCTCCCGGCAGGGACGGGACCTAGGCGGCATCGAGGACCCCCTTTCAGGCTCCCGGCCCCCGGCCTTTCCCCGCCCATGGAGACCCCCCCACCCTGAACGGCCACGTGCCCACAAAGGGAAACCGTGCCCGGCGTGGCGGTGCGGGAGGGAGAGCCCACCGCAGCCCCCCACACCGACTCTGCCCCCTCATCCACCCCGGGAGCGACGCCGCGGGTCCCCGGAACACCGTCCATTACGCCAGGGGGGCATTTACCCGCTCCCCCTCCAGCATGACCAACGCCCTCCCCCACCGGGAACGCCCCTCCGCGTCCCGCATCCGGCAAACGGGACGGTCCCCGCTCAGAAGGAGGAAGGGACGGAAGTCCGGCTGCCTTTGGGGGTCCCCTCCGGAAGGGCCCCGTAAGGGGGCGGCGCCCCAGAACGGTTAGCAGAGCATTTCGCCCTTCCCGGTCCATCATTCTCTAAACTGGAATTACATGTTCTAGAGGAACGAAATGGGGAGGGAGATGGGAAGGCTAAACAGCTGGTTGGGGGGCGGTCTCTAATTGGAATCCGTGAGCAGAGGTATGGAGAGGGATGGGGGTTTCCTGGGGGGCGCGTTCACTCCCGGGGGTTCCATCGTAGTTACGGGGGGGGGGTTGGAGACCGCTGGCCGGCCGTAAGCCTGAAGGCTTCAGCGGGGAACCCGGGAGGAGGGTGGCGCTCGGCCTTTGAGCCCCTGGGGTGCCCGAGAGGGTGCTCCGCTCCGTAACCGGAGGAAGGGAGCCGTCTTTCCCTCAGGCATGGCTCCCTGTCTCGGGAGAGCCCCCTACAGGGCCTGGGGGGATCTCTCGAGGCTTTTCGCACCCAGTAATAAATCCCCCCCCAGAACCACACCTGTAGACGTGGCTGGGGCGCTCTGAGCCAGGTAGTAGGAGCCGAGGCTCAGGAGCTCTAGCATCCCCCCGCCCCACATTGCCTGTAACACGGTGCAGCCGGACTGTACAGCACAAGCCCCCTTAATTTGTAGGCTAACGAATAGGCTTGCCCCCTTATTACTTATTGAAGGCAGAGTATAGAAAGGCAGGGCTTTTCCGGACACCTTGGGGAAACCAAGCAGACCTCTGGATCTGGGCACAGGAACTCTTTGGACGTGGGGAGGTGGCCCTGGCCCGTGGCAGGGATGTCCCTCGTGGCCCACGCGGGACTTCACGTCTCGCAGAGGTCCCGATGCGGGGGGAGACCCCATTTTTCGTGGCCAGGACGGTGCTTCACGCGCCCTGCGTTTAACGCTCCCCGAGTTTCGAGCCGGAGAGCTTTCCTCCTGTCTCGGGAAGCCTCCTCCTTCAGAAGAGCTTCTCAGTCCTTGGCTAGAAACCGTTTTGGGCCCCCAGGTCAGAATGTCCCAGGCTTTTGTAGCTTCTGAACGCTGGGAGAGCGGGCTCGATTCCTCAGGTAATTTTGAGGTTTCGTTTAAAAGTCCGCCCGCCATTTGCGGCCGCGTGGCTCCCCTGTCCTCCATTTTGTCCTTCCGGAATCCCGTTCAGTTTTAGGTCAGGCTGAGAGGAGAGCAGCCTGAGCTCAGCCGTTCCCTGGCTCAGCGGGGCGTAGATGGACCACCGGCCGGGAGACCCCCTCCCCATTGGAGAGCTCTCTTCTAGTTTAGAAATGGAGTTGGAGGGCAGGGGGTAGAAATAGGTCCTGGGATCTCGGGGGCCTCTGCCCGTGTTTCATTGGCCCCCTCACGTGCCAGGCGTCCCCCATCCCACTCTTGCCCCCCAAGGCTTTTCTTTTGCCGCTGCTCTCAATGCCTTTCCTACTTGTCTTTAATCCTGTCTCTCTCTTTCAGCCATGCTTTCCCATTGCTTTGAGTGGCCTTCAGTGTTTTTCTTTCCTTTCCATGTTTTAACCGTGTGGGAAACTGTTTTTTGGGGGAGGGGGCTCAGTCTCCTTGCAGGGGAGGGGCCGTCATGAATTTTGACTTTTAGGCGTGTGTTAAGAGTAGCAGTGGCAACAGCGTTCCGGTGAGGCAGGTAAGACCCTGACTGCCGTGGAAGCAACAAGAAAGCCATGCAGGAAATAGTGCAAGGATGAGTAAGACAATAAAAAATCGCGTAGGAAAAGAAATCTTGGGGGGGGGTGTAGGAGACCCCATAGAGCAAATGCAGAGATGTTGTCAGATCCCCCAGCGCATCTTTTCCTCTGCTGCCTTAATTGAAGAGCCCAATTTGCCTCCTAAGTTAGTGGCTCTGAAGTGGAAGAGGATTTCTTGGCCACCCTTCAGGGGTGAGTTAGAGGGATTTCTGCCCCACTGGGGTTGGGCTAGATGACCCCTGGGATCCCTTTTAACTTAATTGTCTCTGAATGGGATCTCAGCAGCCAGCACCCCAGAAACCTAAAATATTGAGAATAACTAGCTCTAGAGAATATGCAGAGTGCAAAATAGAAATTGTAAATGTTACAGTATAATAGTAAAAGAATCTTTTATGATTGGCATATAGTGCTGCAGTAGTCCTTTTTAATTTCTATTTTCTGCAGCACCCAGGATGAAAACGACCGCTGAAGGCTCCCAGTTTTAATGCCTGCGGGAGGTAAATCCTCCTTGGGCCCAGCAAGACCAGTTAAGGGGACAGAGGTTTGCTTGGCCCACTGGGAGCAGGAGAGGCGTTGTAGGGCCCAAAAGGGGCAAGTCCTTTTCCCAGCCCATATGATCTAGCCTCCTTAACTGGGAAGACTCTGAGAAGCGACGAGGTCCTTTATGGGTCCAGCTTTGCTTCACATACCAATAATTCTCAACGTTATATCTTATTATGAATTAGTATGCTTTAAAAACATAGTTCTTCTCCCAGGTTAGCATAGCGTGGCATCCTCATTCCTGGGAGGCCTCACCTCCAAATAGTTCTCATTATTAAACGCGTAATTCCTGGGGGGTCCCAGCTGCATGGGAGTTCTGGTAATGCAGTCCTCCCGGATCCCTTTATGGGGTCTCAGCCTTGGAGAGGGGGGCCTTCGAGGTCTCTCTGGTCCTCAGGCCACGCAGATTGTGGCCAGTGACCCAAGCCCTCGCTAGAATCAGGCGGTCAGATACAAGTTTCCCCAGTAGCTGGGCTTATAGTAGTATTGAGGTAACACAGGATTAGAACTTGGTTCCCTCCAAGTAATTTCCTTGTCCCGGGGGAAGTGTTTCGCTGTTTAAATTTAGGAGCCATTAATTTAAGAGGCAAAGCTCTGGAGGTCTGTTGGGGAAGCCGCAGACTGCGGGCCAAACATTCTGAGAAGTAAATGCAAAATGTACCTACACCACAAGGTTGGGATGAAAATAATCTTTGGATTTGAAAGCTTGATGTACAGGAAAGGGATTCAGGTAATCATGTTTTCAGAAGGCAACGGATAGTGTAATGTAAACAAATGTAATGTGTTGCAATGTAATGTAAAGAAAATGTAATGCAAAGGAATGTGATGTAAACAAAAAAAAGAGGGAGGGGGGAAATGCTCCAAATGAGGCTGGGGTGGGGTTGAAATGGGCTGTAAAAGAGAAATTTGGGGAATGTGTTTCTGTAGGGATGATATCAGGACAAAATGTTTATGAAATTCCTGTACGTAAGCGCAGGATGTGGGCTGAGAGCGACCGGGCGAGGGGGGGAGGCTCGTGGCTGGGACGTCTGCGAAAAGGGCTGCTTTTCTGAGTCGGCCGTCATTGGAAAAGGCCCGAAATTAAGCCCCAAAGGTCCTTCTGGCTTTGCACAGACCCACAGGGAGACCCCACCTGGAATATGGTGTAGAGTTTTCTGTATTTCAAAAGGATGTTGGGGAGAAGGAGAAGCTGGAGGAAAGGACCACCAAAGGGACCACACAGTCCGGGTCTTTTGAGGTTAGGAAAAAGAGGAGGAAGGGGTGATGGGTTAATCCTTGAACCCCCTGAGATTGATCCCTGAAAGTGAAGGGTGGGAGATAACAGTAAGACCCCAGGTCTCTGCCCCCCCCCCCAGGATTTTGGGATGGTTGCCAGGTTGTGTGCCTTTAAATGGCCCTGGCTCAGTTCCTTGAGGAGGGGCCTAGCAGTGCCACCCCTGAACCCTACGGCTTGGAAGTTCGTCTGTCCTAAAATCAGGAAGGAGGGAAGGAAGGAAGAAGGCAACTCTTTGTTTGGGTGGCCTATTAAGATAAAGCCCTTGTACCCCACGGGCTCTTTCTGCAGCACCTCCTGGTGTGCTCCTGAGGAATTCCTTCCTCTTACTCAGAGCTTCTCCGTTGATTTATGAGTCTCTAACCATGGCTAGAGAATTAAAAAATATAGTTTTCTATGTGAGAAAGAGAGAAAGGGGAGATGCATAACTCTTTTACCTGCAACGCAGTCTTCCTCCCACGTTAAGCTGGGTTTGTTTCATCGGAAGACTGCCTGCTTTGCACGTGGCGGAGTCTCCTTCATTGGGGATTTTGCTGCCAAAGTGTATTCTGGGCAGCCCATCAGCAGTGACGTAATCTGGATTCCTGTCCAGGCAGCAGGTTGGACCACGGGCCCCTCAGGATCCCAGAGGAAGGACTGGAACACGTGGCCAAGTCAGGGTCCTTCTCTTTAGCTCAGAAGTCAGAGGACCCCATTCAGTGTTAGGTGAGGCTGAGAGAGAGTGACCGGCCCAGGACCACCCCGTGAGTCTTCATGGCTCAGCAGCTGCAGGAAAGAGCCTTCCTGGCGCTTCATAACCCTCGTGCCCCTCTGGGATCCCTTCCCTTTGGGATGCGTAGTTGGAGGGCAGCAGGGAGAACCGGGTGGAGCCTTCCAGGTGGGATCCTTTTCTCATGTGCTGTTTCTGGCTGGTTCCTCCTCATCCCCCACCTGTGGTTGTGACCGTTTTGTTCTCATTTTATTTGTTGCTCACATACCTGTAATTCACACCACACAGTTTGCTGTAGGCTTTCTAATCACTTAGCACTGTCTTAAATGATTTCCTCACACTCTTGCTTGGTACAGAAATGTTTTTAGGATTGCTGGGGTCTCTCCTTTGGCAGGTGGGACATCACGAATTTTCACTACAGTCAGGTACATTACTACCAAACAAGGAAAGCACAAAAGGCCTTGTGCCAAAGGTGACAAGCATGACAGTTGTCCAAAGGACTTGAGTAAGAATCTTATTCTCATGAAAGTG
The DNA here is from genome assembly GCA_030412105.1 of Cyclura pinguis. NCBI lineage: Eukaryota > Metazoa > Chordata > Lepidosauria > Squamata > Iguanidae > Cyclura > Cyclura pinguis. Next base: position 33,370,780 of record CM059608.1, read on the forward strand.
ATGGCAAAACAATTAAAAACTGAAACAAAATTTAGTATAGTGAGGGAACGATGCACACGTCAAAGGAAAGGGCAAAAGCAAGAGAGACCCAGTTAAGCAAATGCAAAAAGGTCTCTCAGTCGATCCGTTCCTCCACTAAAGTACTTTAAGAGCCAAAGGTGTGGAGGTTCCTTAGAGAAGACACACGATCGCAGACAAAACGTTTCCAAAAGCAAACAGAAAACAGGTCTGTTTCGGAGGCCTGAGGTGGAGAGACCACCGGAGGCAGACTCTGAATGTCGGGGTGTCTGCTGAAGGGGTACACTTTGCCCTGGAAGAAGATATTTTTGGCAAGAAGTGAGAATCACACAGGATGTCCCCCTGCCAAAGGCTTTCCCCAAAGTGGGGGGATGAGCTTTCAGAGGGTGGGTCAAAATTCAGGGGAGGGGCAGTGGAAAGCGGGGATTTTGGGGCAAAAACATCACCGCTGGACCTGTCAGCCCGCGAAGGAGGGACCTGGGGATCAAGGTTGGTATCTGTATGGAAAATGTAAGACCATGTGTGTCAGTCGTGTTCTGTAAAATAAAGGAGGGAGGAATTCCCAAGGGGGGCATAATTGGAAAAGGGATAGGAAATAAAAGCTCCAATTCCACGTATTATTTGCAGAGCTCCAGGGCACGACCCTGTCTGTAACGGGGGTAGGTTTGTAGTCACTGCATTTAGAAAGGAAAGTGGAGAGATGGGGAGGTTGCGGAGAAGGGGAGCCAAAATGGCTGTCGTAGGAGGGGCAGATGTTTTTGCCAGCCATTGCAGTTCAGTCTTCCTTAACTGGGAAGACCCTGGAAACGGGATGAGTCCGTAGGAAGACCCTTCATGGGTTTAGATACAGCTACCACTATTTCTAGGTATTATGCTTTCCTGTGGTTTAATGTATCTTTTTTTTAAAAATTCCTACGGGGTCCCAGCTGCGTGGGAGTTCTGGTACTCCAATCCTCCCTGATCCCTTTATGGGGTCTCAGCGTAGCGTCGGGGGGCTTTCCAGGCGTCCCTGGTCCCGAAGCCACGCAGATTGAGGGCAGGGACCCCAGCCTCACCAGAACGGGGCAAGACGAGAAGAGGTTTGTCCGGCAGCTGGGCTCTTAATAGTATTGAGGGAAATCAGGATTAGAACTTGGATCCCTGGAACTAGTAAGCTAGCCTGAGGGGAACTGTTCCACTGCTATGGGAGCTCTCCCTCTCTTGAGGAACGCAGCCCCCCAAGAAACCTTTCTTTGTGTTCATCAATCTGCCATTGTGTGTGAGTTTGGGAGGGATCCTCAATCTAGGTGTTTTTCCTTCCAGTCCTCCTTTCCCGCTTTTTCCTCCTAAACGTCTACTTCAGGTTTGGGAAGGGGCGGCCAGGAGGGCGAAACGCTCTCCAGACCCGGAGGGAGCTCCTCGGTGTCGCGTTGTTCTGGTCTCAGCCGGGAACTGCAGGTGGCAACGAGGGGTTGCGTGTAGTTGTGCTTTTGTTCTGCCAGGGGATGGGTGGTTTGTGGTGCCAGTCTTGCCGTGTGGATTTTTGCTGCTTTGCACGAGTGTTGTAATTGGAGGTGTGCGTGGCGAGGGCTCTCTTGCATATTTGCTTGAAGCGTCAGGGATATTGCAGGCTTTTCGGAGGAGAAGGTGAAGGTGTGTAGGTCTGTGCAGGAAGTGCTGGTTTTCTGATATTGTGTTGTATTTAGAAGTTTGCGTCTGTGTCTGGTGTGGTGTGACGAATGTGAAGCTGCTTAATAATATCTACAGTAACAACATAATAACAACAACAACAACAATAAAAACAAGTGTTACCCCCCTCTCCTCAAGGCTTGAGGCGGCGTACAACAAAAATATACTAAAAACATAAAACACTTTAAATACAAACACATAATTAAAATCATAATAAAAAACAGATTAAAATGAATGCGTGGATTGTTTGAGTGGTTGCTCGAGGCCGAGGTAGGTGTGATTGTGAGTCTTGTGGGATTTCTGTTAGGAGCGAGCTCAGGGCCTGGTTGCCACCCACATCTCCCGGCTGAGACCAGACCGAAGCGGCATCGGAGTGATCTAACCGGTTCCGGAGGGGAATCCCGCCCTCTCTGCTAGGGTGGGTTCGAGACCACTGGCTGGTCATAAGCCATAAACAGCCAATGGGGAACCCAGGAGGAGGCCCTTGAACCCCTGGGGGTACCCCGGAGGATGCACCGCTTTGTAGCCAGAGGAAGGGAGGCGTCTCAAGGGAGCTCCCTACAGGGCCTATGGGGGTCTCCTGAGGCATTTTGCACTCAGTAGTATTCCCCCCCCCCAAACTCCACTTGTAGACGCAGGTGGGGGCATTGCGAGGAGCAAAGGCTCAGTAGTTCTGGCATCCCTCTCCCCACGTTGCCTGTAACACGGTGAAGCCGGGATGTTCAGCAGGAGTCCCCTTAATTTGTAGGCTAATTATTGGATTTACCCCTTTTCATTTATGTGAGGCAGAGTGTAGGAAAGCATGACTCTTTTCTACTCTACCTAATCTTCTCAGACCCCAGGAGGAACGCCAGGCAGAGAGGGAGGGAGGCATGCGGGGGCCCTTTGGGGAGTAGAGGGATAAGCGGCCATCACGGCCCAACGGAGGGGACTTCCTAGTTATATATCTGCTCTAAGGGCTTCATTCTACACGGGGTGCAATATTCCAGACAGGGTCCGTACTACATTTCGGCTCAGATCCCGAGATGTTTCCCACATTCTGCTATGAGGCCGGGAATTTCTCCTTCCACAAGAGTGTACCTGAGCATTTTGCTGATGTAAGAATGTTCAGTTCTATTTTGATTGTTTCAGGAAAGTTTTCAAACTGTTTAAGATTATTTTTACTGTGCTGCCTTCTACTTCTGTTTGGAAACATAGGAATAATTAAAAATGACTGTTTCTGGGGTGTTGCCTTTACTCCGAGGGGTTCCATTGCAGCAAAATCTGGGGGTACACCCCACCTCATAGCTAGAAATGATGGAGGCTTCATGCCTTCCCTGGAGATCTCTGTGCATTAATAGAATAGAAATCTAGGGGTACACTCCCCCATTTCTAGGAGTGAGAGAGGCTTCATGCCTCCGCCAGAGATCTCTGCCCGTTAATAGAGGGGAGAGAAATATAGGGGTACACTCTCCCTGTAGCTAGGAATGATAGAGGCTTCATGCCTTCCCTGGAGATCTCTATGCATTCATAGAATAGAAATCTAGGGGTACACTCCCCCCATTCCTAGGAATTACAAAGGCTTCATGCCTCCCCCAGAGATCTCTGCCCATTAATAGAGGGAAGAGAAATATATCGGTACACTCTCCCTGTAGCTCGGAGTGATAGAGGCTTCATGCCTTCCCTGGAGATCTCTGTGCATTAAGAGAATGGAAATCTAGGGGTACACTCCCCACATTTCTTGCAGTGAGAGAGGCTTCATGCATCCCCCAGAGATCTCTGGCCATTAATAGAGGGAATAGAAATATAGGGGTACCCTCTCCCTGTAACTAGGAACAATAGAGGCCTCATGCCTTCCCTGGACATCTCTGTGCATTAATAGAATAGAAATCTAGGGGTACACTCCCCACATTTGTAGAAGTTAGAGAGGCTTCATGCCCCCCCCAGAGATCCCTGCCCATTAATAGAGGGGATAGAAATATAGGGGTACCCTCCCCCTGTAGCTAGGAATGATAGAGGCTTCATGCCTTCCCTGGAGATCTGTGCATTAATAGAATAGAAATCTAGGGGTACACTCCCCCCATTTCTGGGGTTAGAGAGGCTTCATGCCTCCGCCAGAGATCTCTGCCCATTAATAGAGGGGATAGAAATATACAGGTTCCCTATTCCTGTGGCTAGGAGTGATGGAGGCATAATGCCTTCCCCGGAGATCTCTTTGCATTAATAGAATAGAAAACTAGAGGTGCACTCCCCATTTCTAAGAGTTAGAAAGGCTTCAGGACCCCCCCCCACCCCCGAGATCTCTGGCCATTAATAGAGGGGATAGAAATATAGGGCTACCCTCTCCCTGTGACTAGGTGTGATGGAGGCTTCATGCCTTCCCAGGAGATTTCTGTACATTAATAGAATAGAAATCTAGGGGTGCACTCCCCCCATTTCTAGGACTTAGAGAGGCTTCATGCCTCCCCAAGAGATCTCTGTCCATTAATAGAGGGGATAGAAATATACGGGTTCCCTCTTCCTGTGGCTAGGAGAGATGGAGGCTTAATGCCTTCCTCGGAGATCTCTTTGCATTAATAGAATAGAAATCTAGGGGTACAGTCCCCCCATTTCTAGGAGTTAGAAAGGCTTTATGACTCCCCCAGAGATCTCTGCCCATTAATAGAGGGGATAGAAATATACGGGTTCCCTCTTCCTGCGGCTAGGAGTGATGGAGGCATAATGCCTTCCTCGGAGATCTCTTTGCATTAATAGAATAGAAATCCGGGGGTGTACTCCCCCCATTTCTAGGAGTTAGAAAGGCTTCATGACTCCCCCGGAGATCTCTGGCCATTAATAGAGGGGATAGAAATATAGGGGTACACTCTCCCTGGAGCTAGGTGTGATAGAGGCTTCATGCATTCCCTGGAGATCTCTGTGCATTAATAGAATAGAAAACTAGGGGTGCACTCCCCCATTTCTAGGAGTTAGAAGGGCTTCATGCCTCCCCCAGAGATCTCTGGCCATTAATAGAGGGGATTGAAATATAGGGGTCCCCTCTCCCTGCGGCTAGGTGTGATAGAGGCTTCATGCCTTTCCTGGAGATCTTTGTTCATTAATAGAATAGAAATCTAGGGGTACACTCCCCCCATTTTAGGAGTTAGAATTGCTTCATTCCCAGAGATCTAGGCCCATTAATAGGGGGGATAGAAATATAGGGGTATCCTCTCCCTGCAGGTAGGAGGGATAGAGGCTTCATGCCTCCCCTGGAGATCTCTGTGCAATAATAGAAAAGAAATCTGGGGGTACACTCCCCCCATTTCTAGGAGTTAGAAAGGCTTCATGCCTTCACCAGAGGTCTCTCCCGTTAATAGAGAGGATAGAAATATGGGGGTACCCTATCCCTTTAGCTGGGAGTGACAGAGGCTTCATGCCTTCCCTGGAGATCTCTGTGCATTGATAGAAATCTAGAGGTACAGTCCCCCCATTTCTAGGAGTTAGAAAGGCTTTATGCTTCTCCCAGAGATCTCTGCCCATGAATAGAGGGGATGGAAAAATAGGGTTACCCTCTCGCTGCGGCTAGGAGTGATAGAGGCTTCATGCCTTCCCTGGAGATCTCTGTGCATTAATAGAATAGAAATCTAGGGGTGCACTCCCCCCATTTCTAGGAGTTAGGAAGTCTTTGTGCCTCCCCCCGAGATCTCTGGCCATTAATAGAGAGGATAGAAATATAGGGGTACCCTTTCTGTGTAGCTGGGAGTGACAGAGGCTTTATGCCTTCCTTAGAGATCTCTGTGCATTGATAGAAATCTAGGGGTACAGTCCCCCCATTTCTAGGAGTTAGAAAGGCTTGATGCCTCCCCCAGAGATCTCTGCCCTTAAATAGAGGGGACAGAAATATAGGGGTACCCTCTACCTGTGGCTAGGTGTGATAGAGGCTTCATGCCTTCCCGGGAGATCTCTGTCCATGAATAGAAGAGAAATATTGGGGTACATTCCCCTCATTTCTAGGTGTTAGAGAGGCTTCATGCATTCCCCAAAGATCTTTGTCTATTAATAATGGGGATAGAAATCTTGGGGTACACCCTCCCGTAGCTAGGAGTCGTAGAGGACTCATGCCTTCCCTAGAGATCTCTGTCCATTAATACGGGGGATAGAAATATTGGGGTTCCCTCTACCTGTAGCTAGGAGTGATAGAGGCTTCATGCCTTCTTCAGAGATCTCTGTCTGTTAATAGAGGAGATAGAAATCTTAGGGTACACCCTCCCATAGCTATGAGTCATAGAGGGTTCATGCCTTCCCCAGAGATCTCTGTCTATTAATAGAGGGAATAGAAATCTTGGGGTACACCCTGCTGTAGCTAGAGGTAATTGAGGCTTACGCCTTCTCTAGAGTTCTCTGTGCACAAGTACAGGGGATAGAAATCTTGGGGTACACTCTCCCGTAGCTAGGAGTGATAGAAGCTTCATGCCTTCCCCAGAGATCTCTGTCTATTAATACAAGGGTTGAGAGTCTCAGGGTACTTTCTCTCCTGTAGTTAGGAATCATAAGAAGCTTCATGCCTTTCCAAGAGATCTCTTTCTTTTAATAGAGGAGATAGAAATCTTGGGGTACGCCCCCCCCGTACCTAAGAGTGATATAGGCTTCAGGCTTCCCATATAGATCTCTCTTATTAATAGAGGGGAAAGAAATCTTGGTGTATCCCCACCCCACCCCCTGTAGCTAGGAGTGATGCAGGCTTCATGCGTTCCTCGAGATCTCTGTCCATCAATAAGGTGGATAGAAATATCGGGGTACCCTCCCCCTGTACTTAGATGAGATGGGGGCTTTATGCCTTCCCTTTTTGTACGTTCCTCTAACTTAATATATTTATTTCAGTGACTAGTGAAAATTGAGCTTAATCTCGAACTGGATTCAGTTCCTGATGGGACTCTGTGATGCGGAACTGGAGGAGACCCACCGAAGATTAATCTATTATTGGGAGACTTTTGCCTGCGTGGCCACAGAGGAACCCAGAATTACCCACCGTGGAAGAGCGATGGCTGAAATGGGCGGAACTGGCAGAAATGGACCAAACTGATTTTTTTGATTAGAGGATGGACTTTGGTGCCTTTCCTCGAAGGATGGGAGAACCTAACTGACTTTTTGTGGGAGCGAAACTGTTAATGTTGGGTTTGATGAAAAGCCAGGATGGGACATGGAGAGGAGGGGGTTCGTTTAAGACTCACTGAGTGCAGAACCTGCTGTGTAAATGAGGGGGACCATCTGTCTTTCTGACCCACTTTTCTCTCTCTTTTTCTGTGCTGGAAACACCGGAGAGGCTCCTGCCGACATGTTCTCCACCTGCCGAGAGGGAACCCTTTGCCTGGAGGGTCCGGGAAGCGAGTGCGGTTCTCCCTGCGTGCAGAGCGTTATTTCAGCCTTATTCAGGTATTCAGGCTTTGGGGCCTTGAAAAACAGAAGAGAAAATGGTTCCGCTTTTCTCGGGTTGCTTTTCTAAGCTTTGCTGTGACATGTTTGCTCCCTACGATTGGATGCTTTCTTACCCTCATGCTTTCATAATCTAATCAGCACTTATTTGAATTAAAGTTTCCATGCTGCGCTTCCACTCAGTAAAAGGCATAAAATGTTAAGCATTGGAAAGCGTTCTGAGTCCCGTGGAGTTTCAGCTCCATAAATGCAAGTTTAGAGAAAGGAGAGAGGGCAGGTTGTGCCGCACTCTCACCCCGTGTGTGTTCTCTCTCAACGTCTGGAGAGGGCAGCAGAGACCAGTGCCTCAATATTTAATTTTATTGGTATTCTGCCATCCTCCCAGCAGACGATTCCGTGAGGTTTACAAGTGGAAACATGGCACAATTTTAAAAGTCTTAATCAAATTTTAAGAACGTCCAAGAGTTGTGCTTCAAAAGAAAATTAAAAATCGTTTTAAAACACAGTTGAAATGGAATAAGATAAGAGAGCCAACACGGTGCATGAAATCCAGTCCTGTCCAGTCCGGTGGGCTTTTCTTGCCCCCGAGCTCTGGGGAGCATCCCCACACCCTCCTTTCTGGCTCAGTTGCACAGAGGGGGTCTCAGCCAGACATTCATTCTTTTCTGGGGAAATCTCTTAAGCGGAACTGTGCTGTGAATTTGGGCAACTGTAATCGAGCCTTTCCTGTGTTTGTTCTGCAGTACAGAAATTAGTCCCAAGGGAAGAAACCTCTTCGCGTTTTCGGAGTTGCGTGATTCGCGTCGGCTGCATAGAACGTCTCGAGAAAGACTTTCCTTCCCGGTTGCAACGCGTTACCGTAGAGAGTTCTTGCATGCGCATCCGTCCGCAATCCTTTTGCATAAAATATTTTTTGAAAGCACTCTTTATTTAATTGCTGTGGGAAAAGCTTCCTTAATGCATGTAAACTTCTACCTTGTCTAAAAACACAAAATTCATGTCCTTACATCCTGCTAACTGGACTTTCACATCCTGGACACTTTCTGGCCCTTACTCTGCCCCTCTCGTGCTTGCTCAGAATCTTGAGACGCCTGCGGGGCTTCCTCCGGGCAGACCGAGCGGTTCCAGAGAGTTCCTCTCTTTAAGCAGCCTGGACAGTTCGATTTGAGAGGCAAGAGGGGGAAGGAGGAAGATCAGCCACAATTTCTAACTTTATTTTTATTTCATCAGTTTAATTCCTATTCCTCTTTTCTATTCGAATACGGCCCAAGCGGCTTCCAAATACTATGAAACGAAAATGAGGTTTTCAAAAAGTTTGAAAAGCAAGCATTTCCATTCCACAATCATGTAGTTAAAAACCCTTGAAAACATATCTAAAACCTTTAAGAAAGTAACAAAGCTATGGGGTCCTGTTTCCCAAGACGCTCTTGTGTAGTGATTTTACAACGTTCTGCATTAACAAGAAGGTCTTTGCTTTCTGGTGGGGAGGGAGCAGAAGGGGGCCACGTGGGGGGAGGGAGTTCCACAGCCCTCTCGAGAGAGATTTGGGGGAAAACGATTTTCATGGATCAGGCAGCCAGAGATGCTGTTGCAGGCCCGTGACAGGCAAATCCAGTGCCCATCTTTTCAATGTTGGTAATGTGTACGCGCGCACACATCCATTTAACACAAGCCATGGGAATCTGGCCGTGCTTCTGCAAGCGTCCAAAACCCCAGCCGAAAATGCGGCCCAAACGAGGGGGGAGGAGGAACTTGGGGCTCAGCTTCCAGCCGTGGGAGGGTGCCATCCGGCACTCGGAGCCTCCAGCAGACAGAGAACTCTGCCTGGAATAACAGAACTTTGGAGGGAGGGAAAGAAAAGGGTGCAGGCAAGGGGGGCCCCCCCCAAGGCTCAAAGTCCCTTGTGAGACCCTGTATGTGGATAGGCCTGACCCCCTTATTTCCTGCAAGGTGAGTCCCTGCTAAAGATAAGCTGTCTACCTGGGGCTGGTGGCAGGCAAATCAGATTTGGTGCGGAATCGGAATTAAGAAGTGGTGGGAAGCGACACGGTATTTCCACAGGATGGGAGGGAACTCATCAGCTTTGCTCGCTTCCTTCGGTGGAACCTCCAACGGCCATAGAAGCCTACTGGGAATAACTGGCTGCACTTTAGAGGGTTGAAAGGAAGAATGGGGGGAGGTGAGGGGGGTCCTGAGGCTCAAAGTCCCACTCCCTTGTCTCAGTGGCCCTCCCATGGCCTTTTCCAGTGAGGGGGGTCCTCCGTGAACAGGAGCAGCCCACCTGCGGCTGCCAGCACAAAAACTGGGTTTGGTGCAGAGGTGAGAGGAACAGCACAAAACGAGGGAGGGGGCTTAATATCACAGCCACGAGAGCCTTTGGAGAGCGTCACGCGGACTCCCTGGCAGGGTTGGAGGTTGTGAGAGCCAGTGTCGTGGAGTGGTTTTTGCACCGGACTAAGACTTTAGAGGCTGCGTCCAAATCTGTGCTTTGCCATGGAAGTCCACTGGGTAACCTTGGGCGTGTCGCACTCTCTCGGTCTCGGATGATGGCATAAAGGGCTTACCCTATGTGAACAAATCTTTACATGACAACCCCCAAACATAGGTGGGCTATGGGCCTCTGGGGGGAGCGCTCTAGTTCTGGGAACTTCCTGATATCTGTTGTTAAGGAGCAAGGAAAATTCTTCCCCCTCCTCCTCCTGGGGCTGGTGGTGTGTTAATTCAGATTGGGGAGCAGTAGCGGGGAGGTGAAAGGGAGAAGCAGCAGAAGATGAGGGAGGGGCTTAACAGCACGACTGGAAGAGCTGTAAGTGTCACGTGGACACCCTCGTGGGGTTGTGGGCTCCCCAACCTTGAGTGGGGAGGGGATGTCTTTAAGGTTATGGGAGTCGGAGTTGTGTAATGGTTTGGGCATCTGGTGGCACATAGGGACATTTTTCTTATTTAAATAAAACCCCTTTCATTCGTTGTCCTGCAGCGCCATCTAGTGACAGATAGGGACATTTCTTTTACTTAAATGCAACCCCTTTCGTTCCTTGTCCTGCAGCACCATCTAGTGGAAGATAGGGACATTTTTCAGTTACATAAACCCTCCTTAATTCCTTGGCCTGCAGCGCGATCTGGTGGCAGACAGGGACATGTTTTTAATTAAATAAAACCCCTATCTGCCAGTAGATGGCGCTGCAGAACAAGGAACCAGGGGGTGTTATTTAATCAAAAACAATATCCCAATCTGCCACTAGGTGGCGATGCAGGAGCAGGAACTGGGGGTTTTATTTGATGAAAAAGCAATATCTCTGTCTGCCACTAGGTGGTGCTGCAGGACGAGGAATGAAAAGGGTCGTATTTTAAAAAATGTCCCTGGCTGCCACGGGAGGGCGCTGAACGACAAGGAATGAAAGGGGTTGTATATAAAAACAGTCCCTATCTTCCAATAGAGGGCGCTGCAGGACAAGGAATTAGGTGGCGTTATTTAAATTAAAAAACGTCCCTATGTGCCACGAGAGGGAGCTGCAGAACAAGGAACGGAAGGGTTTCTATTTGATTAAAATTTCCCGATGTGCCACTAGATAGTGTTGCAGGACAAGGAATTAGGGGGCGTTATTTAATTTACAAACGTCCCTGTCTGCCACTAGAGGGTGGTGCAGGGCAAGGAACCAGTGGGTGTTATTTAAAAATAATATCCCTATCTTCTGCTAGATGACGCTGCAGGACAAGGAATTAGGGGGCGCTATTTAATTTAAAAACAATATCCCTACCTTCCACTAGAGGGCGCTGTAGAAGAAGGAACCAGGGGGTTCTATTTAATGAAAAAGCAATATCCCTGTCTGCCACTAGGTGGCGCCGCGGGACTAGGAATTAGGGGGCGTTATTTAATTTAAAAAACGTCCCCATCTACCACGGGAGGGCGCTGCAGGACAAGGAATGAAAGGGGTTTTATTTAATTAAACAATAGCATTCTTTTTTAATGAAATAACTCCCCCTGGTTCCTTGTCCTGCAGCGCCATCTAGTGGCAGATAGGGATATTGTTTTTTAATTAAATATCTGCCACTAGATGGCGCTGCAGGACAAGAAACGAAAAGGGTTCCATTTAATTTAAAAAAATGTCCCTATCTTCCACTAGATGGCGCTGCGGGACAAGGAATGAAAGGGGTTTTATTTAATCATAAAGAATATCCCAATCCGCCACTAGGTGGAGCTGCAGGAGAAGGAACTGGGGCTTCTATTTAATTAAAAAACGTCCCTATCTGGCACGAGAGGGCGCTGCAGGACAAGAAATGAAAGGGGTTGTATATAAAAACAGTCCCTATCTTCCACTTGATGGCGCTGCAGTCCCTATCTGCCACTAGGTAGCGCTGCAGGAGAAGGAACTGGGGGTTTTATTTGATGAAAAAGCAATATCTCTGTCTTAAACTAGGTGGTGCTGCAGGACAAGGAATGAAAAGAATTGTATTTTAAAAAACGTCCCTATCTTCCACTAGGTGGCGCTGCAGGACAAGGAATTAGGGGGCGTTATTTAAATTAAATAACGTCCCTATCTTCCACTAGGTGGCGCTGCAGGACAAGGAATTAGGGGGCGTTATTTAAATTAAATAACGTCCCTATCTGCCACTAGAGGGCGCAGGAGGACAAGGAATGAAAGGGGTTTTATTTAAGTAAAAAATAGTATTCTTTTTTAATGAAATAACTCCCCCTGGTTCCTTGTCCTGCAGCGCCATCTAGTGGCAGATAGAGATATTGTTTTTTAATTAAATATCTGCCACTAGAGGGCGCGGCAGGACAAGGAATGAAAGGGGTTCCATTTAATTTAAAAAAATGTCCCTATCTTCCACTAGATGGCGCTGCAGGACAAGGAATTAAGGGGGCGTTATTTAAATTAAAAAACGTCCCTATGTGCGACGAGAGGGCGCTGAAGAACAAGGAATGAAAGGGGCTTTATTTAATCAAAAACAATATCCCAATCTGCCACTAGATGGCGCTGCAGGAGAAGGAACTGGGGGTTCTATTTAATTAAAAAACAATATCTCTGTCTGCCACTAGGTGGTGCTGCAGGACAAGGAATGAAAAGGGTTGTATTTTAAAAAAAGTCCCTATGTGCCTCTAGATGGCGCTGCAGGACAAGGAATTAGGAGGCGTTATTTAATTTAAAAAACGTCTCGATCTGCCACGGGAGGGCGCTGTAGAACAAGGAATGAAAGGGGTTTTATTTAATCAAAAACAATAAACCAATCTGCCACTAGGTGGCGCTGCAGGAGAAGGAACTGGGGGTTTTATTTAATTAAAAAACGTCCCTATCTGCCACGAGAGGGCGCTGCAGGACAAGGAATTAGGGGGCGCTATTTAATTTAAAAACAATATCCCTACCTTCCACTAGAGGGCGCTGTAGAAGAAGGAACCAGGGGGTTCTATTGAATGAAAAAGCAATATCCCTGTCTGCCACTAGGTGGCGCCGCGGGACTAGGAATTAGGGGGCGTTATTTAATTTAAAAAACGTCCCCGTCTGTCACTAGAGGGCGCTGAAGGACAAGGAATGAAAGGGGTTTCATTTATTTAAACAATAGCATTCTTTTTTAATGAAATAACTCCCCCTGGTTCCTTGTCCTGCAGCGCCATCTAGTGGCAGATAGGGATATTGTTTTTTAATTAAATATCTGCCACTAGATGGCGCTGCAGGACAAGGAACGAAAGGAGTTCTATTTAATTTAAAAAAATATCCCTATCTTCTACTAGATGGCGCGGCAGGACAAGGAATTAAGGGGGCGTTATTTAATTTAAAAAACGTCCCTATCTGCCACGGGAGGGCGCTGTAGAACAAGGAATGGAAGGGGTTTTATTTAATCATAAAGAATATCCCAATCTGTCACTAGGTGGCGCTGCAGGAGAAGGAACTGGGGGTTCCATTTAATTAAAAAACGTCCCTATCTGGCACGAGAGGGCGCTACAGGACAAGAAATGAAAGGGGTTGTATATAAAAACAGTCCCTATCTTCCACTAGGTGGCGCTGCAGGACAAGGAATTAAGCGGGTGTTATTTAAATTAAAAAACGTCCCTTTGTGCCACGAGAGGGCGGTGCAGAACAAGGAATGAAAGGGGTTTTATTTAATCAAAAACAATAAACCAATCTGCCACTAGGTGGAGCTGCAGGAGAAGGAACTGGGGGTTCTATTTGATGAAAAAGCAATATCTCTGTCTGCCACTAGGTGGTGCTGCAGGACAAGGAATGAAAAGGGTTGTATGTTAAAAAACGTCCCTATCTGCCACTAGAGGGCGCAGGAGGACAAGGGATGAAAGGAATTCTATTTAATTAAAAAATAATATCCCTGTCTGCCACTACAGAGCAGTGCAGGAGAAGGAACGAGGAGGTGTTAATTAAAAAATGTCTCTATCCGCCACTAGAGGGCGCAGCAGGACAAGGAACGAAAGGAGTTCTATTTAATTTTAAAAAATGTCCCTATCTTTCACTAGGTGGCGCTGCAGGACAAGGAATTAGGGGGCGTTATTTAAATTAAAAAACGTCCCCATCTGCCACTAGAGGGCGCTGAAGGACAAGGAATGAAAGGGGTTTTATTTAATTAAACAATAGCATTCTTTTTTAATGAAATAACTCCCCCTGGTTCCTTGTCCTGCAGCGCCATCTAGTGGCAGATAGGGATATTGTTTTTTAATTAAATATCTGCCACTAGATGGCGCGGCAGGACAAGGAACGAAAGGAGTTCTATTTAATTTAAAAAAATGTCCCTGTCTTCTACTAGAGGGCGCTGCAGGACAAGGAATTAAGGGGGCGTTATTTAAATTAAAAAACGTCCCTATCTGCCACGGGAGGGCGCTGAAGAACAAGGAATGAAAGGGGTTGTATATAAAAACAGTCCCTATCTTCCACTAGATGACGCTGCAGTCCCTATCTGCCACGAGGTGGCGCTGCAGGAGAAGCAACTGGGGGTTTTATTTGATGAAAAAGCAATATCTCTGTCTGCCACTAGGTGGTGCTGCAGGACAAGGAATGAAAAGGGTTGTATTTTAAAAAACGTCCCTAAATGCCACTAGAGGGCGCAGGAGGACAAGGGATGAAAGGGATTCTATTTAATTAAAAAATAATATCTCTGTCTGCCACTACAGAGCAGTGCAGGAGAAGGAACGAGGAGGTGTTAATTAAAAAATGTCTATATCCGCCACTAGAGGGCGCTGCAGGACAAGGAACGAAAGGAGTTCTATTTAATTTAAAAAAATGTCCCTATCTTCGACTAGGTGGCGCTGCAGAACAAGGAATTAGGGGGCGTTATTTAAATTAAAAAACGTCCCCATCTGTCACTAGAGGGTACAGGAGGACAAGGAATGAAAGCGGTTTTATTTAACTAAAAAATAGTATTCTTTTTTAATGAAATAACTCCCCCTGGTTCCTTGTCCTGCAGCGCCATCTAGTGGCAGATAGAGATATTGTTTTTTAATTAAATATCTGCCACTAGAGGGCGCTGCAGGACGAGGAACGAAAGGGGTTCCATTTAATTTAAAAAAATGTCCCTATCTTCCACTAGATGGCGCTGCAGGACAAGGAATTAAGGGGGCTTTTATTAAAAAAGAAAAATGTCCCTATGTGCCACAAGAGGGCGCTGCAGAACAAGGAATGAGAGGGGTTTTATTTAATCAAAAACAATATCCCAATCTGTCACTAGGTGGCGCTGCAGGAGAAGGAACGGGGGGTTTTATTTAATTAAAAAACGTCCCTATCTGCCACGAGAGGGCGGTGCAGGACAAGGAATTAGGGGGCGCTATTTAATTTAAAAACAATATCCCTACCTTCCACTAGAGGGCGCTGTAGAAGAAGGAACCAGGGGGTTCTATTAAATGAAAAACCAATATCCCTGTCTGCCACTAGGTGGCGCCGCGGGACTAGGAATTAGGGGGCGTTATTTAATTTAAAAAACGTCCCCGTCTGTCACTAGAGGGCGCTGAAGGACAAGGAATGAAAGGGGTTTTATTTAATTAAACAATAGCATTCTTTTTTAATGAAATAACTCCCGCTGGTTCCTTGTCCTGCAGCGCTATCTAGTGGCAGATTGGGATATTGTTTTTTAATTAAATATCTGCCACTAGATGGCGCTGCAGGACAAGGAACGAAAGGAGTTCTATTTAATTTAAAAAAATGTCCCTATCTTCCACTGGATGGCTCTGCAGGACAAGGAATTAAGGGGGCGTTATTTAATTTAAAAAACGTCCCTATCTGCCACGGGAGGGCGCTGCAGTACAAGGAATGAAAAGGGTTTTATTTAATTATAAAGAATTTCCCGATCTGCCACTAGGTGGCGCTGCAGGAGAAGGAACTGGGGGTTCTATTTAATTAAAAAACGTCCCTATCTGGCACGAGAGGGCGCTGCAGGACAAGAAATGAAAGGGGTTGTATATAAAAACAGTCCCTATCTTCCAATAGATGGCGCTGCAGTCCCTATCTGCCAAGAGAGGGCGCAGGAGGACAAGGAATGAAAGGGGTTTTATTTAATTAAAAAATAGTTTTCTTTTTTAATGAAATAACTCCCCCTGGTTCCTTGTCCTGCAGCGCCATCTAGTGGCAGATAGAGATATTGTTTTTTAATTAAATATCTGCCAGTAGATGGCGCTGCAGGACAAGGAACGAAGGGGTTCTATTTAATTAAATAAAATGTCCATATGTGCAACTAGATGGTGCTGCAGGACAAGGAATTAGGAGGCGTTATTTAATTTAAAAAACGTCCCTATCTGCCACTAGAAGGTGGTGCAGGGCAAGGAACCAGTGGGTGTTATTTAAAAACAATATCCCTATCTTCCGCTAGGTGGCGCTGCAGGACAAGGAATTAGGGGGCGTTATTTAATTTAAAAAACATCCCTATCTGCCGCTAGAGGGCGCTGGAGGATATGGAATAAAAGGGGTTCTATTTAATTAAAAAACAATGTCCCTATCTGCGACTAGATGGCGCTGCAGAAGGAATGAGGGTGTGTTATTTAATTAAAAATAGTGTCCCTATCTACCACTATATGGCACTGCAGGACAAGGAATTAGGTGGTGTTATTTAATTAAAAATTAACCCTCCGTACCACTAGATGGCGATGGAGGAGAAGGAATGAAAAGATTTTTATTTAATAAAAAAAACAAAGAGGTTGCTATCTGCCACCATGCAGCATGGAAAGCATAATAATCTATTCTTATTTCTACACAGTAAAATAGTTTACTTTATTGTGTTGCATTTGTATAGACAAGAAAAATGTAATATATTTAATAAAATTTTATTTTACTGTATACCGAGCAGAATAATCTTTTGCACCGAAATATGTTTTGTATGCAGCAGAAATATCTATTTTATTCTGTTGCATTCTTACAGACCTGAACGATTTATTCTACTTGATTTCATGGGATTTAGACAAAGGTAAATTATTACATTCAAAAGCAACAGTATCATTTGCTTTACCCTATTTTACTGAATGGATAGAGAGCACAGTATTTTATTGTACTTTTCTATATTGTTTCTATTTTACTCTTTGGTATTTTTCGTCCCTCGCATTCAAAGAGAGCAGAATAAGCCTTAGACCCCCCCCCCCCATGTCTTTCTATCGGTTTGTGCTTCCTGGCATGGCTGTCGTAGGACTTGCGTCCGACAGGAAAAGTGATTTTTTGAGGCAATGAATCTATAATTCAAGCTTTTAGACCACACTGAGCCTGGAAACTGTCCAAAAAACTTCCGGATTCGTTTTGTCAGATTTTGTAATAGATCTACGTTCTCCTCGGACACAATAGCGGAGGCGAGAGGGACGGACTTCGGAGAGGCTTATAATTGGCGGAAAACGACGTTACTCAAACCCTTCCCTCGCAGCATCCGGGTCAGCAAGGAGGCTGAAACCACGACTCCATTGGCCTAGCTCTCCGGACGTCCCGCCCTCCCTCCTGAGATAGGCCAGAGTTGGGGAGCGGGCGTGCCACAGAGGCCGTAAAAAGAGAGGAAATGAGGCCTGACTTCCAGGCCGCCCGAGGCCACAGGACAGAGTGGGGTTTCGTTTCTGGGTATTTGTACCCTCCTACCTCGCTGCCCCCGTCCATGGCCCAGCTGGGCTTGGCGGCCGAGTACTGGGGTGTCCCGGCCGTCGCCCGCGCCTACATCACCGCCTGTGTCCTCCGCACCGTTCTGAGTAACCGAGAACCCCCCTGCGCCCGACTCCCTCCTGGGCATGGGAGAGGGGATTTTTGGGTGCGGGGCGTTGGGGGTACAGCCCCCCTCCCTCTCCCCGGGGGTCCCGATCCCCCAGCCCTCCTCTAATCGAGAAACAGGTGGTGAACATTTGGGAGTACAGCCCCTGGTACCCGCTTTTCCTCCCTGGAAGGGGGTGGTGTCCCCCTTCACTCTCCCCACTTTGGAGACCCTCCTCCGTTTGCCTCCCCTCCTCCCAAGGGGATCCCCAGAACTGGAGAACCCCTCTCCTCCACCTCCTCCTGGGTTGCAGGCTGGGTTTTGGGGTGCATCCCTTCCCCCTACCTCCTTTCCCCCTCGCCTTGGAATGGGGAGCCTATGAAAGGGGAGGCAGCCCCTGCTTAGGGTTGGGGGTCGGTCGAAAAAGGGAAATATTAGGGTAACCCCCCAAAGTTACCTTCTCTCTCTCCTCCTCTTTGCAGTCTTCCCTTTCCTCCCTTTCCTCCACAGTAATGATGGCTCCCCTTTTTCTCTCTTCCTGCCCATTTTTCCTTCCTGGAAGGAACTTGAATTCGCAACCCTTTTCGAGCTGTATTTGAACCCGGGTCTGGTCTTCAGGAAGTTCAAGGTGAGCCCCCCTTCCTCCCTGTCTCTTTGAAGTGCATAAAAACAGAATCTGGGTCCTTTCTTCCACCCCCACCTTTGTGGCAGGATTATGGGTCCCCCCTTTTTGCGCCTGGGTGATTCCTCAGGGTCCCTGTTCCCAGTTGCCCTTCCCCAAGGGTCTTGGTCTCTCCTTCGGGGGCCTACAAGACTGAACCGCAGGAAAGGGGGACCCTCCTCTCTGTTTTCCCCTGGGGGATTTTCTGCCTCAGTCCAGGCAGCCCGCCTGGCAGGGCTGTAGCACCTTTCCCTGTGGATTTATTTCCTGCCTAACTTTAGGGTTGGACTGGATGCCCCTTGGGGATACCCTTCTCCTCTTCTGGTGCTCGATCCACTGTCTGGGTAGTTCTGGATGAAATTTGGGGTTTCTAACATTTGGGACCTTCCTTGAAGTTCAGAGTAAAACCCAGAGCGGTGGCTCCTCCCCCCCCCCCGTTTTTTCTTTCTCTGTTTTCCAGATCTGGAGACTGGTGACCAACTTCCTCTTCTTCAGTCCCCTGGGGTTCAGCTTCTTCTTCAACTTGATATTTCTGTATCCTTTGCAGATCAGGGTCTTTCCCTTCCTCCCCAAGACCCTTAGGAACCCCTGGCACTCTGCGCATGCTCAGACGAACCTTTGTGGTAGATTTGAGAAGGGGAAAAAAAAGAAAATCAAGGCAATGCCTTTTTTTCCCTTCAGGTTTCCAAAATTTCCTCGAGTCTCCGCCTAAACACAGATCCCCACCCATTGTGGACACCCGTCACCTTTCAAGAAATATTTATTTCATTGTTCGACTGTTAAATCTGAGTTACAAAATTTCTTGCTCATTTATTATCCAGAGGACTTTTGTTGCTTCCTTTCCTCTCCTCAGGCTGAGAGAGTGTGACTACCTCCTCCCTGCTCTCTCATCCCCAAACGTCTGGGTGTTGCATTACAATTTGTGAAGAGCAGAATAATTTTATTTTATTGCTCTTTGACGCAGTAAGTTAATTTGTATATTATGTTTATTTGCTTTGATAAAGAGCAGAATGATTTTATTGCATTTATAAAGAGTAAAATAATTAGTGTTATTGCATTACCAAAGACAGTTCATTTGTATATGATCTTATTGCTTTAATGAAGAGGAAAATAGTTTATTTTATTGGATTTACAGAGAGCGGAATATTTTATTATTGCACTGAGATGGCAGGTTAGATTATGCATTATCTCATTACTTTGATAAAAGGTGGAATAATTGATTTTTTTGGATTGGCAGAGAACAGAGTATTTTATTTTATTATTGCATTGTGTTTATAGGGAGCAGAGTTATTTCCTTTTATTGTATCATTAGAGAGCAGAATGATTTTATGCGATTGCACTTAAAAAGAGAGGAATAATTTTCTTGCATTGAATGGCTAGAAAGCAAAATATTTAATTTTTTTTGCACTTATAAAGGGCAGAATATTTACTGCAGGTGCTGGGGGGGGCACATCGCTGGGGATAATTCAGGAAGCACGTGCCCGTCTGTGGCCTGAGTGCGAGGGATATGAAAGGGCCTTCTCCCCCCACAAGAGGACTGACCTTGGGTTGTAAAAAGTGGGGAGGGGGGAAGGGCAGGCCCTGCTTCACCCCTCAGCACGTGAGTATTTTTGGAAAGGCCGGCCCCCTTTAGCCCAGGCTGGACAGTGTGGACAGTGGCGGGGCCTTCTTCCCATAGGTCCCCCACCCCCCCTTTCCTTCCCTGTTTTCGGCTTCCTGACCCCGCTCTGCCCAGATACCGCTACTGCCAGATGCTGGAGGAGGACTCTTTCCGGGGACGGATGGCTGACTTCGTCTTCCTGTTCCTCTTTGGGGGCATCCTCATGGCGGTATCGTGTTGGGGTCCCCTTTCCTGTGGGTGGCGGGTGCGGAGGGGGAACGAAGACCTGCCTGTTTGGGGGCCACTCTGGGGCCCCCTCTCCGCCTGCCCTGACCCGGACCCCTGTTGCTGCCAGCTCTGTGGTTTCCTGGCAGGCCTCTTCTTCCTCAGCCAGGCCTTCACCCTCATGCTGGTGTATGTCTGGAGCCGCCGGAACCCCTCCGTCTGGATGAACTTCCTCGGCCTCCTCAACTTCCAGGCCCCCTTTATGCCCAGGGTCCTCATGGGCTTCTCCCTTCTACTCGGAAACTCCATCCTCATCGACCTGCTCGGTGGGTGGTCGATGGACTGGAGTACGAAATACAGGGGACGGGCCGGCTTGGAGGAGGAGGATTAGGCGGTGCTGCCATGGCTTCTGCACCACTTGGCCTTTCTGGGGTTCTGCCGGGCTCCTTGATGCCCCAATTTTCTGGAGGCCAGATACAATTCCTGGGGTGTCTGTTCATGCGGCTCCGTTTCCTTCCGTCACGCAGGCATTGCCGTGGGCCACCTCTACCACTTCCTAGAGGACGTTTTCCCCAACCAGCCCGGGGACCAAAAGCTTCTTTTGACGCCCGGATTCCTGTGAGTCGCACCACCCATTTCCCACCCAAAGTGGGAGCAGCCCAAGGGGATTCATTGGGGTGAATGCTCCCAGCCCCCCGAAGACTCCTTTGTGGGGGTCTCCGTTTCGGCTCCCTTCCTCCTCTCTTCGAGGAAACTAATCTTCGACCCACCGGAAGACCCGAACTATTACCCGCTTCCTGAAGACCCCCTGGTTGCTGTAGGAGACCCGGATCAGCCCCAGTAGAAGGGGACAGGACCCTTGCCCCCCCCCCGAGTCCTCTGTGCTGGATGGACATGGACGTGTAATGTGGACGGAGAACTTTAAGGACACGTTTTACCAGGAGAGAGGAGGGTGGGAGAGATGCCTCCATCCCTCCGGGATACACGGTATCGCAAAGGACCAAAAGGCACATTTGCAGCTTCTCAGCCCTGCTTCCCACAAAACCTTCACTGGCCGGACTCCCTGGGGCAGAAAATGCACCCTCATTTTCTCCGGCTCAGGCAGGAGGAGTGGGCTGTGGGCCCCCTTTAATGGACCACGCAATTCCCAAATGCTTTGGAGGAGTCTCTGTCCTGAAAACAGCCTGAAAGGCCATCTAGTCCAACCTCCGTCACCTGCTTCCAGAAAGGGGCCTAGGGTGGATTCAAGGTCTCTTGCGGCTGTTCTTTTGAAACAGGCGGTGGGACTCCCCCCCCCTACAACAGGAAAGGGCATTGAATAAACAGTGCAATTTTTCTTAATTTTGGCTGTGTGTTTAACTGTTGAAGGGAAGGAAATTTTCGGGCAACGCATACGGAGGAGAGCAAAAGGAATACCCCTCGTTGGAAATCAAGATATTAACACGTTCATTTAAAAAGTTGTCCTGAGGAAAGAAAGACACAGGTATACAGGGGAGGCCGTCCCTTTTTCTTGACCACTCAAACTAGCAGTTGCCGGGTGGGGGGGACCCAACACTGGGGGTCTCTGCCTGGCCGGCCTAGGTCCCGGAAGAGCAAACGCTCCCTGACCCCAGCTCCTCGCTGCCGCTTCCTCCTTTGGTCTTCCGGGGAGGCGACGAGGACACCAAAGAGCCCAGTGGCTTCCGGAAGGCTACCAGGCAGGAGGGTTGTTGGCCAAACACCTGATTTGCTTCCGCGGGGAGGGGGGAGGAAATGGTCGGGGTGAGTGGCTGGACAACAACCCTGCAAGGGAGGCTTGTTTCCACTTTGAACGAGACAGAGGAATAAGCAAAAGCTCCCTTTCTCTGTTTTTGGCACGCAAAATCTGGGGCTCACCTACTGGCTTTTCCTAACTAAATAGTCCCAGGTCTGCACACAGAGAAAAGTACATTTTAATGGCCAGGGGAGGGATGTGCCCACTCCTTCTCGGACTGCAAGGGGTTTGGGGAGGGCCTCCGAAGTGCCCAAAACCTCCTGAATTAATACGGCTGCATCCGTTCCGCCCCGAGCTGGAGATTGGTAAATGCTCCCCAGCCCTCTTGTCCCTCTGTGCCCCCGTCTTCCTCTCTCCCCTCCAAAATGCCAGGAAAGGCCCCCCCGTCCCTCTCCCCCACCCTGGATACCTGGGAGATATCCACGTATACCTGGGAGATATCCGGCGCCCTTCTTTCTATCGCCGCTCCTCTCTTCCCCTCCCCTCCCCTCCCTCCGGCTCCAATCCCCCCCAGCTCACCCCCGCTCCCTCTTCTCCCTGCATCCCCCTCGTCCGGCCCCATCGCCCCCTCCCTCCCGGCCCCCAATTTCTCCTCCCCCCCTTCAGGCCCCCTCCCCTCTCTCCCAGGCCCCCTCCTCCCTGCCTCCTTTCGGAACCCCTTCTTTTTCTCCTTCCCTCCTCCTTTCCTTCCAGGCCCTCACAGACCTCCGCCCGTCGCCCTTCGTCGGAGCCGACCACGTGGAGACCTGTCCCCCTCCGGCCGGAATGTGACCGACTTCCACCCGAAGGCCTGGTCCAGCGCCATCAACACCACGGCCCGAGTACGCCCGCGCCGAGGAACACGCCCCGCCCCGGGGCTCCGGATGTGGAGAGCCACGCCCACTCTTAAGTTCCCGAGCGGCGCCAGCAGAGGCGGACTTCCCCGACCGCTCTGGGCAACGCACTGAAGTCCGTTCTCTGTCTCTCTCCCTCCGGAAACCTTGACTAGAGGAAAAGCGTTCTGTGGCAGAGGGCCGTTCCCCCCCCCCCGCCATATCGCTCGGGCCGCCGAGGGGCTTTCGGCGACCGTGGAGGCTTTTTCTGCCCCCCGACACCTCCTCCCCTTCTCTCCCCCTCACCCTCCTCTGAACCCTGGTAGTTTCGTCCACCCAACCCCATTGAAGCAAAACAGCCTCCCTGCAGAGTAGGCCACTGGAGTCCCAGTAAAGAGAATGAGAAATGCGCACGCCCGCCAGAGTGGGCCCTTTGGACTGAACAAACAGAATGCAAATACATTTAAAAAAAAAATAAAAAGAATCCCCCTTCTTTGGAAGCAGAAATAAAAACAAAGTTTAAAGGGTCCTACAGAGGGCATCGAGCCCAACCGCAACCAGCTACGAGGTGGTGGCCCAAACCTAAAGTGCCCCCCAATGAGGCCCACAGCCCACCTTGTGCCAAGATTGGGTCAGAGGGGTTCTTCTCCCGCAATCCTCTGAGAGAGAGTGACTTGCAAAAGGTCAGCTGGTGGGTTTCCATGGCCAAGCATGGATTCAAACCCTCAGAACTTCACCTAAAGACCCCCGTGAAAGGACGGGGACCACGAAACCCTGCGAGGGAGGCCACCATAATCCCTCTAAGAGATCCCGCAGTTTTCAAAATAAGCGCCCTCCCTCAACTTGTGCTGCTTCTGTTTGACCCCTGCAGGAACCCCAATTTCAGGGCCAGCAGCCCGCTAGTCGGCTCCTGTTAACTGGGGGACTGCCTTGCAGGAAGAGGGTTCCCCTGCAGGACTTTTGTCCTTCGGGCCCCCCGCCTGTGCCCCCTTTTCTACCCACCCTCCAAAGTGCTGCCTGTTACTCCAGGCGGACTGCTCTGGTTCCGGGAGGGTCTACCAAAGGAAGAGCATTTCATTCAGACAGAACCTTCCAAAATCAGAAGGCAAGAGTGTCCTGCCAAACGGTACCACCACTCCTTTGTCGTTTAAAGTTTTAAATGTGCTTTCGAGGGTTCATCACAACTTGATTGTGGAATAGAAATGCCTGCTTCCCCAAGTTTTGTAAAATCTTATTTCTGTTTGAGATTATTTGGAAGCCGCTTGGGCCACATACGAATGCAAAGGTGGGACGTGAAACAAAAAAAGAAAAACTAGGTGTAGAAACTATGGCTGATGTTCCTCCTTCCCCCTCCTGCCTCCCAAACTGAACTTTCCAGGCTGCTCAAAGAGAGGCCGTCTTTTGGGAGCCCAGAGGAAATCTCTCGAACCTCCTGGTCCCTCCGGAGGAACCCCGTGGGCGTCTCAGGATTCGGAGCAAGCGGGAGAGGGGCAGAGGAAGGGCCGGAGGGTGTCCAGCACCTTAAGGTCCAGCTATCGGGATCCAAGGATGCGATTTTTATCTTTTTAGGAAAGGTACACATTTACATGGATTAAGGAAGAATCTCCCAGAGAAATAACACACATGGCTGTTTTCAAAGAGTTTAATTCAAAACGTTTCCAGATAAATGCACGTGCAAGAATTCTCTATGCTAACGCGTTGCAAGCGGAAAGTCATTCTGCAGACGTTCTACGCAGCCTCCTACACCGACGAGACCGGAAAAGGCACAGAGGCTTCTTCCCTCCCAACTAATCTCTCTACTGCAGAATAAACACAGGAAAGCTTCAGTTAAAATGGTCCCAGAAACATTTTCTCTTCTGCTTTTCAAGCCTCTAAAGCCTGAATACCTGGATAAGGCTGAAGGAACGCTCTGCACGCAGGAGGAACCGCACTCGCTTCCCGGCCCCTCCAGGCGAAGGATTCCCTCTCGGCAGGCGGAGAAGATGGCGGCAGGAGCGTTTCGGGCAGAGAAAAAGAAAGAAAAGCGGGTCAGAAAGGCGGATGGTCCCCCTCGTTTACACACCAGGATGCGCACTGAGTGAGTATTAAACAAATTCCCTTCTAATAATGTCCCATCCTGGCTTTACATCAAACCCAACATTAACAGTTCCACTCCCACAAAAAATCGGTGAGCTTCTCGAGTCCTTCGAGGAAAGGCGCCAAAGTCCGTCTTCTTCCCAAGAGAGTCAGTTTTGTCCGTTTATGCCAGTTCCGTCCATTTGAGGCATCGCTCTCCCACGAAAGGTAATTCTGGGTTCCTCCGTCGTCATGCAGGGAAAAGTCTCCCAATAAGAGAAATAAATAGTCATTGGAGGGTCTCCTCCAGTCCCGCATCACACAGTCTGATAAGGAATATGTCCAGTTTGAGATTAAAGTCCATCTTTACAATCCACTGGGATAAATATATTAAAAGAGAGAAATCTGTGGGGAAGCCCTAAAGCCTGAATCACTTCTAGGTATAGGAGAGGGTATCTACCCCAAGATTTCTATCCGATCTATCAATGGACACAGATCTCTAGGGAAAGCATTAACCCCTAGAAAGGTGGGGGGGAGTGAACCCCTGGACTTCTATTCTATTAATACACAGAGATCTCTAGGGAAGGCATGAAGCCTCTATCATTCCTAGCTACAGGGAGAGGGTACCCTAACATTTCTATCCCCTCTATTAATCGGCAGAGATCTCTGGGGGAGGCATGAAGCCTCTCTTAATCCTAGCCACAGGGACAGGGTACCCCTATACTTCTATTCCCTCTATTCATGGGGAGAGACCTCTGGGAGAGACATGAAGCCTCTCTCAGTCCGAGAACTGGGGGGAGTGTACCCCTGGATTTCTATTCTATTAATGCACAGAGATCTAAAGGGAAGGCATGAATCCTCTCTAACTCATAGCTCCAGGGAGAGGGTACCCTAATATTTTTGTCACCTCTATCCATGCGCAGAGATCTCCGGGGGAGGCATGAAGTCTCTCTTAATCCTAGCCATAGGGAAAGGGTACCACTATATTTCTATCCCCTATATTAATGGGCAGATATCTCTGGGGGAGGCATGAAGCCTTTCTAACTCCTGGAAAAGGGGGAGTGTACCCCTAGGTTTCTATTCCATTAACGCACAGAGATCACGAAAAAAGGCATGAAGCCTCTATGATTATTAGGAATGGAGAAAGGGTACCCCTATATATTTCTATCCCCTGTATTTATGGGCAGAGGTCTCTGCAGAAGGCATGAAGCCACTCTCACTACAAGAAATAGGGGGAGGGTACCCCTAGATTTCTATTCTATTAAGGCACAGAGATCTCCAGGGAAGACATGAAGCCACTATCATTCCTAGATAAGGGGAGAGGGTACCCCTGTGTTTCTCTCCCCCCTATTAATGGGCAAAGATCTCTGCGGAGGCATGAAGCCTCTCTCACTCCTAGAAATGGGGGGAATGTACTCCTAGATTTCTATTGTATTAAAGCACAGAGATCTCGAGAGAAGGCATGAAGCCTCAATGATTCCTAGGAATGGGGAGAGGCTACCCCTATATTTCTATCCCCTCTATTTCTGGGCAGACATCTCTAGGGGAGGCATGAATCCTATATCTCTACTAGAAAAAGGGGGAGTGTACCCCTAGATTGCTATTCTACGAATGCACAGAGATCTCCAGGGAAGGCATGAAGCCTCTATCATTCCTAGCTACGGAGAGAGTGTATCCCTATATTTCTCTCCCCTCTATTCATGGGCAGAGATCTCTGTGGAAAGCATGAAGCCTCTCTCACTACTAGAAATGGGGAGAGGGTACCCCTATGTTCCTCTCCCCCCTATTTATGGGCAGAGATCTCTGCAGAAAGCATGAAGCCACTCTCAGTCTTAGAAATGGGGGGGAGTGTACCACTGTGTATCTGTTGTATTAATGCACAGAGATCTCCACGAAAGGCATGAAGCCTCTATCATTCCTAGCTAAGCGGAGAGGGTACCCCTATGTTTCTCTCTCCTCTATTCATGGGCAGAGATCTCTGGGTGAGGCATGAAGCCTCTCTCACTCCTAAAAATGGGGGGAGTGTACCCCTAGGTTTCTATTCTATTAATACACAGAGATCTCCAGGGAAGGCATGAAGCCTCTATCATTCCTAGCTACGGGGAAAAGATACCCCTATATTTTTGTCCCCTCTATTGATGGGGAGAAATCTCTGGGGGAGGCACGAAGCCTCTATCATTCCTAGCTTGGGGAGAGGGTACCCCGATGTTTCTCTCCCCCCTATGAAAGGGCAGAGATATCTGGGGGAGGCATGAAGCCTCTCTAACTCCTACAAATGGGGGGAGTGTACCCCTAGATTTCTATTATATGAATGCACAGGGATCTCCAGGGAAGGCATGAAGCCTCTATCATTCCTAGCTAGGGAGAGAGGGTACCCCTATTTCTCTCCCCTCTATTAAGGGGCAGAGATCTCTGAGGAAGGCATGAAGCCTCTCTCATTACAAGAAATGGGGAGTGTGTACCCCTACATTTCAATTCTATTGATGGACAGAGATCTCCAGGGAAGGCATGAAGCCTCTCTCACTACTAGAAATGGGGGGAGTGTACCCCTAGATTTCTATTCTATTAAAACAAAGAGATCACGAAAAAAGGCATGAAGCCTCTATGATTATTAGGAATGCGGAAAGGGTACCCCTATATATTTCTATCCCCTGTATTTATGGGCAGAGATCTCTGCAGAAGACATGAAGCCACTCTCACTACAAGAAATAGGGGGAGGGTACCCCTAGATTTCTATTCTATTAATGCACAGAGATCTCCAGGGAAGACATGAAGCCACTATCATTCCTAGATAAGGGGAGAGGGTACCCCTGTGTTTCTCTCCCCCCTATTAATGGGCAAAGATCTCTGCGGAGGCATGAAGCCTCTCTCACTCCTAGAAATGGGGAGAATGTACTCCTAGATTTCTATTGTATTAAAGCACAGAGATCTCGAGTGAAGGCATGAAGCCTCAATGATTCCTAGGAATGGGGAGAGGGTACCCCTATATTTCTATCCTCTCTATTTATGGGCAGAGATCTCTGGGGGAGACATGAATCCTATATCACTACTAGAAAAACGGGGAGTGTACCCCTAGATTGCTATTCTACGAATGCACAGAGATCTCCAGGGAAGGCATGAAGCCTCTATCATTCCTAGCTACATAGAGAGTGTACCCCTATATTTCTCTCCCCTCTATTCATGGGCAGAGAACTCTGTGCAAGGCATGAAGCCTCTCTCACTACTAGAAATAGGGAGAGGGTACCCCTATGTTCCTCTCCCCCCTATTAATGGGCAGAGATCTCTGGGGGAGGCATGAAGCCTCTCTCACTCCTAGAAATGGGGGGAGTGTACCCCTAGATTTCTGTTCCATTAATGCAGAGAGATCTCCAAGGAAGGCATGAAGCCTCTATCATTCCTAGCTACGAGGAAAGGATAACCCTATATTTCTCTCCCCTCTATTCATGGGGAGAGATCTCAGGGGGAGGCATGAAGCCTCTATCATTCCTAGCTACAGGGAGAGGGTACCCCTATGTTTCTCTCCCCCCTATTGATGCACAGAGATCTCTGGGGGAGGCATGAAGCCTCTCTCACTCTTAGAAATGGGGATAGTGTACCCCTAGATTTCTATTCTACTACAACACAGAGATCACGAAAAAAGGCATGAAGCCTCTATGATTCCTAGGAATGGGGGAAGGGTACCCCTATATGTTTCTACCCCTCGTATTTATGGGCAGAGATCTCTGCGGAAGGCATGAAGCCACTCTCACTACGAGAAATGGGGGGAGGGTACCCCTAGATTTCTATACTATTAATGCACAGAGATCTCCAGGGAAGGCATGAAGCCAATATCATTCCAAGACAAGCGGAGAGGATACCCCTATATTTCTCTCCCCTCCATTCACGGGGATAGATCTCTGGGGGAGGCATGAAGCCTCTATCAATCTTAGCTCGGGGAGACGGTACCCCGATGTTTCTCTCCCCCCTATGAATGGGCAGAGATCTCTGGGGGAGGAATGAAGCCTCTCTAACTGCTACAAATGGGGGGATCGTACCCCTAGATTTCTATTCTATTAACGCACAGATCTCCACGGAAGGCACGAAGCCTCTATCTCTCCGAGCTACATGGAGAGGGTACCCCTATATTTCTCTCCTCTCTATTAATAGGTAGAGATTTCCGGGGGAGGAATGAAGCCTGCCTAATTCCTAGAAATGGGGGGAGTGTACCCCTAAATTTCTATTCTATTAATGCACAGAGATCTCCAGGGAAGGCACGAACCCTCCGTCATTCCCAGCTACAGGGAGAGGGTACCCCTACATTTCTTTCGCCTCTATTTAAGGGCAGGGATCTCTGGGGGAGGCATGAAGCCTTTCTAACTCGAAGAAATGGGCGGAGTGCACCCCTAGATTTCTATCTATTAATGCGCAGAGATTTCCACGGGAGGCATCAAGCCTCTATCACGCTTAGCTACAGGGAGAGGGTACCCCTCTATTTCTATCTCCTCTATTTAAGGGCTGAGGTCTCTGGGGGAGACATGAAGCCTTTCTGACTCCTAGAAATGGAGGAAGTGTACCCCTAAATTTATGTTTTACTAATGCACAGAGATCTCCCGGGAAGGCATGAAGCCTCCATCATTACTAGCTACGAGGTGGGGTGTACCCACAGATTTCGCTGCAATGGAACCCCTGGGAGTAAGGGCAACACCCTAAAAACAGTCATTTTTAATTATTCCTATGTTTCCAAACAGAAGTAGAAGGGAGCACAGTAAAAATAAACTTACACAGTTTGAAAACCTTCCTGAAACAATCAAAATAGAACTGAGCACTCTTACATCAGCAAAATTCTCAGGTACACATGTGTGGAGGGAGGAATTCCCGGCCTCGGACCAGAACGTGAGAAACGTCTCCGGATTTGAGCCCAAATGCGGTTCGGACCCTGTCTGGAATACTGAACCCCGTGTGGCATGAAGCTCTTAGAGCAGATATATAAGCGGAAGACCCCTCCGCTGGGCCGTAATGGCCGCTTGTCCCTCTGCTCCCCAAAGGGCCACCGCGTGCCTCCTTCCCTCTCTGCCTGGCCTTCCTCCCGGGGTCTGAGAGGATCAGGTAGAGTAGAAAAGAGCCATGCTTTCCTACACTCTGCCTCACGCAAATGAAAAGGGGTAAATCCAATAATTAGACTACATATTAAGGGGACTTCTGCTGAACATCCCAGCTGCACCGTGTTACAGGCAACGTAGGGAGGGGGTGCTAGAACTACTGAGCCTTTCCTCCTCATACCTGGCTTGCAATGCCCCACCCGCGTCTACAAGTTCGGGGGGGGGGAGTCTATTACTGCGTGCTAAATGCCTCGGGAGAACCACTCCAGCCTGTAGGGAGTTCCCTTGAGACAGGGAGCCATGCCTGAGGGAAAGACGGCTCCCTAACTCTGATTACAGAGTGGAGCATCCTCCCGGGTACCCCAGGGGTTCAAGGGCCAAGTGTTACCCTCCTCCTGGGTTCCCCACTGGCGCTTTGTGGCTAATAATAATAATAATAATAATAATAATAATAATAAAATTTATTTTTATCCCGCCTCTCCACATGGATTGTGGTGACGAACAACAATGATGCATTAACTACATTAAAAACATTACCCGGCTAGTGGTCTCGAACCCACCCTAGCAGAGAGGGCGGGATTCCCCTCCGGAACCGGTTGGATCTCCCCGATGCCGCCTCGGTCTGGTCTCAGCCGGGAGATGTGGGTGGCAACCAGGCCCTGAGTTCGCTCCTAACAGAAATCCCACAAGACTGACAATCACACCGACCTCGGCCTCGAGCGACCGCTCAAACAATCCACGCATTCATTTTAATGTGTTTTTTATTATGATTTTAATTATATATTTGTTTTTAGAGTGTTTTATGTTTTTAACATATTTTAATGTGTTTCAATCATGTATTTAATTGCATTTTAATTTCCGCTGTACCCCGCCTCAAGCCTTCAGGAGAGGGGGGTAATGCTTGCTGTTTTTAGTACTGTGGTTGTTATTATGTTGTTGCTGCAAATATTAATAAGCGGCTTCACATTCGTCACACCACACCAGACACAGGCGCAAACTTCTAAATACAGCACAATATCAGAAAACCAGCACTTCCTGCACAGACCTACACACCTTCACCTTCTCCTTTGAAACGCCTGTAAAATCCCTGACGCTTCAAGCAAATATGCAAGAGAGCCCTCGCCACGCACACCTCCAATTACAACACTCGTGCAAAGCAGCAAAAATCCACACGGCAAGACTGGCACCACAAACCACCCATCCCCTGGCAGAACAAAAGCACAACTACACACGACCCCTGGTTGCCACCTGCAGTTCCCGGCTGAGAACAGAACAACGCGACACCGAGGAGCTCCCTCCGGGTCTGGAGAGCGTTTCGCCCTCCTGGCCGCCCCTCCCCAAACCTGAAGTAGACGTTTAGGAGGAAAAAGCGGGAAAGGAGGACTGGAAGGAAAAACAGCTAGATTGAGGATCCCTCCCAAACTCACACACAATGGCAGATTGATGAACACAACGAAAGGTTTCTTGGGGGGCTGCGTTCCTCAAGAGAGGGAGAGCTCCCATAGCAGTGGAACAGTTCCTCTCAGGCTAGCTTACTAGTTGCAGGGACCTGAGTTCTAATCCCGCTTTCCCTCAATACAACTCAGAGCCCAGCTGCTGGACAAACCTCTTCTCGTCCTGCCCCCTTCTGGCGAGGCTGGGGTCCCTGCCCTCAATCTGCGTGGCTTCGCGACCAGGGAGGCCTCGAAGGCCGCCCGACGCTGCTCTGAGACCCCATAAAGGGATGAGGGAGGACTGCAGTACCAGAACTCCCAGGCAGCTGGGACCCCGTAGGAATTTTTTTTAAAAAAATGCATTAAACCACAGGAAGGCATAATACCTAGAAATAGTGGTAGCCATATCTAAACCCACGAAGGGTCTTCCTATGGACTCATCTCGTTTCCAGGGTCTTCCCAGTTAAGGAAGACTGAGCTGCAATGGCTGGCAAAAAGATCTGCCCCTCCTACGACAGCCATTTAGGCTCCCCTTCTCAGCAACCTCCCCACCTCTCCACTGTCCTTTCTAAATGCAGCGAATACAAACCTACCCCCGTTCCAGACAGGGTCGTGCCCTGGAGCTCTGCAAATACAACATGGAATTGGAGCTTTTATTTCCGATCCCTTTTCCAATTATGCCTCGCTTGGGAATTCCTCCCTCCTTCGTTTTACAGAACACGATTGACACACATGGTATTATATTTTCCATACAGATACCAACCTTGATACCCAGGTCCCTCCTTCGCGGGATGACAGGTCCGGCAGTGATGTTTTTGCCCCAAAATCCCCGCTTTTCTTTCCCCCTCCCCTGAATTTTGACCCACCCTCTGAAAGCTCATTCCCCCGCTTTGGGGAAAGCCTTTGGCAGGGGGACATCCTGGGTGATTCTCACTTGTCAAAAATATCTTCTTCCAGGACAAAGTGTAACCCCTCAGCAGACACCCCGACATTCAGGACCTGCCCCTAGTCCTCTCTCCACCCCAGGCCTCCGAAACAGACCTGTTTTCTGTTTGCTTCTCCGAGCGTTTTGTCTGCGATCCTGTGTCTTCTCTAACGAACCTCCACGCCTTTGGCTCTTAAAGTACTTTAGTGGAGGAAGGGATCGACTGAGAGACCTTTTTGCATTTGCTTAACCGGATCTCTCTTGCTTTTGCCCTTTTCTTCGACGTGTGCATCGTTCCCTCTCTGTACTGAATTTTGTTCCAGTGTTTTATTAATGTGCCATCACTTTCACGAGAATAAGATTCTTACTCAAGTCGTTTCGACAACTGTCACGCTTGTCACGTTTGGGACAAGACCTTTTGTGCTTTCCTTGTTTGGTAGGAACGTACCTGACTGTAGTGAAAATTCGTGATGTCCCACCTGCCAAAGGAGAGACCCCCCGCCAGCCATCTTAAAAACATTTCCGTACTAAGCAAGAGTGTGAAGTGTGAAGAAATCATTTAAGACAATGCTAAGCAATTAGAAAGCCTAAAGCAAACTGTGTGGTGTGAATTACAGGAATGTGAGCTACAAATAAAATGAGAACAAAACGGTCACATCCACAGGTGGAGGGGTGAGGAGGAACCGGCCAGAAACTGCACATGAGAAAAGGATCCCGGGACGGCAGTCAAACGTTACAGAGACCCCAACTGGAAGGCTCCACTCTGTTCTCCCTGCTGCCCTCCAACTACGCATCCCGAAGGGAAGGGATCCCAGAGGGGCGCGAGGGTTATCAAGTGCCAGAAGACTCTTTGCTGCTGCTGCTGCTGAGCCATGAAGACTCACGGGGTGGCCCTGGGCCGGTCACTCTCTCTCAGCCTCATCTAACACTGAATGGGGGCCTCTCACTTCCGAGCTAAAGAGAAGGACCCCCACTTGGCCACGTGTTCCAGTCCTTCCTCTGGGATTCCGAGGGCCCCCTGGTCCAACCTACTGTCTGGACGGGAATCCAGATTACGCCACTCCTGACGGGCGGCCCTGAATAAAGTTTGGCCCAGAAATCCCCAATGAAGGAGACTCCGCCACCTGCGAAGCCAGCAGTCTTCCGGGGGAACGGACCGGGCTTAACGTGGGAGAAAGACTGCGTTGCAAACAAAAGCGTTATGCATCTCCTCTCTGTCTCTTTCTCACATAGAAAACTATATTTTTTAATTCTCTAGCCATGGTTAGAGGCTCATAAATCAAAGGAGAAGCTCTGAGTAAGAGGAATTCCTCAGGAGCACACCAGGAGGTGCTGCAGAAAGAGCCCGTGGGGTACAAAGGCTTTATCTTAATAGGCCACCCAAACAAAGAGTTGCCTTCTTCCTTCCTTCCCTCCTTCCTGATTTTAGGACAGACGAACTTCCAAGCCGTAGGGTTCAGGGGTGGCACTGCTAGGCCCCTCCTCAAGGAACTGAGCCAGGGCCATTTAAAGGCACACAACCTGGCAACCATCCCTAAATCCGGGGGGGGGGGGAGACCTGGGGCCTTACTGTTATCTTCCACCCTTCACTTTCAGGGATCAATCTCAGGGGGTTCAAGAATTAACCCGTCACCCCTTCCTCCACTTTTCCCTAACCTCAAAGGACCCGGACGGTGCGGTCCCTTTGGTGGCCCTTTCCTCCAGCTTTTCCTTCTCCCCAACATCCTTTTGAAATACAGAAAACTCTACACTGTTCTCCAGGTGGGGCCTCCCTGTGGGTCTGTGCAAAGCCAGAAGGACCTTTGGGGCTTAATTTCTGGCCTTTTCCAATGACGGCTGATCAGAAACGCAGCCCTTTTCACAGGAGTCGCAGCCACGAGCCTTCCCCCCTCGGCCGGTCCCTCCCAGCCCACATCCCGCGTTTACGTACTGGAATTTCATAAACATTTTGTCCTGGTGTCATCCCTTCAGAAACGCATTCCCCAAATTTCTCTTTTAAAGCCCATTTGAATCCCAACCCACCCTCATTTAGAACATTTTGCCCCGTCTTTCTTTGTTTATATCACATTCCTTTGCGTTACATTTTCTTTACTTTACATTACAACACATTCCCTTTGTTTATGTTACGTTATCCCTTGCCTTCTGAAACATGATTACCTGAATCCCATTTTCCCACATCAAGCTGATAAATCAAAAGCTTATTTTCATCTCAACCTTGTGGTGTAGGTACATTTTGCATTTACTTCTCAGAATGTTTGGCCCGCAAGCCTGCAGTTTCCCCAACAGACCTCCAGAGCTTTGCCTCTTAAATTAACGGCTCCTAAATTTAAACAGCAAAACAGTTTCCCCAGGACAAAGAAATTACTTGGAGAGAACCGAGTTCTAATCCCGTGTCACCTCAATACTACTATAAGCCCAGCTACTGGGGAAATTTCTATCTGACTGCCATATTCTAGTGAGGCTTGGGTCCCTGGTCACAATCTGCGTGGCCTGAGGACCAGAGAGACCTCGAAGGCCCCCCCTCTCCCCATAAACAGATCCGGTAGGACTGGATTACCAGAACCCCCATGCAGCTGGGACCCCCCAGGAATTATGCGTTTAACAATGAGAACTATTTGAAGGTGAGGCCTCCCAAGAATGAGGATGCCACGCTATGCTAACCTGGGAGAAAAACAATGTTTTTAAAGCATACCAAGTCATAATACGATATAAGGCTAAGAATTATTGGTACATGAAGCAAAGCTAGACCCATAAAGGACCTCCTCGCTTCTCAGAGTCTTCCCAGTTAAGGAAAACCGGATTATAAGGGCTGGGAAAAGGACTTCCCCCTTTCGGACCTGACAACGCCTGTCCTGCTCCCAGTGGGCCCAGCAAACTTCTGTCCCCTTAACTGGTCTTGCTGGGCCTAAGGAGGATTTACCTCCTGCAGGAAGAGAACCTGGGAGCCTTTAGCGGCCGTTTTCATCCTGGGTGCTGCAGAAAATCAAAATTAAAAAGGGCCGCTACAGCGCTATATACCAGCCACAAAAGACGTTTTGACTATCACATCACACTGTAACACTTACAATCACTATTTTGCACTCTGTGTATTCTCCAGAGATACTTATTCTCATTATTTTAGCTTTCTGGGGTGCTGGTGTCTTAGATCCTATTCACAGACAATTAAGTTCAAAGGGACCCCAGTGGTCATCTAGCCGAACCTCGGCAGGACAGAAATCCCTCTAACTCACCCCTGAAGGGTGGCCAAGAAATCCTCTTCCATTTCAGAGCCATTAACTTAGGAGGCAAATTTGGCTCTTCGATTAAGGCAGCAGAGATGTGTTGGGGGATCTCTCAACATCTCTGCATTTGCTCTATGCGGTCTTCTACATTCCTCTCCCCTCCGACATTCATTTTCCTATGCAATTTTTGCACGGTTTTCTCGTTGCTTCCACGGCAGTCAGAGTCTTACCTGCCTCGCCAGAACGCTGTTTCCGCTGTTACTCTTGACACACGCCTAAAAGTCAAACTTCATGACGCCCCCTCCCCTGCAAGGAAACTGAACCCCCTCCCCCAAAAAACAGTTCCCCGCACAGTTAAAACATGGGAAGAAAACAAAAACATTGAAGGCCACTCAAAGCAATGAGAAAGTATGGCTGAAAGGGAGAGACAGGATTAAAAACAAGTACGAAATGCACTGAGAGCAGCGGCAAGAGAAAAGCCTTGGGGGGCAAGGGTGGGATGGGGGGCGCCTGGTACGTGAAGGGGCCAAGGAAACACGGGCAGAGGCCCCCGAGATCCCGGGACCTATTTCTACCTCCTGCCCTCCAACAGAATTTCTAAACTAGAAGAGAGCTCTCCAGTGGGGAGGGGGTCTCCCGGCCAGTGGTCCATCTACGCCCCGCTGAGCCAGGGAATGGCTGAGCTTGGGCTGCCCTCCTCTCAGCCTGACCTAAAACTGGATGGGATTCTGGAAGGACAAAATGGAGGGTAGGAGAGCCATGCGGCGGCAAATGGCGGCCGGCCTTTTAAACGAAACCTCAAAATCACCTGAGGAATCGAGACAGCCTCTCCCAGCGTCCAGAAGCTACAAAAGCCTGGGAGATTCTGACGCCGACCTGGGGGCCAAAAGGGTTTCTAGCCAAGGGCTCAGAAGCTCTTCTGAAGGAGGAGGCTTCCCGAGACAGGAGGAGAGCTCTCCGGCTCGATACTCGGGGAGCGTTAAGCGCAGGGCGCGTGAAGCACCGTCCCGCCAACAAAAAATGGGGTCTCCCCCCGGAACGGGACTTCTGCGAGACGTGAAGTCCCGCGTGGGCCACGAGGGACATCCCTATGACGGGCCAGGGCCACCTCCCCAGGTCCAAAGAGTTCCTGTGCCCAGATCCAGAGGTCTGCTTGGTTTCCCCAAGGTGTCCGGAAAAGCCCTGCCTTTCTATACTCTGCCTTTACTAAGTAATAAGGGGGCAAACCTATTCCTTAGCCTACATATTACGGGGGCTTGTGCTGTACAGTCCGGCTGCACCGTGTTACAGGCAATGTGGGGCGGGGGGATGCCACAGCTCCTGAGCCTCTGCTCCTACTACGTCGCTCAGAGCGCCCCAGCCACGTCTACAGGTGGGGTCCTGTGGGGGGGATTTATTACTGGGTGCAAAATGCCTCGGGAGACCCCCCCAGGCCCTGTAGGGAGCTCCCCCGAGACAGGGAGCCATGCCTGAGGGAAAGACGGCTCCCTTCCTCCGGTTACGGAGCGGAGCAGCCTCCCGGGCACCCCAGAGGCTCAAAGGCCGAGCGCCACCCTCCTCCCGGGTTCCCCGCTGAAGCCTTCAGGCTTACGGCCGGCCAGCGGTCTCCAACCCCCCCCCCGGAACTACGATGGAACCCCCGGGAGTGAATGCACCCCCCAGGAAACCCCCATCCCTCTCCATACCTCTGCTCACGGATCCCAATTAGAGACCGCCCCCCAACCAGCTGTTTAGCCTTCCCATCTCCCTCCCCATTTCGTTCCTCTAGAACATGTAATTCCAGTTTAGAGAATGACGGACCGGGAAGGGCGAAATGCTCTGCTAACCGTTCTGGGGCGCCGCCCCCTTACGGGGCCCTTCCGGAGGGGACCCCCAAAGGCAGCCGGACTTCCGTCCCTTCCTCCTTCTGCGCGGGGACCGTCCCGTTTGCCCGACGCGGGACGCGGAGGGGCGTTCCCGGCGGGGGACGGCGTGGGTCACGCTGGAGGGGGAGCGGGTAAACGCCCCCCTGGCGCGATGGACGGTGTTCCGGGGACCCGCGGCGTCGCTCCCCGGGTGGATGAGGGGGCAGAGTCGGTGTGGGGGGTTGCCGCGGGCTCTCCCTCCCGCACCGCCACGCCGGGCACGGTTTCCATTTGTCGGCACGCGGCCGTTCAGGGCGAGGGGGCCTCCGTGGGCGGGGAAAGGCCGGGGGCCCGGAGCCTGAGAGGGGGTCCTCGATGCCGCCTAGGTCCGGTCCCTGCCGGGAGCTGCGGGCGGCAACCGGGGCCCTGAGCTCACTCCTAACAGAAATCCTACAAGACTCAGAAACACACCAACCTCCGCCTGGAACAACCCACGCAAACAATCCACACACACACACACACACACACATTTTGATGTGTTTTTAAGTTTATGATTTTATTTATATGTTTGCATTTTAAAAGTTTTGCGTTTTTGGTGTATTTCAGTGTATTTCAAGCATGTGTTTTCATTGTGTTTTAAGCTCTCTCGTACCCCACCTCAAGCCCTGAGGAGAGGGGGGGTAACCGAGATTGTTATTAATACGGTTACTATTCCGTTGTTTTGTTTTTATTGTTATTATCAATGTTATTAAAGAAGTCCACGTTCTTCGCACCACAACAGACACACACAACAGATATCTAAGTACAACACACCATCACAAAGCCAGCAATTCCCGCACGGACCTACACACCTTAACGCTGCCCCCTGAAACGCCCCACCGGATCCCTGACGCTGCAAACGACTAAGCAAAAGACCTCTAAACACACACGCCCCAAATGACAGCACTCACACGCCAGACCGGCACCACAACCCACTCGCGGCCAGGCAGAACGACAAGAGACACACACAACCCAACAGCGGTTGCCCCCTGCAGATTTCGGCTGAGACCGGGCCGAGGCGGCATCGAGGAACTCCGACCGGTTCCGGAGGGGAATCCCGCCCCCCTCAGACTCTGGACCCCCCGGCGTTTCCTCGCCCCCAGAGAGACCCCCGCCCGGAAGGGTGGCGGGCCCCCGAAGGGAAAGCGTAGTCCGGACGGCCGTAC
Source organism: Cyclura pinguis (assembly GCA_030412105.1). Lineage (NCBI taxonomy): Eukaryota > Metazoa > Chordata > Lepidosauria > Squamata > Iguanidae > Cyclura > Cyclura pinguis. The sequence goes on from CM059608.1 coordinate 33,408,818, forward strand.
CGGGGGGGGAGAGGCCGCCACAAACCCTGACGCCGAGCCCGTCCCCCGATCGACACTGGGAGCGAGACCGCGGGGCCCCACAACACCGCCCATCACCCCCAGGGGACCATTATCCCGCTCCCCCCTCGGCGTGACCCCCGCCGCCCCCTCCCGAGAAGGACCCCCCGCATTCAGCGTAGGGCAAAGGGGAGGGTCTCTGTGCAGAGAGAGGGAGGGAGGGAAGGGGGCTGAAGGAGAGGCGGCCCCCAGAAGAGGAAGCAGAGCATTTCCCCCTTCCCGGTCCCCCATTCCCAAAGCTGGAAGTAGATGTTTTGGAGGAAAAAAATGGAGAGGAGGATTGGAAGGAAAAACAGCTAGATTGAGAAACCTTCCCAAACTGAAACCCAGTGCCAGACCTATGGAGAGAGATCCAGGTTTCTCGGGGGGGCTGCATTCACCGAAAGGGCTTCCATGGCAGTGAAACAGTTCCCCTCGGGCTATCTCCTTACTTTCAGGGAACTGAGTTCTAATCCTGTGTCACTTCAATACTACTGTAAGCCCAGCTGCTGGGGAAACCTCTATCTGATCGCCCCGCCCTGGCGAGGCTTGGGAGACCTTGAAGGCCCCCCGAAGCTAGGCTGAGACCCCATAAAGGGATCAGGGAGGACTGGATTACCAAACCTCCCATGCAGCTGCGATCCCCCAAGAATTACGTTCTTTAAACAAGCGACAATCAAGTCTAATAATGAGAACTATCTGTAGCTAGGGCCTCCCGGGAAGCAGGATGCCAAGCTACGCCTGCCAGAGAAAGTAACTTGGGAGACAGCTGAAGTCACCCCATGAAGGGCCCCCCTATGGACTCCTCCAGTGGTCCCTCCTAACACATCGTTTTAAAACATATTAAGGCGTAATAGGATATAATCCTGAGAACTACGGGTGTTGGGAGCTAAGCTGGACCCGTGAAGGGCCTCCTCGCTTCTCGGAGTCTTCCCAGTTAAGGAGGACTGAATTATAAGGGCTGGGAAAAGGATTTGCCCCTTTCGGGCCCTGCAACGCCTCTCCTGCTCCCAGTGGCTCCAGCAAACCTCTGTCCCCTTAACTGGTCTTGCTGGGCCCAAGGAGGATTTACCTCCCCCAGGCATTAAAACTGGGAGCCTTCGGCAGCCATTTTTTATTTCGTCTGCAGCAGAAAATCTAAGTTAGAAAGCACTACTACATCGTTACGTCTCAAACATCACAGATGCTTTTTCTAATTTGCACTCTCCGCATGCTCTAGAGCTAGCTTCTCTCCATCTGGTTTTAGATCTTTTGGATGCTGAGGACTGAGACCCCAGTTGCAGACTGTCAAGTTAAAGGGGACCCCAGCGGTCATCTATCCCAACCCCAATAGGATGGAGAGGCACATTAAGGCACCCCTGAAGGGTGGCCGCGGGATTCCTGCTTTGAAAACTCCCACGGAGGAGTCCCTTGTCGCGTGTACCACGGGCAGACCGAGACCGTACAGCACGGAGCACGTTAGGCGTGCGCCCCCACCCTCCCTCACGCTCAAAACCCCTTTTTGTTTCTCTCATCAGAACAACCCCAAGAAAAAACACCGACACAGGTTTTCAAAATTCTTTATTACAAATCCCGTTTTAAATGTCTATCTCCCTGTAATAATAGCATGAATACGCCCCTTAGGTATAACTTAGTTGTAGTATGCAAATGTTTCAAGTTAAGATTGTAAAATTATTATAAATCTCTTTCAATCCCATCGTCGGAGGAAGGAGGGATCTAAATTTAATCCAGGGGTAAACCGATGAACTGCGTGCAACTCCTTACAAGTTCCTGCCAGTGCCAGTAAAGGCTGCAGGGAAAGTCAGGGTGGCATCGAGGCTTTGCATTAATAAGCCACCCAAACGCACAGCTCCCTTTTTCCTTCCTTCTCCTGCTGTAAACATTTTCCTTTCTCTCTATGGTTAGGGTCTGTGGGAGTTCTTCCAAAATCAAGAAAGAAGTCTCCTTCTTGCCACAACCAGACAGAGGCCCTGGCTGTTTCTAAAGTTTTGCTTGTGCATGACCTGCGTTTTTAAAGACTTGATTTTATTTTGTTTTAGGAGTTCTTGAAGAACAGGACAGAAAATCTCCTTGGTTCTTCTGCTTTGGGGCTGATTTAACCAGAGAAGAACCAGCAAACTGAATCAGGCTGAAGAACTGCCTCTGGGACTACGCTTCAAAGGCCGAAGGTTTTAACACCGGGACCTCTGGATCTGCGGGCTGAAACCCACAAAAGCCCGCATGTGTGCGTCTGCGTGTGTGAGGGGGGACACCTTGGAGAAAAGCAGCCAGACAACACTTCACTGGTCTGCAATGCGGAGGCCTCGTCCCCTCGATTTACTCCGGGAGCGGCACTACCAAGGATTTTTATACCCGTATTAAGCCAGCAGGCCTCGAGGCGGCAATCCGGATCGAGGCACAGGAACAAAAGTGAAGGTGCCGCCTGCTCAGGGGCATCTGCAAACTAATTCAAAATGGCGGAGGCACAGCCATTTTGGTACTGGCTCCATGCTGAGTCCTTCCAGGAGCCCCCAAACTGCCTGAAGTGTATTTAAGAGGAGATTCCTGGAGGGTGAGCGCGTAATCTATGGATGGGGGCCATTTTGGGTCATCTGCTGCGTGTGTAAGGTTGTGTTTCAAGCTGGAAACAGATTCTTACCCAGCTCTGTTCCTCTTCAGCGTGGTTCCGTTCTTTCCAAGCTGCCTGTCCCTCCGAGTTGGCCGCAGTGGATTTGAAGGATTAAAGAAACAGCCGTCCCTGCGTTAATACAAAATACTGCTGCTTACATGCCTTAAATTCTCCTTTTCTGTCTTTTTAAAAACTAAGTTTTTCTGTATCCAACTACTCTGACCTCGGGCCCTATTTTCTAGGAAACTCACTTTTAATTTTTTCCCCCTAAATAACCCTTTTACACAATTAAGATGTTTATCTTATCTTTTGGTGTTTTTCCTTAATTTGAGTAACCTGCCCTGGAACCTGAATAAGGAGAAAGGCATGAATTCAAGAAACAAATCCCCTTTGGTTTCCCTTTTTCCTTGTTCTTTAATCATGTCTTCTCCTTTTTTCCTTTTCAATTCTTCTTTACTGTATTTAAACGGTGTATTGCATTGCTATGTCTTTGTGTTGCCTTTTCAGCAATGTCAACTTCTTGCTTTTTAAAAAACATTTTTATTGAACTTACCTTCCAAAAGGAATCCTGTGGTGTTTTCCTTAAGATGTTTGTAAGCTGCCTTGCATCCTGTATAAAAACAATAAACAACAATAAGAAAACCCACCTCATCCTGCCAGGAAAACTGCACGGCCTCCATTTTCCCCTCAGGTTTTCAAGAATTTTTGGCCTTGTATGTTTTCAAAATACTTACTTTTAAAAAAGACAGTATTATAGTACTTACCTTTGAAACTTTATCCTACGGCCTTTTTTAAAAAACGTTCCGAAGCTGCCTTAGTTCCTGTATGAAGAAAAAAACAGTAAATTAATTCAGTGAATAAAAAAAACAAAGTTCACTTCATCCCCTGAAGAAAGCTGTAGATTACCTCCATTTTCCTCACAGACTGCACATTTTGAACGTTTCTGGCTTCATTTCTTCCAAAATGCAATTGATTTTCCACTGCTTGGCTCCCATTAACTGTGCTTTTTTAAAAAACGCCTTCGTTTGTCCTTTTCTTTTCAGTCTTTATCTTATTTGTGTACCATCTTGCTGTCCCTCCGTTTTCCTTCTCTCATGTTGTTACTCTAAAAAAAAAAAAACCGTTTTCTGCAATTAATTTTTTAAGCTGGCTCCTGTGCTGTTTTTTTAAAAAATACTTCTAAACTGCCATGAGAAGAAAAAGACAGAAAACAAACAGTAAAACTCACCTCTTCCCTCCCATCCCCTCAGGAAAAATGTGGATGGACCCGATTCCCCCCCCAACAGCACATTTTCAGGCTTTTTGCCCTTTTTTGTTTTAAGAACACTCCCTTTCTTCCAAAATGTAACTTCGCCCCCTCCCATTTCTTCTGCTTCCCTTAAGGGGCTTCTCTCCTCATATTTTTTTTTCATGCACCTCTGCTGTGCTTTGTGGTCTTGACATTTTATTTTTTCTTCTGTAGACGTATTTTTAATGCACATTAAGTACGTATGAAAGTACCTGTCGGCCTTGGGTTGGGTTTCTTTCCAAGCACCCGTGAAGTATTTCTTGCCTTTTACAGAGCCCGTCCTTTAAACGAGGCTCCGTTTACTCAAAATGCCGGCCAGCCCCCCTCCAGCCCGTCGGGGAACAAACAGGGATAATTACAATGGGGAAATAACTGAGGTCAAACCCACCCCATTCCCCTCAGCATAGCCGGGGGAGCCCCCCATTTGGCCCCCAAGCAAACCGCAATATTATTATTAGTCATGTGCACTTTTTCCTCCAAAGCCGGGAGCCAGAGCGCCTCCAAGTTTTAACGAAGCAGTACCCTTAAAAGGCATATTGGAATGAAACCAAGCCATTTGAATAAACGGGCGAGTAATCGGACAACGGAGGGGCGAGCGAGGGCCCTTACCTGCAGGCTCGCAGCCTCCCTTCCGAGCTGGCTCTCGGTCCCCGCGGAGCGTCTGAGAGAAAATGGCGTCTGAGAGAAAATGGCGGGCAACCCGGAGCTGAGAAGGCGCGGTTTGCGCATGCGCGCTGCCGTACATGGCTTTCCTTCCCGATGTGCGGAGGGGAGGGGGCCGGAGAAAAGGCGGGAGAGAGCTTCCGAGGAAAAGCCCCGCCGAGGTCGCCGGGCAGCCAGTTCTAACTCCTGAGGGGCAGCCAGGGTGGCCAATAGCATCCCGTGAATGTTGAAGGGGACCAAAAGCGAGAGAAAGCTTCTCCGTGAGGGGAAGGTCTATTACGCCTTCTTTTTGGGAACAAAGCCCGTAGCAAGCCCCTGATGTGCAGGAATGCGGACCAAAAGGCGGCCTCCAAACCAGGGGGAGATTGAGCCAAATAGGGGGAAAGTCAGCTGAGGGAAAGAGAAAAGGCGCGGCGGCGGCGGCACTGCGCATGCGAAGTAGAGTCCCCCTCCCTCCTCCCTTTCGGCGCGATCCCAGAGCGCGTGACGGGCATCCTCGTTGTCCAACCGGAGGCTCGGAACAAGGGCGGGCCAGGATTTTAACAATTGGCGGGAGCGCTGTCGATATAAAAGGCTTCGTGAGGCCGGGAGCGAAGAGAGAGCCGGTTCTGAGGAGAGAGAGAGAGTTTCCAGAGTGTCGAAGAGGCCTTAGTCTGCCTGACGGGCGTCTTCTTTTTCGACCCGTTGGTATTTCCTTTGCGTAAGTAGCCTGGCCTCTTAAGTGTAGCGTTTATTTAAAACCATGAGGCGCTTCGGCTCCTAACTTTGGGGGAAGAAGGTGGCTGATGGTAATAACGATAATAGTAGCAGGGATGATAATAGTGGAGTTTCCTTGGGGGTAAAATGGAGGGCTCCCCTGGCTATGCTGAGGGGAATGGGGTGGGTTTGTCCTCACTTATTTCTCCATTTTTATTATCCCTGTTGGTTCCTGGTGGGGCTGGAGGGGAGTTGGCCGGCATTTTGAGTAAACGGAGCCTGGTTTAAAGGACGGGCTCTGAAAAAGCCAAGAAATAATTCACGGGTGGTTGGAAAGAAACCCAGCCCAATGGCGACAGGTACTCTAATGCCTGCTTAAAGTGTTGTAAAAAATATGGATATAGAAAAAACAAAATAATAAAGTTGTAAGGCGCAGTGAACATGTAGTGGAGAAAAAAAGCTTCTCAGAAGAAAAGGTATTTAAACAAAGCAGGGGAAATGGGAGGGAAGTGGCAAGAGGTGGAGAAGAAGTTACATTTTGGAACAAAAGGAGCCTTTTTGAAAGAAAAAGAGAGCAAAAACCCTGAAAATGTGCAGTTTGGGGTAAAAAAATAAAGTCCCTCAACATTTTACCTGAGGGGATGGGAGAGAGGAGGAGAGTTTTGTATTTATGTAATGCCTTTCTCTTCATATAGAATGCAAAAAGATTTTTTAAAAAGACACCAGAGAAGACAGTTTAAAGCACTAGTTGTAGAAAAGCTTTGTTTTTTGGGAAAGCAATCATGAGAGAGATAAAAGTTCAGAGATAAAGCAAAATAATATAGAAATAAAAAATAGTAAAGACTAGAATCAAGGAAAAAATTGAAGGTATTTTATAAAAAACAGACACAGTTAATGAGAGCCAAGAAGGGTGGAAGAAGTTACATTTTGAAAGAGAGGGGATGTTTTTAGAGAAATGAAGGCAAAAATCTTTACAATGTGCAGTCTGAGGGGAAAATGAAGGGAATCCTCAGCATTCTTGAGGGGATGAGATGACTTCTATTTTTCTTACTGAACTTATTTAATGTCTTCTTCTTCATACAGGATCCCTGGCAGCTTACCAACGTTTTCAAAAGGCACCACAGGATAAAGTTTGAGAAGTAAGTTCTTCAAAGTGGTTTTTTTCAAAAAGTAAGTTTTTATAAAAGAAATATGGTCAAAAATCTTTAACATCTGAGGGGAAGTGAAGGTCATACAGTTCTCCTGAGCTGATGAGGTGGATTTTATTGTTGTTATTTCTTTTTATACAGAAATCCAAGGCAGGATACAACCATTGCAAGGAAGACAGCATAGGATTCATTTTGGAAAGTAAGTTCTACCAGTTTTCTTTAAAGAACAAGAACTTGCCATTGCTTTAAAAGCAACGCGAACGTGTAGCAATGTAATATACAATTTGAAAAGGAAGAACTTGGAATTGCTACATTTTTGCATTGCTTTTTCAGTAATGTAATACGTAATTTAAATATAGTAAAAAAATTAAAGAAGAAAAGGAAAAGAAATTTGAATAAAGAACAAGAAAAAAAGAAGACAAAGGGGATTTATTATTTGTTTATTCAATGAAGGCTTTTCTCCTTGTTCAGGTTCCAGGGCAGGTTAAGAAAATTAAGGAAAAACTCCGAAGGATAAGATAAAAATTCTAACTGTGTAAAAGGGTTTTTTTAAAGAAAAAAAAGTGAGTTTGGTTGGAAATAGGGCATAAAGTCAGATTAGTTGTGGATGGAGAAGCATAGTTTTTAAAAAAGACAGGAAAGGAGAATTGAAGGCATCTGAACAGCAGTATTTTGTATTAACGCAGGGACAGCTGTTTCTTCAATCCTTCAAATCCACTGCAATCTAAACGGGGGAACTGGCAGTTTGGAAAGGACGGAGCCACGTGGAAGAGCAACAGAAACAGGTAAGGATCTTGTTTCAGCTTCAAACACAACTTTGCACACGCAGCAGATGACCCAAAATGGCCCCCATCCATAGATTAGGCGCTCACCCTCCAGGAATCTCCTCTTAAATACACTTCAGGCAGTTTGGGAGCTCATGGAAGGACTCAGCATGGAGCCAGTACCAAAATGGCTGTGCCTCCGCCATTTTGTATTAGTCTGCAGATGCCCCTGAGCAGGCGGCCCCCTCACTTTTGTTCCTGTGCCTGGATCCGGATTGCCGCCTCGAGGCCTGCCTGCTTAATACGGGTATAAAAATCCTTGGTAGTGCCGCTCCCGGAGTAAATCGAGGGGACGAGGCCTCCGCATTGGAGACCAGTGAAGTGTTGTCTGGCTGGTTTTCTCCAAGGTGTCCCCCCTCACACACCCAGACGCACACATGCGGGCTTTTGTGGGTTTCAACCCGCAGATCCAGAGGTCCCGGTGTTAAAACTTTCGGCCTTTGAAGCGTAGTCCCAGAGGAAAGTTCTCAGCCTGATTCAGTTTGCTGGTTCTTCTTTGATTAAATCAGCCCCAAAGCAGAAGAACCAAGGAGATTTTCTGTCCTGTTCTTCAAGAACTCTTAAAACAAAATCAAGAAATCAAGGCTGTAAAAACGCAGGTCATGCACAAGCAAAACTTTAGAAACAGCCAGGGCCTCTGTCTGGTTGTGGCAAGAAGGAGACCTCTCTCTTCATTTTGGGAGAAGTCCCACAGACCCTAACCATAGAGAGAAAGGAAAATGTTTAAAGCAGGAGAAGGAAGGAAAAAGGGAGCTTTGCGTTTGGGTGGCTTGTTAATGCAAAGCCTCGATGCCACCCTGACATTCCGTGCAGCCTTTACTGGCACTGGCAGGAACTTGTAAGGAGTTACACGCAGTTCATCGGTTTACTCCTGGATTAAATTTAGATCCCTCCTTCCTCCGACGATGGGATTGAAAGAGATTTATAATAATTTTACAAGGTTAACTTAAAACATTTGCGTACTATAATTAAGTGATAGCTAAGGGACGTATTCATTCTACTATTAGAAGGAAATAGGCATTTAAAACGGGATTTCTAATAAAGAATTTTGAAAACCTGTGTCCGTGTTTTTTCTTGGGGTTGTTCTGATGAGAGAAACAAAAAGGGATTTTGAGCGTGAGGGAGGGTGGGGGCGCACGCCTAACGTGCTCCGTGCTGTACGGTCTCGGTCTGCCCGTGGTACACGCGACAAGGGACTCCTCCGTGGGAGTTTTCAAAGCAGGAATCCCGCGGCCACCCTTCAGGGGTGCCTTAATGTGCCTCTCCATCCTATTGGGGTTGGGATAGATGACCGCTGGGGTCCCCTTTAACTTGACAGTCTGTCACTGGGATCTCAGCTCTCAGCACCCCAAAGACCTAAAACCAGATGGAGAGAAGCTAGCTCTAGAGCATGCGGAGAGTGCAAATTAGAAAAAGCATCTGTGATGTTTGAGACGTAACGATGTAGTAGTGCTTTCTAACTTAGATTTTCTGCTGCAGACGAAATAAAAAATGGCTGCCGAAGGCTCCCAGTTTTAATGCCTGGGGGAGGTAAATCCTCCTTGGGCCCAGCAAGACCAGTTAAGGGGACAGAGGTTTGCTGGAGCCACTGGGAGCAGGAGAGGCGTTGCAGGGCCCGAAAGGGGCAAATCCTTTTCCCAGCCCTTATAATTCAGTCCTCCTTAACTGGGAAGACTCCGAGAAGCGAGGAGGCCCTTCACGGGTCCAGCTTAGCTCCCAACACCCGTAGTTCTCAGGATTATATCCTATTACGCCTTAATATGTTTTAAAACGATGTGTTAGGAGGGACCACTGGAGGAGTCCATAGGGGGGCCCTTCATGGGGTGACTTCAGCTGTCTCCCAAGTTACTTTCTCGGCAGGCGTAGCTTGGCATCCTGCTTCCCGGGAGGCCCTAGCTACAGATAGTTCTCATTATTAGACTTGATTGTCGCTTGTTTAAAGAACGTAATTCTTGGGGGATCGCAGCTGCATGGGAGGTTTGGTAATCCAGTCCTCCCTGATCCCTTTATGGGGTCTCAGCCTAGCTTCGGGGGGCCTTCAAGGTCTCCCAAGCCTCGCCAGGGCGGGGCGATCAGATAGAGGTTTCCCCAGCAGCTGGGCTTACAGTAGTATTGAAGTGACACAGGATTAGAACTCAGTTCCCTGAAAGTAAGGAGATAGCCCGAGGGGAACTGTTTCACTGCCATGGAAGCCCTTTCGGTGAATGCAGCCCCCCCGAGAAACCTGGATCTCTCTCCATAGGTCTGGCACTGGGTTTCAGTTTGGGAAGGTTTCTCAATCTAGCTGTTTTTCCTTCCAATCCTCCTCTCCATTTTTTTCCTCCAAAACATCTACTTCCAGCTTTGGGAATGGGGGACCGGGAAGGGGGAAATGCTCTGCTTCCTCTTCTGGGGGCCGCCTCTCCTTCAGCCCCCTTCCCTCCCTCCCTCTCTCTGCACAGAGACCCTCCCCTTTGCCCTACGCTGAATGCGGGGGGTCCTTCTCGGGAGGGGGCGGCGGGGGTCACGCCGAGGGGGGAGCGGGATAATGGTCCCCTGGGGGTGATGGGCGGTGTTGTGGGGCCCCGCGGTCTCGCTCCCAGTGTCGATCGGGGGACGGGCTCGGCGTCAGGGTTTGTGGCGGCCTCTCCCCCCCCGGTACGGCCGTCCGGACTACGCTTTCCCTTCGGGGGCCCGCCACCCTTCCGGGCGGGGGTCTCTCTGGGGGCGAGGAAACGCCGGGGGGTCCAGAGTCTGAGGGGGGCGGGATTCCCCTCCGGAACCGGTCGGAGTTCCTCGATGCCGCCTCGGCCCGGTCTCAGCCGAAATCTGCAGGGGGCAACCGCTGTTGGGTTGTGTGTGTCTCTTGTCGTTCTGCCTGGCCGCGAGTGGGTTGTGGTGCCGGTCTGGCGTGTGAGTGCTGTCATTTGGGGCGTGTGTGTTTAGAGGTCTTTTGCTTAGTCGTTTGCAGCGTCAGGGATCCGGTGGGGCGTTTCAGGGGGCAGCGTTAAGGTGTGTAGGTCCGTGCGGGAATTGCTGGCTTTGTGATGGTGTGTTGTACTTAGATATCTGTTGTGTGTGTCTGTTGTGGTGCGAAGAACGTGGACTTCTTTAATAACATTGATAATAACAATAAAAACAAAACAACGGAATAGTAACCGTATTAATAACAATCTCGGTTACCCCCCCTCTCCTCAGGGCTTGAGGTGGGGTACGAGAGAGCTTAAAACACAATGAAAACACATGCTTGAAATACACTGAAATACACCAAAAACGCAAAACTTTTAAAATGCAAACATATAAATAAAATCATAAACTTAAAAACACATCAAAATGTGTGTGTGTGTGTGTGTGTGTGTGTGTGGATTGTTTGCGTGGGTTGTTCCAGGCGGAGGTTGGTGTGTTTCTGAGTCTTGTAGGATTTCTGTTAGGAGTGAGCTCAGGGCCCCGGTTGCCGCCCGCAGCTCCCGGCAGGGACCGGACCTAGGCGGCATCGAGGACCCCCTCTCAGGCTCCGGGCCCCCGGCCTTTCCCCGCCCACGGAGGCCCCCTCGCCCTGAACGGCCGCGTGCCGACAAATGGAAACCGTGCCCGGCGTGGCGGTGCGGGAGGGAGAGCCCGCGGCAACCCCCCACACCGACTCTGCCCCCTCATCCACCCGGGGAGCGACGCCGCGGGTCCCCGGAACACCGTCCATCGCGCCAGGGGGGCGTTTACCCGCTCCCCCTCCAGCGTGACCCACGCCGTCCCCCGCCGGGAACGCCCCTCCGCGTCCCGCGTCGGGCAAACGGGACGGTCCCCGCGCAGAAGGAGGAAGGGACGGAAGTCCGGCTGCCTTTGGGGGTCCCCTCCGGAAGGGCCCCGTAAGGGGGCGGCGCCCCAGAACGGTTAGCAGAGCATTTCGCCCTTCCCGGTCCGTCATTCTCTAAACTGGAATTACATGTTCTAGAGGAACGAAATGGGGAGGGAGATGGGAAGGCTAAACAGCTGGTTGGGGGGCGGTCTCTAATTGGGATCCGTGAGCAGAGGTATGGAGAGGGATGGGGGTTTCCTGGGGGGGTGCATTCACTCCCGGGGGTTCCATCGTAGTTCCGGGGGGGGGGGTTGGAGACCGCTGGCCGGCCGTAAGCCTGAAGGCTTCAGCGGGGAACCCGGGAGGAGGGTGGCGCTCGGCCTTTGAGCCTCTGGGGTGCCCGGGAGGCTGCTCCGCTCCGTAACCGGAGGAAGGGAGCCGTCTTTCCCTCAGGCATGGCTCCCTGTCTCGGGGGAGCTCCCTACAGGGCCTGGGGGGGTCTCCCGAGGCATTTTGCACCCAGTAATAAATCCCCCCCACAGGACCCCACCTGTAGACGTGGCTGGGGCGCTCTGAGCGACGTAGTAGGAGCAGAGGCTCAGGAGCTGTGGCATCCCCCCGCCCCACATTGCCTGTAACACGGTGCAGCCGGACTGTACAGCAGAAGCCCCCGTAATATGTAGGCTAAGGAATAGGCTTGCCCCCTTATTACTTAGTAAAGGCAGAGTATAGAAAGGCAGGGCTTTTCCGGACACCTTGGGGAAACCAAGCAGACCTCTGGATCTGGGCACAGGAACTCTTTGGACCTGGGGAGGTGGCCCTGGCCCGTCATAGGGATGTCCCTCGTGGCCCACGCGGGACTTCACGTCTCGCAGAGGTCCCGATGCGGGGGGAGACCCCATTTTTTGTTGGCGGGACGGTGCTTCACGTGCCCTGCGCTTAACGCTCCCTCCGCTTAACGCTCCCCGAATTTCGAGCCGGAGAGCTTTCCTCCTGTCTCGGGAAGCCTCCTCCTTCAGAAGAGCTTCTCAGTCCTTGGCTAGAAACCATTTTGGCCCCCCAGGTCGGCGTCAGAATCTCCCAGGCTTTTGTAGCTTCAGGACGCTGGGAGAGGCCGTGTCGATTCCTCAGGTAATTTTGAGGTTTCGTTTAAAAGGCTCCCCGCCATTTGCTGCCGCGTGGCTCCCCTACCCTCCATTTTGTCCTTCCAGAATCCCGCTTAGTTTTAGGTGAGGCTGAGAGGAGGGCAGCCGAAGCTCAGCCGTTCCCTGGCTCAGCGGGGCGTAAATGGACCACTGGCCGGGAGACCCCCTCCCCACTGGAGAGCTCTCTTCTAGTTTAGAAATTCTGTTGGAGGGCAGGAGGTAGAAATAGGTCCCGGGATCTCGGGGGCCTCTGCCCGTGTTTCCTTGGCCCCCTCACGTGCCAGGCGCCCCTCATCCCACCCTTGCCCCCCCAAGGCTTTTCTCTTGCCACTGCTCTCAATACCTTTCCTACTTGTCTTTAATCCTGTCTCTCCCTTTCAGCCATGCTTTCCCATTGCTTTGAGTGGCCTTCAATGTTTTTCTTCCCATGTTTTAACTGTGTGCGGAACTGTTTTTTGGGGCAGGGGGTTCAGTTTCCTTGCAGGGGAGGGGGCGTCGTGAATTTTGACTTTTAGGCGTGTGTCAAGAGTAACAGCGGAAACAGCGTTCCGGCGAGGCAGGTAAGACTCCGACTGCCATGGAAGCAACGAGAAAGCCGTGCAGGAAATACTGCAAGGATGAGGAAGACAATAAAAAACTGCGTAGGAAAATAAATGTCGGAGGGGGGAGGAATGTAGGAGACCCCATAGAGCAAATGTAGAGATGTTGTCAGATCCCCCAACGCATCTCCGCTGCCTTAATCGGAGAGCCAAATTTGCCTCCTAAATTAAAGTCTGTGAAATGGAAGAGGATTTCTTGTCCACCCTTCAGGGGTGAGTTAGAGGGATTTCTGTCCTGCCGGGGTTGGGATAGTTGACCCCTGGGGTCCCTTTGAATTTAATTGTCTGTGAATAGGATTTAAGACACCAGCACCCCAGAAACCTAAAATAATGAGAATAACTTCCTCTGGAGAATACACGCAGTGCAAAATAGTAATTGTAAGTGTTACAGTGTGATATGATAGCCAAAGCGTCTTTTGTGACTGGTATATAGCACTGTAGCGGCCCTTTTTAATTTTGATTTTCTGCAGCACCTAGGATGAAAACGGCTGCTGAAGGCTCCCAGGTTCTCTTCCTGCAGGAGGTAAATCCTCCTTAGGCCCAGCAAGACCAGTTAAGGGGACAGAGGTTTGCTGGGCCCACTGGGAGCAGGACAGGCGTTGTAGGGCCCGAAAGGGGGAAGTCCTTTTCCCAGCCTTTATAATCCGGTCCTCCTTAACTGGGAAGACTCTGAGAAGTGAGGACGCCCATTTTGGGTCCAGCTTTACTTGCAATGCCAATACTTCTCAATATTATATCTTATTATGAATTAGTATGCTTTAAAAACATAGTTTTTCTCCCAGGTTAGCATAGCGTGGCATCCTCATTCCTTGGAGGCCTCACCTTCAAATAGTTCTTTTTATTCATCAGCTTGATGTTGGGAAATGGGATTCAGGTAATCATGTTTGCAGAAGGCAAGGGGTAATGTAAGGTAAACAAATGTAATGTGAAGAAAATGTAACGCCAAGGAATGTGATGTAAACAAAAAAAGATAGAGGGGGTAAATGCTCCAAATGAGGGTGGGGTGGGGTTGAAATGGGCTTTAAAAGAAAAATTTGGGGAATGGTTTTTGAAGGGATGACACCAGGACAAAATGTTTATGAAGTTCCCGTATAAGCGCAGGATGTGGGCTGAGAGGGACCGGCCGTGGGGTGGGGGGAGCTCGTGGCTGGGACTTCTGCGAAAAGGGCTGCGTTTCTGAGTCGACCGTCAGTGGAAAAGGCCAGAAATTAAGCCCCAAAGGTCCTTCTGGCTTTGCATAGACCCACAGGGAGACCCCACCAGGAATACAATGTAGAGTTTTCTGTATTGCAAAAGGATGTTGGGGAGAAGGAGAAGTTGGAGGAAAGGGCCACCAAATGGACCGCACTGTCCAGGTCTTTTCAGGTTAGGAAAGAGAGGAGGAAGGGGTGACAGGTTAATCCTTGAACCCCTTGAGATTGATCCCTGAAAGTGAAGGGTGGGAGATAACAGTAAGACCCCAGGTCTCCCCCCCGCCCGGATTTAGGGATGGCTGCCAGGTTGTGTGCCTTTAAATGGCCCTGGCTCAGTTCCTTGAGGAGGGGCCCAGCTATGGCCACCCCTGAACCCCACGGCTTGGAGGTTCGTCTGTCCTAAAATCAGGAAGGAAGCAGCTCTTTATTCGGGTGGCCTATTAAAATAGAACCTTTGTACCCCACGGGCTCTTTCTGCAGCACCTCCTGGTGTGTTCCTCAGGAATTCCTTCCTCTTCCTCATAGCTTCTCCTTTGATTTATGAGTCTCTAACCATGGCTACAGAATTAAAAAAATATAGTTTCCTATGTTGGAAAGAGAGAGAGGGGGGATGCATAACGCTTTTCCTCACAACGCAGTCTTCCTCCCACGTTGAGCCCCGTCCATTCCCTCGGAAGACTGCCCGCTTTGCAGGTGGCAGAGTCTGCTTCATTGGGGATTTCCGGGCAAAAGTGTATTCTGGGCCGCCCGTCAGGGGTGGCGTAGTCTGGGTTCCCGTCCAGGCAGCACGTTGGACCAGGGGCCCCTCGGAATCCCAGAGGAAGGACTGGAACACATGGCTAAGTGGGGGTCCTTCTCTTTAGCTCAGAAGTCGGAGGACCCCATTAAGTGTTAGGTGAGGCTGAGAGAGAGTGACCGGCCCAGGACCACCCCGTGAGTCTTCATGGCTCAGCAGCAGCAGCAAAGAGAGTTATGGCGCTTGATAACCCTCGTGCCCCTCTGTTATCCCTTCCCTTTGGGATACGTAGTTGGAGGGCAGCAGGGAGAACCGGGTGGAGCCTTCCAGGTGGGGTCTCTGTAACGTTTGACTGCCGTCCGAGGATCCTTCTGTTATGCGCAGTTTCTGGCCGGTTCCTCCTCACCCCCCACCTGTGGATGTGACCGTTGTGTTCTCATTTTATTTGTAGCTCACATTCCTGTAATTCACACCACACAGTTTGCTTTAGATTTTCTAATGGCTTAGCATTGTCTTAAATGATTTCTTCACACTTCACACTCTTGCTTAGTACAGAAATGTTTTTAAGATTGCTGGGGGGGGGTCTCTCCTTTGGCAGGTGGGACATCACGAATTTTCACTACAGTCAGGTACGTTCCTACCAAACAAGGAAAGCACAAAAGGTCTTGTCCCAAACGTGACAAGCGTGACAGTTGTCCAAATGACTTTATTAGGAATTTTATTCTCGTGAAAGTGATGGCACATTAATAAAACACTGGAACAACATTTAGTACAGAGAGGGAATGCACACGTCAAAGGAAAGGGCAAAAGCAAGAGAGACCCGGTTAAGCAAATGCAAAAAGGTCTCTCAGTCGATCCGTTCCTCCGCTAAAGTACTTTAAGAGCCAAAGGCGTGGAGGTTTGTTAGAGAAGAAACAGGATCGCAGACAAAACGCTCGAAGAAGCAAACAGAAAACAGGTCTGTTTCGGAGGCCTGGGGTGGAGAGAGGACCGGAGGCATACCCTGAATGTCGGGGTGTCTTTTGAGGTTGTACACTTTGTCCTGGAAGAAGATATTTTTGACCAGAAGTGAGAATCACCCAGGATGTCCCCCTGCCAAAGGCTTTCCCCAAAGCGGGGGGATGAGCTTTCAGAGGGTGGGTCAAAATTCAGGGGAGGGGGAGAGGAAAGCGGGGATTTTGGGGCAAAAACATCACCGCTGGACCTGTCAGCCCGCGAAGGAGGGACCTGGGGATCAAGGTTGGTACCTGTATGAAAAATGTAAGACCTTGTGTGTCAATCGTGTTTTGTAAAATGGAGGGAGGAATTCCCAAGCGGGGCATAATCAGAAAAGGGATCGGAAATAGAAGCTCCAATTCCACGTTGTATTTGCAGAGCTCCAGGGCACGACCCTGTCTGGAACGGGGGTGGGTTTGCAGTCACTGCATTTAGAAAGGACAGTGGAGAGATGGGGAGGTTGCGGAGAAGGGGAACCAAAATGGCTGTTGTAGGAGGGGCAGATCTTTTTGCCAGCCATTGCAGTCCAGTCTTGCTTAACTGGAAAGACCCTGGAAACGGGATGAGTCCATACGAAGACCCTTCATGGGTTTAGATACAGCCACCACTATTTCTAGGTATTATACTTTCCTGTGGTTTAATGCATTTTTTTAAAAAAATGCCTACGGGGTCGTAGCTGCGTGGGAGTTCTGGTATTCCAGTCCTCTCTGATCCCTTTATGGGGTCTCAGAGCAGCGTCGGGCGACCTTCGAGGCCTCCCAGGTCCCGAAGCCACGCAGATTGAGGGCAGGGACACCAGCCTCGCCAGAAGGGGGCAAGACGAGAAGAGGTTTGTCCAGCAGCTGGGCTCTTAGTAGTATTGTGGGAAATCAGGATTAGAACTCAGGTCCCTGCAGCTAGTAAGCTAGACTGAGGGGAACTGTTCCACTGCTATGGGAGCTCTCCCTCTCTTGAGGAACGCAGCCCCCCAAGCAACCTTTTCATCAATTTGCCATTGTGTGTGAGTTTGGGAGGGGTCCTCAATCTAGCTGTTTTTCCTTCCAGTCCTCCTTTCCCACTTTTTCCTCCTAAACGTCTACTTCAGGTTTGGGAAGGGGCGGCCAGGAGGGGGAAACGCTCTCCAGACCCGGAGGGAGCTCCTCGGTGTCGCGTTGTTCTGGTCTCAGCCGGGAACTGCTAGTGGCAACCAGGGGTCGTGTGTAGTTGTGCTTTTGTTCTGCCAGGATATAGGTGGTTTGTGGTGCCAGTCTTGCCGTGTGGATTTTTGCTGCCTTGCACGAGTGTTGTAATTGGAGGTGTGCGTGGCGAGTGCTGTCTTGCATATTTCCTTGAAGCGTCAGGGATTTTGCTGGCTTTTCAGAGGGAAAGGTGAAGGTGTGTACGTCTGTACAGGAAGTGCTGGTTTTGTGATATTGTGTTGTATTTAGAAGTTTGCGCCTGTGTCTGGTGTGGTGTGACGAATGTGAAGCCGCTTATTAATATTTGCAGCAACAACATAATAACAACAACAATACTAAAAACAACAAGCGTTACCCCCCTCTCCTCAAGGCTTGAGGCGGGGTACAACAGAAATTAAAATGCAATTAAATACATGATTAAAACACATTAAAATATATTAAAAACATAAAACACTCTGAAAATAAACATATAATTAAAATCATAATAAAAAACACTTTAAAATGAATGCGTGGATTGTTTGAGCGGTCGCTCGAGGCCGAGGTAGGTGTGATTGTGAGTCTTGTGGGATTTCTGTTAGGAGCGAGCTCAGGGCCTGGTTGCCACCCACATCTCCCGGCTGAGACCAGACCGAGGCGGCATCGGGGAGATCCAACCGGTTCCGGATGGGAATCCCACCCTCTCTGCTAGGGTGGGTTCGAGACCACTGGCTGGTTAATGTTTTTAATGTAGTTAATGCATCATTGTTATTCACCGCCACAATCCTTGTAGAGAGGCTGAATAGAAATACATATTATTATTATCGTTATTTTTTTATTATTATTATTAGCCACAAAGCGCCAGTGGGGAACCCAGGAGGAGGGTAACACTTGGCCCTTGAACCCCTGGGGTACCCGGGAGGATGCTCCACTCTGTAACCAGAGTTAGGGAGCCGTCTTTCCCTCAGGCATGGCTCCCTGTCTCAAGGGAGCTTTCTACAGGCTGGAGTGGTTCTCCCGAGGCATTTAGCACCCAGTAATAGACTCCCACCCCCCCGAACTTGTAGACGCGGGTGGGGCATTGCAAGCCAGGTATGAGGAGAAAAGGCTCAGTAATTCTAGCATCCCCCTCCCCACATTGCTTGTAACACGGTGCAACTGGGATGTTCAGCAGAAGTCCCCTCAATCTGTAGTCTAATTATTGGATTTACCCCTTTTCATTTGCGTGAGGCAGAGTGTAGGAAAGCATGGCTCTTTTCTACTCTGCCTGATCCTCTCAGACCCCGGGAGGAAGGCCAGGCAGAGAGGGAAGGAGGCACGCGGAGGCCCTTTGGGGAGCAGAGGGACAAGCGGCCATCACGGCCCAACGGAGGGGACTTCCTGCTTATATATCTGCTCCAAGGGCTTCATGCCACACGGGGTTCAGTATTCCAGACAGGTTCCGTACCGCATTTGGGCTCAAATCCCGAGACGTTTCTCACGTTCTGGTCCGAGGCCGGGAATTCCTCCTTCCACACGTGTGTACCTGAGCATTTTGTTGAGGTAAGAGTGCTCAGTTCTATTTTGATTGTTTCAGGAAGGTTTTCAAACTGTGTAAGAGTATTTTTACTGTGCTCCCTTCTACTTCTATTTGGAAACATAGGAATAATTAAAAATGACTGTTTTTAGGGTGTTGCCCTTACTCCCAGGGGTTCCATTGCAGCGAAATCTGTGGGTACACCCCACCTCGTAGCTAGTAATGATGGAGGCTTCATGCTTTCCCGGGAGATCTCTGCGCATTAGTAAAACATAAATTTAGGGGTATGTGTGATAGAGGCTTGATGCCTTCCCTGGAGATCTCTGTGCATTAATAGAATAGAAATCTAGGGGTGCACTCCGCCCATTTCTTCGAGTTAGAAAGGCTTCATGCCTCCCCCAGAGATCTCTGCCCTTAAATAGAGGGGAAAGAAATATAGGGGTATCCTCTTCCTGTAGCTGGGAATGACGGCGGGTTCATGCCTTCCCTGGAGATCTCTGTGCATTAATAGAATAGAAATCTAGGGGTACACTCCCCCCATTTGTAGCAGTTAGAGAGGCTTCATGCCTCCCCCAGAGATCTCTGCCCATTCATGGGGGGAGAGAAACATCGGGGTACCCTCTTCCCGAGCTAGGATTGATAGAGGCTTCATGCCTCCCCCAGAGATCTATCCCCGTGAAGAGAGGGGAGAGAAACATAGGGGCACCCTCTCCCTTTTTCTAGGAATGATAGTGGCTTCATGCCTTCTCTCGAGATCTCTGTGCATTTATAGAATAGAAATCTAGGGGTACACTCCCCCCCATTTCTTGTAGTGAGAGTGGCTTCATGCCTTCTGCAGAGATCTCTGCCCATAAATACAGGGGATAGAAATATATAGGGGTACCCTTTCCCCATTCCTAGGAATCATAGAGGCTTCATGCCTTTTTTCGTGATCTCTGTCCGTTAATAGAATAGAAATCTAGGGGTACACTCCCCACATTTCTTGTAGTGAGAGTGGCTTCATGCCTTCTGCAGTGATCTCTGCCCATAAATACAGGGGATAGAAATATATAGGGGTACCCTTTCCCCATTGCTAGGAATGATAGAGGCTTCATGCCTTTTCTCGTGATCTCTGTGTTTTAATAGAATAGAAATTTAGGGGTACACTATCCCCATTTCTAGTAGTGAGAGAGGCTTCATGCCTCCCCCAGAGATCTCTGTGCATCAATAGGGGGGAGAGAAACATAGGGGTACCCTCTCCCTGTAGCTAGGAATGATAGAGGCTTCATGCCTCCTCTTGAGATCTCTCCCCATGAATAGAGGGGAGAGAAAAATAGGGGTATCCTTTCCCCGTAGCTAGGAATCATAAAGGCTTCATGCCTTTTTTCGTGATCTCTGTGTTTTAATAGAATAGAAATCTAGGGGTACACCCCCCCATTTCTAGTAGTGAGAGAGGCTTCATTTCTCTCCCAGAGATCTTTGCCCATTAATAGAGGGGAGTGAAATATAGCGCATCCTCTCCCCGTTGCTAGGAATGAGAGTGGCTTCATTCCTTCCCTGGAGATCTCTGTGCATTCATAGAATAGAAATCTAGGGGTACACTCCCCCCATTTTCAGGAGTGAGAGAGGCTTCATGCCTCCCCCAGAGATCTCTGCCCATTAATAGGGAGAGAGGAACATAGGGGTTCCCTCTCCCCATTTCTAGTAGTGAGAGAGGCTTCATGCCTTCCACAGAGATCTCTGCCCATCAATACAGGGGAGAGAAACATAGGGGTACCCTCTCTCCGTAGCTAGGAATGATAGAGGCTTCATGCCTGCCCTGGAGATCTCTGTGCATTCATAGAATAGCAATCTAGGGGTACACTCCCCCTATTTCTTGTAGTGATATAGGCTTCATGCCTCCCTCAGAGATCTCTTCCCATGAATAGAGGGGAGAGAAATAAGGGGGTAACCTCTCTCTGTTGCTAGGAATGATAGAGGCTTCATGCCTTCCCTGGAGATCTCTGTGCATTAATAGAACAGAAATCTAGGGGTACACTCCCCGCATTTCTAGGACTTAGAGTGGCTTCATGCCTTCCGCAGAGATCTCTGCCCATAAATAGAGGGGATAGAAATATAGGGGTACCCTCTCCCCATTCCTAGGAATCATTGAGGCTTCATGCCTTCTCTCAAGATTTCTGTGCTTTAATACAATAGAAATCTAGGAGTACACTCCCCCCATTTTTAGGAGTAAGAGAGGCTTCATGCCTCCGCAGAGATCTTTATCCATTAATGGGAGGGGGTACACGGGGGTATCCTCTTACCTTATCTAGGAATGATAGTGGCTTCATGTCTTCTCTGGAGATCTCTGTGCATTAATAGAATATAAATCTAGGAGTACACTCCCCCCATTTCTTGTAGTGAGAGTGGCTTCATGCCTTCTGCAGAGATCTCTGCCCATAAATACAGGGGATAGAAATATATAGGGGTACCCTCTCCCCATTCCTAGGAACCATAGAGGCTTCATGCCTTTTCTCGTGATCTCTGTCCGTTAATAGAATGGAAATCTAGGGGTACACTCCCCCCATTTTTAGGAGTGAGAGAGGCTTCATGCCTCCCCCAGAGATCTCTGCTCATAAATACAGGGGATAGAAATATATAGGGGTACCCTTTCCCCATTGCTAGGAATGATAGAGGCTTCATGCCTTTTCTTGTGATCTCTGTTTCTTAATAGAATAGAAATCTAGGAGTACACTATCCCCATTTCTAATAGTGAGAGAGGCTTCATGCCTCCCCCAGAGATCTCTGTGCTTTAATAGGGGGGAGAGAAACATAGAGGTATTCTCTCCCTGTAGCTAGGAATGATAGAGGCTTCATGCCTCCCCCTGAGATCTCTCCCCATGAATAGAGGGGAGAGGAATATAGGGGTATCCTTTCCCCGTAGCTAGGAATGATGGAGGCTTCATGTCTTCCTTGGAGATCTCTGTGCATGAATATAATAGAAATCTAGGGGTACACTCCCCCCATTTTTAAGAGTGAGAGAGGCTTCATGCCTCCCCCAGAGATCTCTGCCCGTTCATAGGGGGGAGAGAAACATAGGAGTACCCTCTCCCCATTTGTAGTAGTGAGAGAGGCTTCATGCCTTCCACAGAGATCTCTGCCCCTTAATAGAGGGGAGTGAAATATAGGGGTACCCTCTCTACGTAGGTAGGAATGATAGAGGCTTCATGCCTTCCCTGGAGATCCCTGTGTATTCATAGAATAGAAATCTAGGGGTACACTCCCCCCGTTTTGTAGGAGTTAGAGAGGCTTTATGCCTCCCCGAGAGATCTCTGCCCATTAATAGGGGGGAGAGAAACATCGGGGTACCCTCTCCCCAAGCTAGGAATGATAGAGGCTTCATTCCTCTCCCGGAGATCTCTCCCCATGAATAGAGGGGACAAAAATATAGGGTATCTTTTCCCCGTTGCTAGGAATGATAGAGGCTTCATACCTTCCCTGGAGATCTCTGTGTATTAATAGAATAGAAATCTAGGGGTGCACTCCCCCCATTTTTAGGAGTGAGAGAGGCGTCATGCCTCCCCCACAGATGTCTCTCCATGAATAGAGGGGAGAGAAATATAGGGTTACCCTCTCTCCGTAGCTAGGAATGATAGAGGCTTCATGCCTTTCCTGTAGATCTGTGTTTTAATAGAATAGAAATCTAGGGGTACGCTCCCCCTATTTGTATTAGTTAGAAAGGCTAGAGATCTCTGCCCTTGAATAGAGGAGAGGGAAACATAGGGGTACCCTCTCCGCTTAGCTAGGAATGATAGAGGCTTCATGCCTTTCGTGGAGATCTCTGTGCATTAATACAACAGAAATCCAGTGGTACACTCCCCCCCATTTCTAGGACTGAGAGTAGCTTCATGCCTTCTGGAGAGATCCCTGCCCATAAAGAGAGGAGATAGAAATATAGGGGTACCCTCTCCCCATTCCTAGGAGTGATAGAGGCTTTATGCCTTCCCTGGAGATCTCTGTGCATTAATAGAATATAAATCTAGAGGTACACTCCCCGCATTTTTAAGAGTCAGAGAGGCTTCATTCCTCCCCCAGAGATCTCTGCCGATTAATAGAGGGGATAGAAATATTGGGGTACCCTCTCCCTGTAGTTAGGAATGATAGAGGCTTCATGCCTTTCCTGGAGATCTCTGTGCATTAATAGAATTGAAATCCAGGGGTACACTCCCCCCCACCTTTTTAGGAGTTCATGCTTTCCCTAGAGATCTGTGTCCATTGAGAGATCGGATAGAAATCTTGGGGTAGATTCCCCCTCCTATACCTAGAAGTGATTCAGGCTTCAGGGCTTCCCCACAGATTTCTCTCTTTTAATATATTTATCCCAGTGGATTGTAAAGATGGACTTTAATCTCAAACCGGACGTATTCCTTATGAGACTCTGTGATGCGGGACTGGAGGAGACCCTCCAATGAGTATTTCTGTTATTGGGAGACTTTTCCCTGCGTGACGACGGAGGAACCCAGAATTACCTTTCGTGGGAGAGCGATGACTCAAATGGACGGAACTGGCAGAAAGACACAAAACTGACTCTTTTGGGAAGACGACGGACTTTGGCGCCTTTCCTCGAAGGACTCGAGAACCTCACCGATTTTTTGTGGGAGCGGAACTGTTAATGTTGGGTTCGATGTAAAGCTAGGATGGGACATTATTAGAAGGGAATTCGTGTAATACTCGCTCAGTGCGCATCGTGGTGTGTAAACGAGGGGGACCATCTGCCTTTCTGACCCGCTTTTCTTTCTTTTTCTGTGCCCGAAACGCTCCTGCCGCCGTCTTCTCCGCCTGCCGAGAGGGAATCCTTCACCTGGAGGGGCCGGGAAGCGAGTGCGGTTCCTCCTGCGTGCAGAGCGTTCCTTCAGCCTTATCCAGGTATTGAGGCTCTGGAGGCTTGAAAAGCAGAAGAGAAAATGTTTCTGGGACCATTTTAACTGAAGCTTTCCTGTGTTTATTCTGCAGTAGAGAGATCAGTTGGGAGGGAAGAAGCCTCTTTGCATTTTCGGGTCACGTCGATGTCGGTGTCTGCGTCGAACGTCTGCAGGACGACTTTCTTTTCCACTTGGAACGCCGTAGCGAAGAGAGTTTTTGCACGTGCATGTATCCAGAAGCCTTTTAGAAAAGAAGAAACCATGTGTGTAACTTCTCTGGGAAATGTTTCCTTAGTCCATTTGAAGTTGTGTCCTTTGTAAAAAGATAAAAATCATGTTGCATCCTGATAGCTGGAGTTTAAGGTGCTGGACACCGTCTGGCCTTTCCTCTGCCCCTCTCCCACTCGCTCCGAATCCTTAGAGGTCCATAGGGCTTCCTGCGGAGGGACCAGGACGTTTCCATAGATTTTCTCTGGGATCCCAAAAGACGGCCTCTCTTTGAGCAGCCTCAAAGGTTCGGTTGGGGGGGGGGAGGGGAGAAAGATCACCCGCAATTTCTACACTTATTTTTCCTTCTTTTGTTCAATTCACATTCCACCTTTGCATTGGTATGTGGGCCAAGCGGCTTCCAAATAATCTGAAACAAAAATCAAGGTTTAAAAAAATTTCAAAAGCAGGAATGGAAATATTGGACAGTCATGTAGTTTAAAAACCTTGAAAACATATCTAAAATGTGAAGCAAACAGCAAAACAATGCTGCCCTGTTTCCCAAGACGCTCTTGCATTGGGATGTTTCAAAGTTGTGTTGTAAGGAGAAGGTCTTTGCTTCCTGGTTTGGAGGGAGCAGAATGGGCCACGTTGTGGGAGGGGGGTTCCACAGCCTACCGTCGAGAGATTGGGGGGAAATGGTTGCATGAATCGCGGAACCAGAGATGCTGTGGAGGCCCTTGAGGGGCAAACCCAGTGCCAGCCTTTCCAACGTTGGGTGTGTGTCCATATGCACACTCATCCGCGTAACGCAAGCCGTGAGAATCCGGCCGTCCTTCTGCGAGGGTACAAAAGCCCCCACCCAGAATGTGACCCAAAGGTGAGGGAGGAAGAGATGCTTAGGCCTCAGCTTCCAGCTGTGGGAGGGTGCCAGCCACACTTGGAGGCCACATTGGCACCAGAACTACCTGGTTTTCCCTGGCGGTCGGCTGACAAAACCTCCCATGGGTTTTTCTCAGTTGAAAAAGAAAAAACTTTAAGGAGGGCAAATCTTTAAATTTGCCCCAAGGGAACAGCCCGTTTTCTCTTCCGTTGTGCAAAGTGTATTTGCCTCAAAGTCACTAAGTCACGCTTTATCTTCTGCACATCTTTAAGGGAGAGGGAATAGCTCTGTTGGGAAAGTTCTACCTTGGCAGGTAAGTGGGAACTCCTGGCCGGGCTGGAGGGTTGTGTCTCGTCGAGCTTCCTGCAACTAGAAGAAGGCGTGGGCTTCCTCCCGTCAGAGATCCGGTAAATCAGCTGGAAAGGGAGTATTTTTGCATGGTTGAGGAACATGTTTTAGTGCAGGAGCAGGAAAAGCCAGCTTTCCTAGGATCACAGTGGGCGGTGGTCTCTCCGACGCCCCAAGTCTAAAGGGAGCTTACAGTGGTTCATATGCAGTAATTTTATTCACTATCAAATGATTCCGTTGAGTTTATTTAATAAAGAAAATATCTTTGCTTAAGTAAAGGGTGGGCAAAGATGAGTCCATGTGACACATTCTGTCCATCTGGCCATTTTTTTTGGCCCTTAGTGTCCCTGGGAAATTAAGGAAGTGTTTTAGAGTGTTAAACTGTTCTCAAATGTTCTCTGGGAGCGATGGAGATGTTTTCAGTACATTCCTTGCCCCTCTTATAGGGCCCAGGAACAGCCTTTTAAACTGGAAGTAAACCAGAAGCCCTGTTTATTTAAAAAAACTTCTTTCTTGGCCCTATGAAACCCCACCTGGGGGAATAAAATAAATTTAAAAAATGGCAAGAAAGTCTCCTTCGTCACCCGGAGAGCTTTGGGAGACATTTGGAGCGGGGAAAATACAGATTCTTTTAGGGCAGGAGTTGCACCACCCTAAAGCGTGATGGGGCAAGCCGTGCACAGTTGCTCATAGAAAGTTTAAGTTGTCCCTTTTTGCTGAAATTGTTTAATTTTCCACTGGACAGATGGCACTGGGTTGGGCACCTTGCTTTAAAGTTAATTGATTTCAAGAGCCCAACAGAAATCAACTCTCCATCAGCTGGCACTGTTGGTGTTCTTTCTCTCTTTTTCCACCATTTCTGGAGAGGTTGATTTTATTCTTGACCATGTGGTGCTTTTGTCTCCTCTTGAGAGCCTGGAATCAATTACTGCATTTCAGTAACAGCCCTTCAGTACTGTTGTGTTCTGAAAAGAAAGAGAACCCTTGATTTGGGTAGGAAAATTTGGTTATTATAGTACACAAAAAGTATCTGAGCAGTGCTGCTTTCCAGAATGAGTAACAGAACTCTCTGATGGAGAATTTTTTCGCCATAAATGTTTAATTCTGCTGAAGAATCACCAGAATGGAACCTTGCTCAGAAGTTAGCTTTTCCTGCAGGTAAGAGGTCAGCACAGTGGACTTCCTCACAGGGTTGGGTGGTCGAGAGTTTTCTCCGTTGTTGGGGACCTGATATCTTTCCATCTTTTGGGTGTGCCTTTATAAACAGAACTTAACACTGGGGGCTGCTCCTGGCTGTGGATCGGGGTAAAAGGGAGGGTTTCGATGGAGAATTCCTCCAGGGTAGAAGGGGTAGCCTGGGTGGCCCCTTACGATCTCCTCCAACTGTGTGATTTAATGACCCTTTATTGCCATCTTCTGGAGAATGAAGTTACTGTGTTTAGAAATTGTGGAAATGATGAATTTAACTTTCCAGGGAGACAATGAAAAGAGTTTCAATATGGATCAAAAATTATATGGGTTTTGAAAAAATGAAAATGGATTATACATACTGATTAAAGGGAAGCAGAAAAAGGGAATCTCTAGGTTTTATCAAATATTGTTGGAAAGAGAAATGGAACCATAGATTGTCGAAGATAATATGGTCAGATGGGCTCAAAATATAGGACACGCAATTCAGCTGGATCTATGAGTGAGGGCAGGGAAAACAGAAGTAAAATTTACACTACGTTTAAATTTAAGGGAGAACTTTTATAAAATGTTACATAGATGGTATATGACACCTGAAAGGTTCAAAAAGACAACAAAAAATCGGAATTGAAAGTGTTGGAAATGCAGTGGAAAGGAGGGGTCCTTTCATATGTAGTGGACCTATAAGGTAGGAAAAAACTTTTGTAAAGAAATACATGATGAAATTCAAAAAATATATGGTTCAAATTTTAAAATGAAGCCAGAATTCTATTTGTTAATTATGTTAGGGCAACAAAGAGAAATAAGATCTGATCCGAAGACATTGTTATATGTAATAACTGCTTCAAGCTTTATATATGCTCAATATTGGAAAGAAAAAAACTATATTGATGTAAAAGAATGGAAATTAAATGACCTGGGTATGGTAGAGATAGAGAAATTTAACTTTTAAACTTAAAAGTAAGCCAGTCCATAACTTTGGAAGAGAATAGCAAGAAGTTTAGAATTTCATAAAAGAATAAGAAGAGGATGGAATAAAGAAAGATTGTGCAAAATGTGGATTATATTAACTAATGATGTAATAGGTAGAGCATAAGTTGTAACAATGTTGAGAGTAATAGTGTAAGATTATTTGTTAAACAGAAACAATGTATGTATGTAACGTAAACACAGACTCAAATTGAAGAAAGACACATGGCATTTGGGAGTTTTTTTGTTTTATTCTTTATTCAAAATTTTAATTAAAATACGTATTTATATGTAAAAAAAATTGTGGAAATGTAAAGAAACAATCTCAGCCATGCAGCTGGTGTAGAATTCATTTATTCTGTCCTTTTTAGAAATCTCTGAGCTCCAAAGCCAGATGTGCTATTTTGCAATCTGGTGGAGAAGTAAATTACTTTGGGCAGAAGAAGCAACTGAATCTTCATGTTGAGAACTGCGGGAGGCTCAGGAAACACAGAAGTCCCAACACTGCTTCACGTGGTTGAAGTCCTGTTGAAAAATTCAGTATCATCAGCAATGTCTGTGACACCTCAGAGAACGAGAACCACCAGCACAGAGTGCTTTTTACACCAAGCACACCCCAAAAAAGAGCACCTGTAGGAAAAAAACAGCCACAACCAAGACTAGATCCATCTAAGGAAAACAACCAAGAAAAGCAGTGTGTGCCCTAAGTAGTAACAATAGCCTGTCTCTAACAACTCCCACTGTGTGCTCCAAGAAACAGCCACAAAAAGAAAAGAAAAACATGTCTGCTCTTATACGTTCCTAAAAACCCTCATTTGTCCTTTTTAACACTCCTGGGTGATGAAATTGTTCATTTTTGTCCCCTAAAACGCTAGTTTTCATTTTCAATGCCACCAGGTGGCAAAATTGTTGCTTTCAGGCCCCTACAACCCACCTTTTTTGTGTTGAGTGCCACCTGGTGGTTAACTCTGTCTTTTTCAGCCCCTAAAACACTCAAGAAGTTCTTAGGCAACCCTTGATGTCAAATTGGTCGCTTTCTTGCTGTAAAACTTTTGTTCCTCCGTTCAGGCGCCTCCTGGCAGTGAATTTGGCCTGTTTGGACCCCTAAAACCCCAAATTTTTTTGGTTCAGTGCCCTCTCGAGGTGAAATTGTTTTCAGCCCCTAAAATTTCATTCTTTGTTTTGAACGCTCTCTAATCGGGAAATTGGTTGCTTTAGGCCCGTATAACCCATTTTTTTCATTTTGAGCATCCCCTGCTATTGAAATTGTGTTCACTTTCAGCTCCTAAAACCCTCAACTCTTCATTTTCAACTCTCCCTGGTGATGGAATCGGTCTTTTTCATCCCCTAAAACACCCTTTTTGTTTTGGGCACTTCCTAGTGGCAAAATAAGTCCTTTCCGGGCCCTATAACCCTCACTCTTCATTTTTATGGCTCTCAGGTTGTTAAATTGGTTCTTTTGGCACTGTAAAAGCATCATTTTTCATCTTGAGTTCCTCTGGTTGCCAATATGAATCCTTTTCGTCCACTAAAACAGTGGTTCTTCCCATTGAGCACCCCCGGTGGCAAAATCTTTCATTTTTGGCCCCTGAAACCACTCATTCTTCATTTTGAGTGCCACCGATGGTAAAAGCGGTCCTTTTTGCATGTCAAACACAGATTCTTC